>CAWUFW010000695.1:2407500-2722500 GCA_963921515.1 Calotriton arnoldi | reverse complement strand
GAGGGGGTACCATGAGTTCTGGTATAAACGGCACTGAAAACTATACCCCAAGTGATACAATCCTCTATCGGGGGAGCTACACCCATTGGCAAGCAAATTCTTAGTATTCTGTGTTTTTCTTGTGGGCCCGTATGTGAAAATACTGCCTCAAGCTGTGCTATGTTCTGTGCTTTCTAGAACAGCATCTGCTCATGTCTAGTGGGCATTCTTCCCATAATCGCATTCAGTGTTTGTGGGGTGATTTTTCTCCCTGTTCCTTGCAGTTGACCAGCTTGAGTGACCCTTGTATGTTGAATTGTAAGTGTTCGCATTACGAACTGTGTAAGGTTTCTGTAGAGTTTTACTATCTCTCTAAAGGTGTACGTAATTCTGCTTCTGGCAATGTATCTATCTCTGGATGCAGTGTGTAAGCAGCTGGGACCGGCCAGGTCGCTCCTTCTCTGCTGAGTGGACCGAGTCTCACATTTGTTGTGGTGTGGGGGGTGGGGAGGGTCGCCTTTAAACCAATTTATAGGCTCTTGGTAAGTTAACAGGACTTCTATGTTCTCGTATGGAGAGTATTCTTCAGGTGTCTCATCTGGAATGCAAGTATGAAACAAATGTGCGCGTGCATCTGCAGGTGGGAATTTAACCCAAGAATAGAATACCTCTGTTCTGAATGCCTTGAGTGCCTCAATCATGAAGGTAATGGTCTCACCCAATGATTGGACTCCATAATATAATAATTTCATAGTAAGTGCATGATTGCAATTTTCTGAAATGTTAAGAGCTCCTTCAAGCTCAGCTTCCTCTGCACTAGCACCACTCGTACCAGCGTCTCCAGTCTGAGACATTATTGGAGGAAGTATTTAAGAAAAAGAGATAAAGTTTATGCACAATGTAGGGAACTATAATCCTTCAAGCTTGAACAAACATACAGCCAATACATAGGATATACCTACTCATCTGCGGCTGATTTTTTTCCCTTCCCAGTGTGGAGAATGAAGAAGGAGCAACATTGTGACCAGCAAGGTCCAAGGGACTCACCAACAGCAGGAGAGTCAGAGCAGGCCCCAAGCAAGCAGGGGAGCCCACTGAAGCAGTAGAAGACTCTCAGGAGGACCCACAGGCCCAAGGCACAGGATTAGCAAGAGGACCTCGAGCAGCTGACCAAGAAGGAAGGCCCACTGTGCAGAGGATGCGATAAGGACGCTGTACTTGGCAAGAAGATATGCTGGAGCTTCTTGTAGCCCGAAGATCTCTGGAGTGCAGATCCAACAACCCCTGGCAATGACAAGTCGATGTGGTGCACAGGGGTTCGGTTCCAGCAGTTCTAACGAGGGATACTGGCCTCAAAATTGCAGAGAGGACAGGTCAGGCCTCAAGGGAGTTGCAGAACCACCACCTGTGTTGCTGGGTCTTTTGTAGTTAGTGGGACTTCAAGAGTAGCAGACCGGTCAGCCTAGTTGCAGTGCCTGCAGTTGCAGGGGAGTGACTCCTTAATTTCAAGGGAGATTACTTCGGGTGTCCTTGATGCCCACAGGTCTAGTGAAGATCCTGGAAGAGGCACAGACACGGACGACGAAGAAGACTTGCAGAACAGCGAGACCAGGAGCAGCAGGAGTCTTTCTTGGTGCAGTCCCGGTTCCAGGCGAAACCACCAGAGTGACATGGTTTCAGGCCTGAGTCTTGTCCCACGAGAATTCTAAGGAACAACCGACAGGTAAGCCCTTAAGTACACTAGGGAAAGGGTTGGAACGACTCGGGGGTCCCCCCAGAGGAGGGGCTGGACAGAGGGGAGGATACTCCCATGTCCTTTGTGCAGTTTCGCACCAGAGCGGGAGCCAAGGGCTCCCTGAACTGGCTCAAATTGGAGTATGCATGGAGGGCACCAAATGGGCCCTTTAAAGCAGTCTGATGGCACTGGCAATCGCCCCCATCCCAGCCCAGTACACTAAGTCCTGTCTGGGAGTTGGTCACACCTCCCTGTGAAAGGAAACCTATTGTTCTACCTTCCCCTGCTCGAGCATGGCTCAGCAGAAGGAGGGTAGAATCGTGTCTGTGGTCGTCAGCAGCACTAGCTTGCTGTCAGACCCTGAAAGGCTGTTACCGGTAGTACAGGGGGCTACCCCAAGGGAGCCCCCCAGTACATGGGATCCTACTTCCAACACTGGAATCGGTGTTGGGGTATGATTTCAACATGTTTGATACCAAATATGGCTGGGTTTGGTGCAGCCACTATATAATTAGATATCTTGTAATGACTGATGTCCACTATGTGTATTAAAATTGCTGACCGCACTTACAAAGCCGAGAGAATCTACTCTGGGGTTTGTAGAGGTGTCTTGCTCATGCAGGGGCACCCTCACACTTATAAACAAGCACCCTGCCCTCAGAACTGAAGAGTCTGCCATAGGGATGACTTATAGGTTTCAAGTGCAGTGACCTCAGATATAAGAAAACGTATATCTGTTGTGAGGGGTGCAAGCACCAACTCACACAGGCTACAATGGCAGGCCTGTTGTCACAGTTTGAGTGGACTCCCATGGGTGGCACAATAAATGCTGCAGCCCATGGGAGAACCCTAGTGTACCTATGCCCTAGGTACCTTAGTACCATATACTAGGGATACTAGAAAAAAGCACACTGGCAATGTGGGCTCTAAACGGCGCACTGGTGTGTAATTAATACCAATTCTGGTTCCTTCAACGTTCTACTTTTGTGACCCCATTGCCAAGAGGCCACCCCAACACAAGGTCAAGAAATAACAAATGAAAAGGAGCGTTCAATTCTATACAGAATTATCTGTTACAAAATCAACAGATGGTTAAACTGTTCTCCAGCAAGACTGAACCTGCCCTCTACAACCTCTACTTGACCCAAGAACTCCAAGGGCTTGTAGGCTTGCCCCCTGTTGTAGAAGTCTCAGGGCCATAGAAGATGTCAGTGTGCTCAGACCCAACACTTCCTGCAACTCCGCGACCACTACTGTGTGATTGAGCTGTTTGGCGGTATTGGAGCTATTTTCCCAGGAGCCTGTGCGACTTTAGTCATTTAAGAGGAAGTCCTGTTAGTCCTCTTCCTGTTGTTTTGTCCTGTCATCATGCTGTCACGATTGGCTGTGCAGTAGTATAAGCACAACATCATGTTCTGCCATGCTATTGACTAACTGCTACGGACTGTTTGGTGTCTATTGGCGGCTGGGTTGGTCCAGCCCTCTTTATCCTTATCGCAATAAGGCACTGGAGGCCCCTACACCTTCTGTAGGTGCTGTATTGATCAACTCCTTCCCTCATTAGTCTGAACCTCCCATGCCTCCCCTCGCCCCGTGTACACTAATTCCAACTAGGAACAGGTGTTCTACTGTCCAGGGAGTAGGGGGCCAAGATGTAAGGAAAATACGGGGTCCAGAGATCTGAGAGGGTTTTAGGTCAAGCAAGAAACCCTCCCCGCCAAGGCCCGCACCCCCGGCCACCTAGGCCATCCCTATCCCCAGCTTCCACTGGAGTGTAGCCCTTATGTGATAGTTCGGAAGGATGTACCAAACCTAAAACCCAGCCAAAGAGAAGATCACTTGGCCTTTAAAAATAAGGTAACTGATTGACTTGGGTCCGGTATGGGGTGGTTGTGTGATCTTTCAAGGGAGGCTATAATGGTGAGGAGGTCTCCTTGGGTGGGTCTTGGCACAAAGGAAGTGGCTGGGGATTGCGTAATAGTTCATTTTAAGTCACCCCAGACTGCCAGATCGATTCTGAGGCTCTTTAGCAAGCAGTCCCAATCCCTATCCAGGTTTTACCTTTAGGTTACTTTTACAGGCCAGGGGTTCTTGCAGCAAGGCATTGAAAAGCAAATGAACACCTACACGGGGGTGTGAAGTCAATGTGTGAAGTCAATCTACAACGTAGAGAACCTATTGTATAATGTTGAGGTTAGGAACTCCTTTGAGGCTCTTGCTTCATTCGAAGAATTGGATTTACTCTTTACTAGCAGGAGCCAATCAGCACAGATACCTGTCTGTTTGGTAGCAACGGGCCGGACAGGGAGGGTGAGACTTTTGAGGGGGGGCTCCATAATGTCCTCTTCGAGTCCCTAGTCCAGCTCACAGGGGGAAATGGCTGGGCAGAGAGGGTTGAGAATCATGTTGTGGAATATAGTTGGGGTTAATTCTAACTTTCAAATCCTAATTAGGTCTCTGAAATCAATAGAGCAAATATCATATTATTGCAAGAGAACTTCAGTGTTAGTGGTTATCTCACCGTGTGTAGTGCTGCCACTCATTCTCTTGCAGGTAGAGCTAAGGGAGGACTATCTACCTTATGTTCAGTTAAATTAACCAGTCTATCTACTAAAGTCATTCTGTAGGCCCAGTTATCAGCTGCTGTTATTGCAGATGCGGTAGAGTTTTGATGTGATCCTGGGTAATGTGTATAACATCTTTTTTGACTCTCGCTTGATCACCTTATTTGAGGAGTTTGAGAGGGATTTAGCAAGCCTTTAGTTGGATATAACAAGGAGATATTGATAATTTGGGTGGGGAATTTCAACATGAGGTTATGCGGGAACAGGGATCCTTCTACCTGCTTTATGGAGACAACAGATGGTGAGGAGCTTATACACCTCCAGCAGACCCCCTCTGGAGAGGCTCTGAATACCAGGTCTTTGGTATTTGCTAAAGACTGTAAGGCACTGGGACCCCTTTGCCCCCCATGTATAATGGTCCTTTGAACGTGCAGTGAGATTGATTTTATTATGGTTTCCTGTGACCTAGATAATTTGATATTAGACTACAATGTGTCCGCCTCCTGTGTTAGCGATCACAACCCCCTATCCGTATTGCTGGAACTTCACTTGTTGGGGGCATTAGGTAAGCAGGAGAGTTTATCTCCCATTCTCTCACACAATAAGGGTGTGAGGTTAAAATGGGGGAAGGGTGGACAGGGAGGCCTTCTTGCGAAAGATAGTGATGGAGAATAGGGAAGCCATATCAGTACTCACCTTGGAGGAGGAGTCCCCTGAGATTATTGCTAATGCCTTTAGGACCTTGTGTATATCCATAGATAAGGGATTGAGACAGAATAAAGCTCCTAGAAAACGGTCACCTATTGGGTGTTTCAATCATTTCCTCACTTTAGCCCATAGGAGATTGAAACTAGTCCTCTCCTCCAAACCACACTCTAAAGGTGATTTGCTGACCGCTAGGAGAAGCTACAAATCTTCTATGGAGGTCAGAGCTAAGAGCAGATTTGTAGGGAGACTTGGAAAGAGCTTCTCACACAAGGGATTCTGCACTATTCTGGAAGGTCGTCAATCATCCATTTTTCTCAGGGTATCTAAAGCCCTCAATGGACATGGTTATTCCAGTTCAGGTTTGGGTGGACCACTACAACAGTATTATCTGAAAGAGGCTTCTAGCTGCAGATTCCTTATCTTTGAATTTGCCAGGGGTCAGGCTGGATCTGGAAACTTTTGCTGAGCAATACCCCTTGCGCACGCCGTCAGGTGGCTCCATTCAGCTCCGCGTAACGTCGTCTGTGTCGGTTATGACGTCTCAGTACCTATATAGGCATCACCAAGGCGCGCGGACGTCAGTTCTTTTCTTTCAGTGCCAGTTAAGCGCCGATCCGGGAAGAGCTACCCCTCTGTCGCGTTTTGATAGGCTTTTTCTCTACTTTTTGTCGAATTCGAAAAAAAAATTCTTCATGTGCGAGGATGTCTTCGAGGAAGACAGGGTTCAAGCCATGCGGTGCTTGTCACTGCATAATGTCGGTTACCGACCCCCATCTCGTCTGCCTCTGGTATCTCCAGCCCAACCATGATTCGAAGTTGTGTTTGGACTGCCGGGTTATGGCTCTGAAGGCCTTGCGGGGGCGGGCTGCGAAGCTCCTTGTGGCCCATTGATACCGTCCAGCGAGACTCCACGGAGATCCTGGTCCTGATCGAAGAAGAGGAGATCACGGGACCACCCCCGGAGCCCAAT
Source organism: Calotriton arnoldi (assembly GCA_963921515.1). Taxonomy (NCBI): domain Eukaryota; kingdom Metazoa; phylum Chordata; class Amphibia; order Caudata; family Salamandridae; genus Calotriton; species Calotriton arnoldi. The sequence goes on along the minus strand of CAWUFW010000695.1, from coordinate 2,716,544 downwards.
GTCCTCTTTGTCCCATTCGAGGTCCTCGGGACAATCACGGAAGAGAAGAGGCACAAGAAGAAGAAGAAGAAGAAATTCAAGCGGACTTTATCTTCACCTTGCCTGTCGTTCCGTCGACAAAAGAGGTAAGGAGCACCAACGCTCTAGGCATGGTTCTGCGGAGCCGGAGCCAGGGTCGCCTTCGCGCCTCCCTCTCTTTCCGGGAGCCAGAGCGACCCCCGCTCAAATAAAAGATTTTTATGAGGCCCTTCGACGAATATTTGAGCGGGCCAGCCCCTCTGGTGAGCCCTCGGGCCCCGCGGAGTCAGAAGGGGCCCCATCGGGTTCGATGCCGTTGGCTCCGACCACAGTGCCGGTGGGGCCTCATGGATCCGATCCGGGTCGACGCTGGTCGTGCCATCGCAACCTCCTCCGGCATCGGACCCAAAGTCAGTGCCTTCGGTGCCACCAGTGCCCACCGGCGGCACCAGCCCCACCGGCGGCAACAGCCCTATCCTTATCCCCGACTACACGGAGACGGAACGACATCGCTCGACACCGATTCTGGCGCCCATTGAACCCAGGGGTTCTATGTTGTCGCCTGAGGACTTTGAGGATGTGCTAGGCTCGGGAAGGTCCTATGGACCCTTTGGAACACCAGGATGACTCTGCAGAGCAGCTGGACTGGTATGGGGAACTTGGGGAAGCCAGTGGACTGGACACTTCTCCAAATACTGGCATGCTCTCTCCGCCAACTGTGGCTACGGAGGAGGGGGCATCCTATGCAATGGTGGTTAAAAGGGCAGCTGAGGTCCTCGGACTAGAGCTGCCCTCTGTGCAGATCAGGACTAACCTTCTGACTGAAGTTCTTCAACCAGGGGCTTCCACCTCCGAACCCATTTTGCCCTTTAACAAAGCATTGCTGATGTCCTTCGAGGCACGTGGTCCAAGCGTAGCACAGGGGCTCCTGTGAAAAGGACAATTGCACGCCGCCATAGCCCAGCTCCGGGCAACTCAAAGTGCCTCAGCCAACACCCCACCCCTGAAAGTTTGGCGGTGCAGGCCTCTACAACGCGTTCCCTTCCACCCCTCCGTATAGGGAATACAAGAGGCTGGATACATTTTGGAAAGAAGAGGTTTTCTTTCTCCAGCCTATCATTGCGGTCTGTGTTTACTGCATGCTTATTGGGCCGTTTCTCCCACTCCCTTTGGGAGACGGCTGCGCAAGTCCTGCCACAAGTCTCAGAGGAGGCCCGTGCAGTGCTCTACCAAGCAGTTAAGGACGGGAGAGATGCAGCAAAATTCACCATACGATGTGGCCTTGATATGACGGATTCACTGGGCAGATCGATTTCCACGACAGTAGCCTTGAGGCGCCACGCCTGGCTTAGGACAACTGGCTTCTTAGGCGATGTTTTTGGGAAAAAAGCAGATTCGGCCCTAGTAAGATTCAAGGACTCTCGAGCTGTGGCCAGATCCTTGGGCCTCTCTTCTACTCCTCGTGGCCAGTCTACCTTTTGCCCTTTTGTGGCAACGGCAGGAGTTTCCAGCCTCGTCAGCCCTATCCCAGTTACCATCCTGCGCAGGCTTCCCAAGCTGTGCGGGGATATGGACGCGGTTCATTCCGACCTAGGGATGGAAGTCAAAAGTAGTCAGCCACCCTGCCCTCGGCAGCCACAGCCTCCAAGCACTCCTAGTCTAACTCTGCAAGACCGCACCACTCCAGTTGGTGTGAGAGTCCATCATCATCTCCCCAGTGGAGGTCCATAACATCAAACAAGTGGGTCTTGCAGATCATTCAGGAGGGCTATTCTCTGCCTTTCCTTTCTTTTCCTCCTCCTGTTCTGCCAAATCAGGAACGGCTGACAGAGGATCATCTGAAATAGCACCAGGAGGAAGTTACAGCTCTCTTGGCCAAGGGAGCTATAGAAAGAGTCCCGGTTTCAGAAGTAGGCAGTGGCTGTTATTCCTGATACTTTCTGATTCCGAAGAATAACAAAGGGTTGCGGCCCATTTTAGATCTTCGGACTGTCAATCTCTTCCTCAAGATGGAGAAGTTCAAGATGCTCACTCTAGCTCAGGTCTTGTCTGCTCTAGACCAGGAAGACTGGATGGTAGAGTTGGACCTGCAGGATGCCTATTTTCACATCCCCATCCTGCTGGGCCACAGGCGTTACCTGCGGTTCAAGGTAGGCTGCAAGCACTTTCAGTTTACCGTGCTCCCCTTTGGCCTTACCAGTGCCCCTCGGGTGTTCACCAAGGTGACGGCTGTGTTCTCAGCTCATCTGTGCAGGTTAGGGATGTCAGTCTTCCCCTACCTCGATGACTGGCTGTTGAAGGCATCATCGCCCCAGGCTGTCGTCTCCACCTTCAGACTACGGCAGACCTTATGCATTCGCTGGGGTTCTCTATAAACGTGCCGAAGTCACACCTGACTCCTTCTCAGACGCTCCCTTTCATCGGAGCTGTTCTGGACACAATGCAGTTTCGGGCCTATCCTCCCAAGCAGCGAGTCCAGCATATTCAGGTTATGGTTCCGATGTTTCGGCCTCTATCCTGGATTTTGGTGAGACTGACTCTGAGGCTGTTGGGCCTCATGGCCTCCTGTTGGTAAAGCAGGCCAGGTGGCGTATGCAGGTTCTGCATTGGGACCTGAAGTTCCAGTGGGCACAGCATCAAGGAAATCTCACCAATGTGGTCCAGATCTTGGAAGGAACTGTGAGAGATCTGCAGTGGTGGTTGATGAACCGCGATTGGGTCCACAGCAGACCCCTCTCCCTTCCCCAACCAGAGCTCACAGTTATGACAGATGCGTCATTTCTGGGATGGGGCGGCCATCTAGGAGAGGTGGAGATCAGGGGACACTGGTCTCCAGCGGAGTAGGGGCTCCACATTAATTTTTTGGAGCTTCGAGCGATTCGGTTGTCATTGAAGGCATTTCTTCCCTCTGTCAAGGGGAGGTTAGTGCAGGTGTTCACGGACAACACCACTGCCATGTGGTGTGCAACAAGCAGGGCGGGTGGAGTCGTGGACCCTTTGTCGAGAGGGACTGTGTCTCTGGATATGGCTGAAACTGCAGGGCATAACCCTGGTGATGCAACACCTGGCAGGTTCTCTGAACGTCAGGGCGGACGAACTCTGCTGTCAGTGCCTAGCGTATCACGAATGGCGTCTCCAGTCGGAGGAGGCGCAAGGTCTCTTTCAGCAGTGGGGAGAACCTTGGTTAGATTGTTAGCCTCCGAAGAGAACGCGCAGTGTCAGCATTACTGCGCGCTGGAGTTTGCAAGGCGGCTATTGCTCGGCAACGCCTTTCGTCGCGAATGGAGCTCAGGCCTGCTGTACACCTTTCTGCCCATACCACTCCTGCCCAGGGTTCTGAAGAAGATCAGGAGCGGCCGGGCCCAAGTCATCCTTGTGGCTCCGGACAGGGCAAGGAGAGTCTAGTATCCAGAGCTTCTAAAGAGGAGTATCGATCCTCTGATCAGGATCTTCTGTCGCAGCAGCAGGGGAGGGTTCTCCACCCGAACCTGTCAACTTTGCACCTCCATGCGTGGAGATTGAGCGATGGCAGTTGATGGCTTTTGACCTGCCACCCGAAGTATGTAACGTTATTTTGGCGGCCAGGCGGCTCTCCATTAAGACGGTATACGCCTGCCATTGGCAGAAACTTGTATTATACTGTACAGAAAGGTCTATTGACACTCATTCTGCTTCTCTTTCCACTGTTCTTTTATTCATTCTAACCCTTCTACAACAGGGCTGTGCTTTGGGAACTCTCAAGGGTTATCTTTCTGCCCTGTCTGCATTTTTGCGGCTGCCAGATCAACCCTCTCTCTTCAAGTCTCCAATTGTAAATAGGTTTTTAAAGGGGCTGGCACACTGTTTCCGCCCGCGCCCTTTGTTATGCCGCAGTGGGACCTTAATTTGGTCCTCACCTAGCTTTTGTGGCGATTACATCTGCTGTGAGCTGTAGGCGTTGTCTTGTACACCTCCCTACATGATGTCTTTTTCGGACAAAGTGGTGCTTTGCACCCAGGCATCATTCTTACCTAAGGTTGTGACCCCATTCCATCTGGGTCAATCCATCACGCTGCCCACCTTCTTTGCTCCCCGCATCCCTCTAAGAAAGAGTAGCGTCTCCACTGACTTGACCCAAAAAGAGCGTCGTTGTTCTACTCTGACCGCACAAAAGATTTCCGGGTGGACAACTAACTCTTTATGGGGTACGTGGGAGCTAAGAAGGGAAGGGCAGTGCAGAAAAGGGCCATCTCTCACTGGGTCGTTCTCTGCATTAAGATCTGCTATGCCCTGGCTAAGAAGCAGCCCCCTGAGGGATTAAGGGCCCATTCCACCAGGGGAAAGGCTGCGACTATGGCCTTGGCTCTGGGTGTCCCTTTCCTTGACATCTGTCAGGCGGCAATGTGGGCTTCCTTGCACATGTTTGCCAAGCACTACCGACTGGACAGTCGGGTCCGCAGGGACAGGTATTTTGCCTGTTCGGTCCTGCAGGACTTCCTAGTTTAAGGGATTTGTCCACAACCCACCGCCGGGATGGTATGGCTTGGATATCTAATTCAAAGGTAAGGAATCTACAGCTAGTAGTCTCTATCAGATGAACAAGTTACTTACCTTCGGTAACGCATTATCTGGTAGAGACTCTATCTAGCTGCAGGTTTCTTACAGCCCCACCCGTGCCTCTCCCCTTTGCGGACTAATTTTGTAGGGCCAGGGTTACTCCCCCTTTTCACGGCCCTAATTTTGCACACGACCACGTCAGTTGCTTCGTGGCTCTGCGCTTCTGGCGTTGAAAAAACGAAAAGTTCTTACATCCGCGCGCCTGGGTGGCGCCTGTATAGGTCCCGCAATGTCATAACCGACGTCACTCGGAGCCAAATGGAGCCACCTGACGGCGCGCAAGGGTATTGCTCAGCAAACGTTTCCGGATCCAGCCTGTCGCCTGTGAAATTTAAAGGTAAGGAATCTGCAGCTAGATAGAGTCTCTACCAGATAAGGCGTTACCGAAGGTAACTAACTTGTTCTTTAGTCCTGGCAAACCAGAGCCTATTTTAGTAGACGATGGGGTAGCCTTTGACAACGCGGGTTGGGCACTGTGGAACAATGCCTGAACCTTCAGCTGGTCATAAGTAAGTATCTCGATGCAAGGAAAGGGTCAATTCACCTAGTGTTTATGGACCTCTCTTCTGCCTTTAACTTGTGCAACAGGTCCAAGTTATGGGGCATTATGGCTGCAATGGGTATATGTAGGAAGGTAGGGTCCTTCTGGCATGATTACCCCCTACTTTTTGCCTGGTGTCAGTGTGTTTTTGACTTAGTCGGCTGGGATCCTGCTAATCAGGACCCCAGCAACTGTGCTTTCTCCTCTAAATTGACATGGTAATTACTTTGGTACATCTGCAATTGGCTACTGGTGTACCCTTGTAAGTTCCTAGTGTATGGTACTAAGGTACCCAAGGCATAGGTACACCAAGGGTCCAATTCAACTGTGACTACAGGCCTGTCATTGCAGCCTGTGTGAGTTTGTGATTGCACTTCTCACGACAGATATAAGTTTCCTTATATCTGAGGTCACTGCACTTTAAACCTATGATGCACCCCTATCACAGGCTCTTCAATCCTGAGGGCAGGGTGCTTGGTTATCAGTGTGAGGGTGCCCCTGCATGAGCAGGACAATCCTACAAACCCCGGAGTCGATTCGCCAGGCTTTGTAAGTGAGGTCAGCCATTTTTAGACATATAGTGGACATCAGTCATCACAAGATGTCTAACTATATAGTGGCTGCACCGAACCCGGTCATGTTTGGTATCAAACATGTTGTAATTATACCCCAACACCAGTTCCAGTGTTGGAAGTATGATCCCATGTACTGGGGGGCTCCTTCGGGGACCCCCTGTACTCTCGGTAACGGCCTTTCAGGGTCTGCCAGCAAGCTACTGCTGCTGCCAACCACAGACTCAATTCTGCCCCCCTGCTGCTGAGCTGAGCTCGAGCAGGGGAAGGTAAAACAATGGGTTTCCTGCCACAAGGAGGTGTGACCTCCTCCCAGACAGGACTTAGTGAATTGGGCTGGGGTGGGGTGCTTGCCAGTGCCACCAGACTGCTTTGAAGGGCGCATTTGGTGCCCTCACTGCATGGTTCAGTTTGAGCCATTTCAGGAACCCTTGATTCTTGCTCTGATGCGAAACTGGACAAAGGACATGGGAGTATCCTTCCCTCTGTCTAGCCCCTTCTCTGGGAGGGACCCCCTAGTTGTTGCAACCCTTTTCTTAGGGTACTTAAGGGCTTACCTGTAGGTGGGTCTTTAGATTCGTCGTGGGACAAGACTCAACACTGAAACTACGTTGCTCTTCACTTGTCTGGACACTTTGACTTCGTTGGAATTTGACTGGAACTGAGACTGCACCGAGGAAGATTCCTGCTGCTCCTGGTCTCGCTGTTCTTCAAGTCTTCTAGGTTGTCTGTGTCTGTGCTTCATCCACGTTCTTTAACAGACGTGTGGGCATTAAGGACACCCGAAGAAATCTCCCTTGGAGTGAAGGAGTCACTCCCCTGCATCTGCAGACACCACAACGAAGCTGACCGGTCTGCTGCTCATCCTACGGACTTCATGAGGCTCCACAACACAGGTGGCGGTTCTGCAACTCCCTCGAGGCCTGACCTGTCCTCTCTGCAATTTTGCGACCAGTATCCCTCGTCGGAACCGCTGGGACCAAACCCCTGTGCACCGTGCCGACTTGTCATTGCCAAGGCTTGTTGGCTCTGTACTCCAGATATCTTTAGGCTACAAAGGCTCCAGCTTCCAGCACCTCTTCCCTCCAAGATCAGCGTCCTTGCTGCATCCTCTGCACTGTGGGCCTCCATCTTTGGTGAGCTGCTTGAGGTCCTCTTGCGGCTACAGAACCTTCGGCCTGTGGGTCCTCCTGAGGGTCTTCTCTTGCTTCGGTGGGCTCCCCTGCTTGCTCGGGGCCTGCTCTGACTCTCCTGCTGTTGGTGAGTCCCTTTGACCTTTCTGGTCCCAACGTTGCTCCTTTTTCGTCTTCCACGCCAGTCGGCTACCGAGGCAGGTTGGTACTCCCGCCGGACACTGACCACCTAGTCACCGCCATCCGACGTGGGTCAGCTCATGTACGTCTCCTGATCTTTCTCAGCATTGCCTGGTCACCGACATCTGACGTGGGACAGCTCGTGCACAGCTCCTGGTCTTTTTCAGCATTGCCTGGTCCTCACAGCTTCAGCGACAAGGTCACTGTTGAATCTTCAGAACCTTCCGACATCAGTGGGCATTGTGTCTCTGTGCCTCCTGGTCACCTCTGAGTGGCATAGACTCTCTCCTTTCTGCTTACAGGTTCTTCACTTGCAGAATCCACTCTTGGATTCCACCGGACTCCTTCGCAGTCTTCTCCAGAGGCATCTTCTTCGAAGTCTCCCTTTGTTGTCTACGGCAGGTTTCGACGTCACTTCACCCCTATGCACCCGGCTTCCCTGGTGCAGATAACCTGGTTTCTGGAGCATCCACGGGTGGGGTGGCTCTCTAACCTTCTGTCTTCCAAAGAGTTTCTTCAGGGTCCTCCGGGAAAGATCCTTCTTCTTTAAAACATGCAACTACGACTTCTCCATTGACTTCCATTGGACATGCAGCTGTGTTTCCACCCTGTACACAGCCTACGTGGGGTTCCTGGGTAATTACCTTGGGTGGTCCCTTTTGTCCCCGGCTCCTCTGGGTCTTCTGGTCCAAGTCCCGTTCTCCTTTGCAGTTCGCATTCTACTTTTTTAGTATATGGTTTGGTGACCCCATGGAGACCACTTTATTTTGTGCTACTTACCTGATTGCTTTTGAAGTATTCCTGTGTATTGTGTTGATATCTCTGGGTAGAAGATATACCAATGTGTTAGTGAGTGTTGTGTAATAAGAAGAAGTATTTTTATATAAACACTGTGTGGTTCTTTTTCATTTAACATACATCACGGATTAAACTAGTAAAACAAGCTGCTTTACACTCCTTCAAGATGAGCCTGAAGGCTGCTCTCCACAGCTACCACTTTGAGAGCTTTCAAAGGTTATCAAAGACCACTAAAATCACCATAAGGGTAGTCTGTATTAGAGCATTGTGCCTCACTTAAATAAGTGTGCACCACATACTAAGCCAGCCTCCTACAGTATAGATCAGGCTATAATTGGTTTATTGCAGAGGATGCATTGGGACTATCTGAGTAGGGTGAGGTATGGTCCTGAGGGTGAACTTTCCCCTACTATCAAATCTTCGCAGAGGGTCAGGCAGGGGTGTGTGATGGCCCCCTTATTATTTCAAATCTATATTACTGATCTAGAGTTTCACCTGAGTAAAGCAGGGAAAGATTGACTATGGTGAAATGTAGTGCCCTACCTATTTTACTGTACGCCGATGACACTGTTTTAATTTCCAGAACCGGTAACCGATTACAACACTTTTTAGATGCTTTTAACAATTTTATAGAAAAACCCGACCTTAAAGTCAGTCAAAGTAAATCTTTTGCCATGTGCATCGGCCCCAAAAAGACTAAAACCAGATCATTTTTCTTGGGAGGATCTAAAATTTGTTGGGTGAAAACATTTAACTATGTTTGTATCCCCACAGACCAAAATTTGCATTGGCACACTTTTTAACAGCAATGTGACGCAATGCCAAAGAGTCGCAGAGTCAATCTTCACTTTTGCATGCCGACTAGGGCACAATCCGGTGCATGAAATGATCAGCATATACAAAAGCAAGTGTATTGCTGCAGCTAGCGCTGGAGTTTGTGGGTACATGGGCGCGGGTCCTTTGCAGAGGGACAAGAACAGATTTTTGCGTCAACTTTTGGCAGTCCCTCAGTCAGCTCCTGCATTTATGTGCAGTTCTGAGGTTGGTTTGCCTCCTATGGAGTACAGGATCTAGTTGGACACCCTGTTACAATGGATTAGAATTTGGGGTAAACTAGGTCCCGCTTTATCAAAAGATATATTGGAAGACTGTCTTTCTCAGGATCACGCCCAGGCGATCCCGTGGTTCAATTATATTAAGGAGAGCTATATGGATTTAGGTTTCCCTGAGCTGTTGTTTATTCTGTTAAACATTAAGCGGAATGTAATGGCCCCGGTGAAAGCAGCATTTAGAGAAAGGCGAGGCACCCTTCACCAGGCCAAATTTTGACAAACTGGATAGTAACACTGTAGGAGGCTGGCTTACTATATGGTGCTCACTTATGTAAGTGTAGCAGCCTGCACTAATCCAGACAACCCTTATGGTGATTTTAGTGGTCTTAGACAACCTTAGAAAGCTCTCCAAGTGGTTGCTTTGGAGAGCAGCCTTCAGGCTTAGTACAGAAGGAGTGTAAAGCAGCTTGTTTTACCAGTACTTAATCTCATGGTGTAGGTTAAGTGAAAAAGAATCACACAGTGTAGTTATAAAAATAGGTATTTATTGTAAACACTCACTAACACATTGCAAAATCTCCTACCCGGAGTTATAACCACAATACTTTGATAATAGAACATGTAAGCAGCACAAATACACACTGTTCTACAGGGGGAGACCAAACCATGTACTAAAATAGTGGAATGCGAACCACGACCTAAGTCGAGACTGGACCCAGAAGACGTAGAAGAGTCGGGGACCCAAGGAACCACCCAAGGTGAGAATTTGGGAACCCCACGAAGGTCGTGTGCAGAGTGGGAACACGACTGAGTGCTCAATGTAAGTCAATGGGTAAGTTGCGGTTGCTCTTTTAAAGAGGAAGGACCCTTCCGAGCAGACCATGAAGAAGCTCCGTGGAAGATGGAAGGTTGGAGAGTCACCCCAACAGTGGATACCACAGGAACCAGGATACCTACACCCGGGAAGCCGGGTGCATAGGTGCGAAGTGATGTGGGAAAACCACCGTAGACCACAATGGAGGACTTCAGTAAAGATGCAGCAGCCGAAGAAGGTGAAAAAGTCCGGTGGAACCCAAAGGTGGATTCAAGATGAGAGGTACCTGCCAGCAGTGGAGACAGAGTCTATGCCACTGAGGAGGGACCAGGAGGCACTGAAAACGAATGCCCACCGATGTCGGGGATGCAGGAGAGTTGACGGTGCCCATGTAGTTGCAATGTGTGGACCCGGCGACGCTATGGAAGACCAGGAGCCGTTTACGAGCTGTCCCACATTGGATGTCAGGAGCCAGGGGGTCAATGTCCAGCAGGGGCACCAACAAGCCTTGGCAACAGCAACCAACGTAGTCATAGAAAAAGGTGCAGTATCGGGACCAGCAAGGTCCAAGTGATTCACCACAAGCAGGAAAGTCAGAGCAGGCCCCGAGCAAGCAGGAGAGTCCACTGGAGCCAAAGAAGACCCTCGAGAGGACCCACAGGCCGGAGGCCCAGGAGTTGCAAGAGGACTTCAAGCAGCCCACCAAAGGATGCAGGCCCACGGTGCAGATGATGCGGTGACGGCAAAGATCTTGGCTGCAGGAGATGCTTGAGCCTGGAGCTTCTTGGAGCCCGAAGATCTCTGGAGGATAGAGTCAACAAGCCTTTGCAACGGCAAATCAACGCGGTGCACAGGGGTACTGCTCCAGGGGTTCCGACGAGGGATACTGACTTCAAACTTGCTGTAAAGACAGGGCAGGCTTCGAGGGAGTTGCAGAACCACCACCTGTGTTGCTGAACCTTTCGGAGTCCATAGGAGCTCAGGAACAGCAGACCGGTCAGCTTCGTTGCGGTGCCTGCAGATGCAGGGAAGTGACTCCTTCACTCCAAGGGAGATTCCTTCGGGTGTCTTGGATGTCCACAGACCGTGTGAAAAACCTGCATGGAGCACAGGCACAGACATTGTAGAAGAGTGGCAGGACGACGAGACCAGGAGCATCAGGAGTCTTCACAGTTGCAGACTCGGTTCCCAGAGCGAAGCAGGTTAAGGTTGAAGTGGTTTTGGATCTGAATCTTGTCCCAGGACGAATCTCGGGACCCACCCACAGGTAAGCCCTTAAGTACCCTAAGGAAAGGGTTGGGACGATTCAGGGGTCCCTCTCACAGGAGGGGCTGGACAGTGGGGAGGATACTCCCATGTCCTTTGTCCAGTTTCGCGCCAGAACGGGAGCCAACAGCTCCCTGAACTGGTTCCAACTGGAGTATGCAAGGATGGCACCAAATGTGCCCTTCAGAGCAGTCTAGTGGCGCTAGCAAGCGCCCCCACCCTGTCCCAATACACTTAGTCATCCTGTGTGGGAGGTGATCTCACCTCCTGTGAACAGGAAACCTATTGACCTGCCTTCCCCTGCTCGAGCTTGGCTGAGCAGCAGGAGGGCAGAATCGTGTCTGTGGTCTGCAGCAGCCATAGTTTGCTGTCTGGTCTAGAAGACTGGTACCGGGAGCACTGAGGGCTCTACCGGAGGAGCTTTACAGTGCATGGAATCATACCTCCAACACTGTTTACGGTGTTGGGGTATGATTCCTCCAACACCGTTTACGGTCTTAGGGTATTATTCCAACATGTTTGATACCAAACAAGACAGGTTCTTTACAGCCAGTTTAGAGTCAGCCATCACGTAATGACTCATGGCCACTCTATATATCGTATTGGCTGATGCACTTACAACCCGGGAGAATGGACTCCGAAGTTTGTAGGGGTGTCCTGCTCATGCAGGGGTACCCTCACACTTCTAACCGAGCACCCGCCTTGAGGATTGAAAGGCCTACCTTAAGGGTGACTTATAGGTTTTAAGTGCAGTGACCTCAGATATAAGGAAACTTATATCTGTCGTAAGTGGTGCTAGTACCAGCTTAAACAGGCTGCAATGGCAGGCCTGTAGTCACAAATTGAGTGGTCTCTCATGGGTGGCATAATACATACTTCAGCCCATGGGAGACCCCTGGTGTGCCTGTGCCCTGGGTTCCTTAGTACCATATACTAGGGACTTACAAGGGTACACTAGTAGCCAATCTGGAGTGTACCTAGTTCTCGCCAAGTCCAATTTAGAGAGGAAGCACAGAGAATTTGGTCCTGATTAGCAGGATCCCAGTCAGACTAGTCAGTAAAACATAATGACACCAGCAAAAAGTGGGGGCGACCATGAAAGCAGATCCTACTTTCCGACAAACACTAACTACAATTCGATTCGGGATCTGAATTTTATATAACATACATTTTTAACTCAAATAGTAGATTTTATATGACTTTCATTTTAACACCTTACATTTACTTCTAACCTTTCCCAGGGATGTTAACTGGAACGGCATTATGCCAAGTTGCCCTTGTGATAATACCTCTAGACAGAGCACCATACACTTTGTTCTTTATACTCCCTTTCTTGGAAGTATTTTTTGACCCCAATTCTGCGCAGATTGAAGATATGGTCTTATGGAGAGGCTTTTATCTTTATACAAAAGCTGTGTAATTAGGACGTCTTTGTTTTGTAATATTTATAAGTTATTTTTTATTGTTATTTGCTCTAACTTATGCTTTTATGGCTCTCTGTAAGCCGGATAAAGCTTATTTGACTGACTGATTACGACTACCTCGGGCCACAAGAAGTGCTCCATGCAGTCCAGCGCCTGCTGCTGCTGTGTTTTTGCCAACCTTATTTTGTCACAGGACGTGCTTCCTACAGTTCATCGCCTGCTGTGTTGGCCCCTGAACTCATCCTGCTACAAGCAGCTCTCTCCGCTGCCTGAGAACACCTGCTCTGCATGTTTGGCAGTGCTGCCGTGTCGAGGGAAGCCAGCGAGCAAGGATCAGCAAATTGCCTAGGAGATCCTGGGCTGCATTGTTGACGGAGTGAGCGTCCCACGTCACGTAATGTGCACCACGGCTCGACGTTCGGGTCCTATTTTCCCCGCAAGGCCACTGGGTTGCTCATAATTAGAGGACGTCCATCTGGCCCTGACACCGGCTGAGAAGAGGAAACCGCCGTCAACACAGCGCGAGCGTTACAGGCCGCCTCGTCTTCCATGAAGCCCTCAGTGACGGCGGGCTGTAACTCCAGACTGCGATGGGGCTGGCAGAGCCTGCCTTCAGGTACGGGGCTCAATGGGGCCTGATTTGTTGACCGGGAAGAGTCCTTTGCGTTCCCTGTCCCAAGGGCACTACAGCCAATCCTTGCCCTCCCATTGTCCCTGCTGATGGCGTGCCCCGTTTGTGAGGAAGGGGTTTCTATTTCTTTGTGGTATTTCGTGAAAGTCACACTAGCTATGCTACCAAAGGGCACACTTTTTCTTGGCCAACAACGTGTTCCCTGACAAGCCAGCGTTTCAATCTCCCATTTCACTGGTGGAACATGCGCTAGCGCTGCTAGTCCAGAACAGTGTTTTGGCACTAACCACGCCCATATCTTCATGAAGAGTGACTGATTACTGATCGTTTTGCATCAATTTAATTAAGACTTAGTCATTGGATTTTTGTCGTTTCGGTCACATTTAAACGAGATCAAAATGAATCTATTTTTCTAAATTGGTGTGTAGTCCTTTTTGTGGCGTTTTCACTGTGTTACTGTACTTGGTGTGCTGCCCAAATATTTTACACTTTGCCTCTTTTGATAAGCCTGCCTGCTCTGCACCAAGCTACCAAAGGGTGAGCACAGGTTATCTTTTGTGTGTAGTTTACTTGCCCTGACTAGAGTGGTGAGTTCTGTCTGGCTGGGTGCATACCCTAGCCAACCAGAAACCCAATTTTTAACAGTCAGGGAAAAAGCTGATGAAAGGAGGATGGATTGATGAAATGACCACCAAGAAAACAGTTTTTAGAGTTAAGAGCTGCAAAGGACAGCTGTGTAGTGGCTCGAAGGGCGAACACATCAGAAATGTGAGAAGCAGATTGAGGTCCCAATGGGTCATCACAAATTGGGTAAGAGGAAACAAGTATTGTAAACCTTTGAGGAAACTAGTCACAGCAGGTGAAGGGAAGGATGGCCCAGCAACTGCAAGAAAGCTGAAATCACAGATCTTGGGAGAAAAATCAAAGACTCTACTGCTGCTGCTCAAACTCGAAGCATGAAGGTGGAAGTGTGGGTGCAGGAAACTTCCCTGCTGCTGGGGTAAGAGATCCTCCCAAAGGGGTAGCATCATCGAAAGACCAATGCTCATTCTTAGGAGTTCAGACACCATATTCTGCGTGCCCAATCCTAGGATGACTTGGGCTCGGTCCGTCCTGATCTTCATGAGAACTTTGGGCAGGAGTGGTATTGGTGGAAATGCGTATAGGAGTCACGAGCTCCATTCTAAACTGAATGTGTCTCTGAGTGAGAGCCACTTTGGAAGCCCCAACGTGCAGAAGTTCTGGCTCTTGGTGGTAACGAACAGATCGAGCCAAGGTTCTCCCCATTCTCGAAACAGACCTCGGGCCACTTGTGGTTGTAGTTGACATTCACGATCAGCAAGGCGTTGCTTGCTGAGTTTTCCCACCCTGGAGCTCAAAGAGCCTGCTAGGTATTGTATCACCACTAAAATGTTCTTGCACTCCAACCTAGTCCGGAGGCGTAGAGCCTCCTGGCACAGGGTCCACAACCCCACCCCCGCTTGTTGCAATACCACATGGCAGTGTTGTTGTCTGTGAACACCTGAACCAGCCTGCCTTTGATGAATGGTAGGAAGGCTTTCAATGCCAAGCAAATCACTCTCTCAGCTCCAGAAGATTGATATGAAGCTGAGATTCCGCCAGAGTCCTCTAGCACCTCTTCCAGGTGGCTGCCCAACCCAAAAGCGATGCAACAGTCACAGAGGGGTCTGCCACTGCCCCAGCCTTGGCTTGTCAGCCACCACTGCAGGTCTTTTGCCGTCTCTTTTGAAATCTGGACCAAGTGCTTTGCCCACTGGGACTTCAGATCCCACTGAGGAGCCCACACATACCACATGGTGTGCTCTACCAACAGGATGCAGAAGTCCATCAGACCCAACAGCCACAGAGTTAGTCTCACCGAAATCCAGGATTGAGGATGAAACATCTGGATCATCTGAATATTCATGAATCTCCGCACCAGAGGATAGGTGTGGAATTGCACTGTATCCAGAATGGCTCAGATGAAAGGCAGCACCTGCGAAGGAGTCAGGTTCGACTTAGGTACGTTGATGGTGAACCCCAGCGAGTGCAAAAGGTTCACCGTACTGTGGAGGTGGGTGATGACTTTCTGGGGCGAGCCCATCTTCAGCAACCAGTTGTCGAGGTAGGGGAAGACTGGAACCCCCGACTTCCAAAGATGAGCTGCAACCACCACCATCACTATCGTGAACACCTGAGAGGGGCTGGTGAGGCCGAAAGGGAGCAAAGCAAACTAAAAGTGCCACAGGCCCTCCTTGAACTGCAGGTAACAACGCCTGTGGGCTCGCAGGATGGGTATGTGAAAATAAGTGTCCTGCCAGTCCAACGCTACCATCCAGTCTTCAGGGTTTAGGGCAGACCAGACCTGAGCCAAGGTGAGCATTCTGACTTCTCTTTCTATAAAAAGGCATTGAGAGGCCTCAGATCTAATATAGGACATAGTCCTCCGACCTTTTTCAGCACTAGAAAGTAGCAGGAATAGTAACCACTACGTACGTCTGACACTTGCACCCTCTCAATGGCTCCTTTGGCCAAAAGAGCCTGCACTTCTTGATGTAGCCAGGAGAGGTGGTTGTCAGTCAGCTGTTCTTGGGATGGTGGAAAAGACAGTGGTTTCCATGAATGGGAGGGCATACCTTTTCTGCACAATCTGAAGCACCCAATTGTCAAATGTAATGGTAGACCATTGGGGCAGGTGGTGCCGGATCCTATCACCAACGGGATGGCTGTGTTGGACAGAGTATAGTAAAGGGGCTTAGAGGCTGCGTCTGCTGGAAAGGTGGGGATTGGACAGCTCGCCGGGCCTGGCTCCTGTGTCCTTTATGGAATCCACAGCCCTGTCAATGAAAGGACTGGGCAGGTTGTTGTACCAGCAGGTATGGCTGGTACAGCGGACGTCCATAGGCGCCCCGGCCATAGGAGCGGCAAAAGGATGGCTGCTAAGGTTGTTCAGATAAGGAAAGTCTGAGAGTTCTGGCGGTGACTCCACTCTCTCAAAAGCGATCGAGCGTTGTCAGGCTTGTCACCAAATAGGCGGGAGCCATCAAAGGGCATGTCAATGAGTGAAGCCTGGACATCCCCTGAAAACCCAGTGGACCGCAAGTAGGCATGGCAACGCAGCACCACTGTGGAGGATATGGTTCTCCCCAGGGAGTCGGATGTGCCCAACCCTCACCTAAGGTGAACTTTGCTGTATCCTGACCATCCACGAGGGCTTGGTTGAGGATGGTGCAGCCTTCCTCGGGAAGCATGGGAAGGAGCTTGCTACCGAGTCCTTTATGGCATGTGGTGTTTACTGACTGCAAGGCTAGGCTGTTGGAAGAAAAGATGCACTTCCCAAAAGTGTCCGGCCATTTGGGTTCCCTGTCCAGTGGAGTGAAATGGAGCGCATTTGGGTTGACCTTGGAGGTTGAGGCCTGCACCACCATGTGCTGGGACAGGAAGGCTGGGTCCCCTGAGAGGGACAATGGTATCAGGCAATCATGCTCTGAACAAGAGCCCCGGTGCAAAGTTTGGCCCAGGCCTCCAGGAGAACGTCAGTGAAGGGTTCATTAAAAGGGAGTAAGTGCTCAGCCGAGCCTGCTCCTGGGTGAAGCACCTATATCAAGAAGTTGGTCTTGACTTCGATTGCCTGCAGCTGCAGGTCAAGGACCTCAGCTGCCCTGTGCATCATGATGGGTCCCAGAGGGGAAATCATGCCAGAGTCTGGGGAAGTGTCCAGCCCACTGGCATCAGCCAGCTCCTCATACCACTTCTCATCTGGGTCCTACTCTGTAGGGCCAAATTCTTCCTCCTCATCTCCCCCTGCAGGAAGAAAAGGATTTCAAGTGGTGGGAAGATGGTAGGGCCTGGACGACACTGGCAAGGATGTCGAGTGGCGTTGGGGTGGTGCCAGCTTAGAGTCAGGAATCAAGATGGGCTTGTCGTCGTTGAGCTGCGGCGCCAGGATTGAGGGGAGCTGGGCTGGAAGAAGGCATCCTCATCGGCATCTGTCTGGATCCATGGGATCCAGCTTACATCTGGGGCGGACCCACCAGCGGTAACCAAGTTGGGTCACCTCATGGCTCTGTGGGTGCCTGAAAACGATTCAGAGGGAATAATGGGGCCCAAAGATGGCATGAATGGCATCCTAGAACTCACTTAAATGGGTGGGCGTCTCTCCGGGAAACTCTGTGTTGGGCGGAGCGACACCTGCCCAACTAAGAGTTCTACGCTGGCCCTGCAGGTGGAGTGCGAGAGCAAGGCGTAGAAGTAAGACTTAAGTCAATGAACACTTTGACTTCTTTTTCGTGTGCTTCTTCGACTTGCACAACTTGGAGTAAGGGGTCTTTGAACATGAAGACGGCCGTCCACAGAAACTGCTCCGTGAGCTACCCTGAGTTCGCAGTGGAGGCTTCTTCTGCCGCGCCACCAGGAGCTTCATCGCCCGCTTTCAAATCGCCTTGGGGTGCATAGACTATCACTCTGCGCAGACCTTGAAGTCGTGACTCGACCCCAAAGACAGACCAAGTTGGCGATCAGACACTGACATCTTCCGGTGACATTCCCCACAAGGCTTAAACCCAGTAGGTTTAGAAGGGGACATGTCCCTAGCACACTGGGAGCAGTTACTCGAAAGAGTCCAAAACAAAGTTGGTAAAAAAATGACTAAGTAGCTCTCTGTATCCATGCTGTTGGTGCAGAAAGGAGCTGATATCAGCGCACCGGGGTGCCGCTTATATGGGCACTGCGACATCACTTTCAACGCGAAGCCAATCAACTCCACCTACCGGCATGCAGAGGTACTGCTCAAGATTTTCCAGATTCAGTTTGAAGCCTGGGTAATATTATAAGGTGAGGAATCTGTGGTTAGAAGTCTCTATCAGAACTAAAATTACATCATACCAAGGATGGTGACAACTCACTCACCTAGCCATGTTCACCACCAGATGACATAGTGGGGTTTGAAGCTCTCATGCAAAGGGCTGTAAAGAAAATCAATTTACCAGTAATGTTAAGGAACAAGCATGCAAGACCATTAAATCTATAGCGATGCTTGATTCCGTCTGGTCAGAATTTCTGAAACTGATTAAAACACCAGCTACAGTAGTGTTTCCAAGGCTAGAAAAAATATAGGGCCCCAGTTTTAGACCCAGCCTACCTTACTGTTCATTTGAAAGCAGACTTTGTCATAATTTCCGTGGCTCATCGCAGCTCAAGGACCCTGATTACACCATCATCTTCACCTTCGGAGTGAGACAGCAGACGAATTGATAATTAATTTAGGACGCAAGACAAGCTCGATAATGACATCATTAAAGTAGCTAATGCATTAGCAGTATTAGGCTGTTATGACTGTGAAATGTGGCACAACATCTTGCCACTACTTGACCTTGTCCATTAGGATAAAGTGGACTACAAAGGCGATTGTCAACTTCAGTCATCACTGGTGCTGTAATAAACATTTCTAGCCCATAGTTTCCGTAAGCTGGCAGGTGCAGCTGCCTTAAGAAGAAAGGGATGACTGCGGTCTGCCGCTTTCCGCCTAGAGGTTCAAACTAAGATCCTGGATATGCTGATTGACAGCTTCCCCCAATTTGGGAAACATGTAGTTGATGCCCTCCAAAGAATTAACACTGATACGGTGAAATCCTTAGGATTACTGCAATACCGTCAACCCAGCACAGCCACTTTTCTATGTTCACACAGATTCCAAGAAAACAGGAGGCTTCAAACAACATGTGGGTCAGGGCTGACCATACTTCCTCCCATGACAAGTCAGTTGCGACTAGAGAAATGCCCTCAATTGTAACGAAAGACGATATAGCAGGTCGTCTGGCTTTAAGAGGATCTCCTCTTACTAGTGCTCGAACTATAACCAGAGGAGAGCTTGTGTCTCAACACCTGCCCTTCCTTCCATCTCAATCCCAACAAGTGGGGAAGATGGGAATTTCCCTTTTTGTTCTCGCATGGGAGTCCATAACATTGGACCAATGGGTGCGTCAGATTGTAGATACAAGACATACGTTGGAATTTGTACAAAGATCTCTTTCCACCCACCCAAGAAGAAACATTGGGGCATATTATCAAGGGCTCTATCGCCGCTTTAGCGGGACTTTTTGCCGCTAAAGCGGCGATATTTTTAACGCCCTATTAGCAAGCTGTCGCTAACAGGCGTTAGCGACAGCTTTCAGGCGATAGCGGGCGGGTTTTACATCGCCTTGCATGTCAGCGATAATTATCGCTAATGACATGCAAGGTAGGCGTTCCCAACTAAAAGCGACAGAAAACAGTCGCTTACATACCTATCGCCTATTAGCAATACCCGCGAATCGATAAAAAAACGCGCGCTAACCCCGATTAGCGCTTGTTTTTTAGAACTGATAAAAACATGACTTAGCAATGAAAGTCAATGGGAGGTGGATTGTAAGGTTAAGTCCCCAGAATTAGCGATAGGATTTTATCGCTGGATTTCTCGCGTTAAAGTTGGGTTTCGCCGCTATCGCTGGATATTTTATCGCAATGGAGATAAACCTTGCTAATAGCATGTTATTTCCGCTGTAATATCCAGCGATAGCCGGCGATAAAAAAAGGCGCGCTAAGCAACGTTTGCGATATTTTTCGCCTCTTCTTGCGAATATGCCCCATTATTTCCACTTGAGGAAGCCACAACAAAAAATTCTTCTCCTCCTGCTCAGAGGAGTGATAGCAATGGACACCAGAACACAGAAAACCAGGGGTTTTATTTCATAAAAAAAGAAAGCGGAACAATGGAGGCCGATTCTAAACCTCAGACAAGCAGACATACGTGCCTGTGTGCTAAGACCATAAATTCCTTCATGCTTACAAACGAGTTTTCCTTTAACTAAGACCTTGCAGGTCATGCACTCTATTTTCAAGTGAACTCTTCACCTCTCTGGCATCAGCACGTACACTTTTGTATCGCTTTCTACTGGTGTCTTCTGTAGCGTAATTTCTTCACATTTCATTTCCTCTATAACAAGATTCTTGCTCGACCTGATGTCATACTACTTAGGCCTTATACCTTTTTACAGGCTCCGAATGAGGCCCATCCAACAAGAACTAGATGTTCAATGGAAACAGATGGCAAATGTGATAATCTCGGTCCGTCACAAGACGTCTTAAACAAGTGCTGTTGTGGTAGATGTTCATCCAAAATCTCAAGGCGAGCCTCTACTTCCATCCTTCATCAGACAGAATAGAGCTGGCAGATGCGTGGATGGTTAGGGTGCTCACATGCAGGATCTGTCGACCAGAGGCCTCTGGACAAACTCAGAAAGGATGCTTCATATCAACATAATGGAGCACCGGGCTGTAAGACTGAGCTTACATATTTTCCAGTTAGCAGGTAAATCCGTTCTCATCAGGACTTACAATACAACATCAATTTTTTACATAGCAACACCGAGGGGAATGCGGTCCCTACCTACCTCAGAAGAGGCGCAACTGCTATGGGACTGGGCCAATTCTCACAAGGTCGATATCTCCATGCAACACTTGCCATGGTGTCACAACGATCAGGCGAACGCACTCATTCAACAGCTAGTAGTGCCATGAGTGGGAACTCCAACAGGAGCAAGTCAACTTTATCTTCTGAAAATGGGGTCAGCCCATACTAGATATGTTCGCCACCCAGTGCAACAGGAAAAGCCAGTGCTATGCCAGCAGATTTTGGCAACCAGGGACCATGGGCAATGCCCTTTAGATCAGATGGTCCAACACATTTGCCTTTCCTCAGTTTCCGTTGTCCTCTGTTGTACTGAAGAAGTCGTAAGCAGATCACTGCACCCTGATCCTCATTGCTCCGGTGTAGCCGCGCTAGTACTGGTACAGCGAACTGCATCTATCTGCTGTCCGGCCGCGCTATTGAAACTGCAATTCAAAATCCTCTTCAGACATCACTGGGACATATTTCAATGCGTCTATAAGTCACTGAACCTGACAGCATAGTACCTGGCCACTTACCATTGGGGCACTTGGTTCTCCCAATGGAATGTAGGAACATCCTGGCGCAGGCATGGACTTCAGCAACCAGAAGACCTATAATGCCAAGTGGAAACTTTTTTGTGTCTGGTGCAAAAAGAAAAGGTTTCATCCACTCGATCTGCAGCCTCACAAAATCCTCTCAAACTTGTTGGGCCTAGCCAAGGGTGGTCTTAAACACTTGTGCATGTGAGCCCATCTAGTGGCAACATCTAGATTTAGAAGGACAGGAGACACTTCATCCTCTCTATTCCCCTCCAAAAATCATAAAATAGTTTATGAAAAGACTCTTCAAGGCACTTACACCTGTACGGCTCTCTCCAGTATTAGCCAGCTCATGCTACCACCCTTTGAGCCAGTCCACAAGGCACAACTAAAGTTAATCTCTTGGACGAAAGCACTTCTCCCAGCACTGACATCAACAAGGAGGGTAGGTGAGATGGAGGCATTCACTGTCAAAGAACTCATTCTCCAACTCAAGAGACAAAGTAATCTTACAAACCAACCCTAAATTCATACTTAAAGTCTCTTCTAATTTCCATCTCGATGGACCTGTTATACTATGTTCATTCTTCCCAAATCCCACAACGTCAGCAGAAAGATCATTGCACTCTCTTGATGTATGCAAATGAATTGGATTCGATCTTGAAAAGACTAAGGGTTTACGTTCTTCAGACTAACTGATCATATCCTTCGGCCAGCCAGATAGGGGTCGACCCCCTGTCCAAACGGGATAGCACATTTACTCTCAGCCTGTATCACCTTCTGACACAGAAAAGCCAAGCGTCCACTAGAGAAGAGAATGAGGGCATATTCCACCTGGAGCATGTCTCTGACTGCTGTTTTTACATTACAAGATATCCACTGTGCAGCTATCTGGTGGAGCAGACACACATTCATGAAGCACTACTGCTTCGATGTGAACGTAGAGGCCAATTTATCAGCAGGAAAGGCAGTTGTCTGATACCTGTCTCACGAAAAAGAACCCAGTGGCGGACTTTCAAGCCTGTAGTCACGCTTGTTTCCAAAGTGTCAAAAAGTCCTGTGCACAAATCCTCCGGCACCTGCCGTTGTTTAGTGCCACTTTTATACAGACACTGGATCAGCAAAGCATATGGAGGAGCACCAGGTAAAGAAGTCTATTCAAGCGTATTGTTACAACTTCTTTATTTCTCCATCGTCTTTTCTTTATTTACACAAACAGTCTAGCCAACGCATTTCGTTCCATAAACAAGTGGAACTTCATCAGGGCTGAAAACCAATTATATAGCAAAACATCAAAACACAGCACAAGACAGAACCAAACAACAGATAATACGCAAAACTACTTTCAGAAAACATCTATGCTCCTTATATTAGAAACTGACAGCCTTAAAAAAGAGATGAGCATGCGCCTGGATTAGTCACATAGAACATCCAATTGCATTAGAAACATACACTTATTATAAAATATACCAAAAAGGAGACGCAAAACCACAATGTAAATACAAAAACAAAAAATACAATTGTTTTATCAAATCATGAAGACGAATACATAAAGAACACACATAAATACATGTTAAAAGTTTTAAAAAACATTGACCCCAGTGAACTGACGTCAGAAACTTTAGTGAGGGTCAAAAGAGCCCTTTAATCCTACTACCCTTTTCAAAAAGGCCTAAAGAAATGCCTGTAAAGACCTACAAAAACTTCTATTGCAATTCTACCACAAAAGAAAAATTGGGGACCCGTCATGTGTCCACAAAGTTGTTGCGGGATTACGACCAAGGAAACATAAGCAAAATTACCAAGAACATTTCTATATAGGAAAACCACTGCACCGGACCAACCAAAAAAGTGAATCACCCAGTGGCGAGTGATAATGTAACTAGTGTGCACCAAGGAACTCAAAAGCCACCAGTACGCACCATCCAACTTAACCGATGAAGCTATCATAATGTCTCACCTTAATATCTTTGCAAGATTTGTGGTATTCCGAGTCCATGTAGCGGCCTAGTTCCAGCTCGATGTGCTGGCAACTAAGAATTACCACGGGCCCCTCAATATCGTTCATAACTTCAATTACCATGATCACCAAGAAGCACACCAAATATTAAAAGTGCGCAAAATAATAAAGAGTAAGAAGTCCCCCCGAGCCTTATTTATATGCATAAAAAATAACACGCATCTCTCCGCATCGGAAGTCCCCCACTCACTAAAACCCTTATTAATACGTGGCTCTTAAGTAGGATATCCGACAAGCCTGCTTAAAATATTGTGAGACTTGCCAAAGGTACTTAAGAATAATTCACACTAGGACACGACTGACAATAAATCACCTGTAATATCAGGAAAACACGCTATAATCATAAGAGGGGCGCCTTTCGAGGTCTGCAAACCGTCACGTTTGGTTAACATATTATATATTTCGAAGTATTATATACATACCCGACTCGATACCCAAATCCATTATATCAAGGGAACCTATCATACCCTAAAGTCCGAGCCCATACCTAAACAGCGTCTACAAAGTAATAGCCACATCAGTCAAACCACAGCCTCATAGTTACTTCCCTTAGAAGCCTTACAATCCTGACAAGTCCGAATTTAAATTGGAAGCATGCCAGACGAGAGCCACATACACTGCTTTTAAAACAGCATCCAGAAGGCACATAATATCTTCCCTTCGCGGCCCTAAGTTCCGACATAGCCGAATTCGGCAGTCCACTTACCCTGCAAAGTAGTAACCTTTACTATCACATCAAGTCCGATAAGAAGTGCGCGCCAGATTGCCTCACATTTAAATACCCCACCCCGTGTCTATTTTCAGATGTTTCAAATTTTTTTTTTTTAACAACAGATTTTATTGAGTTTTCATCATACCAGCGGGGCAGAGCCCAGCAAACAAAGCACAAAAGAGATGCATAAGAGAATGTCTCTGGGTACTGTATAACACCCTCCCCTATAGTCTGCAGAACATCAGACCAGGAAAAACACCCATCCCCCCTCCCCCCTAGTGCGCACCATACATACTGCAAGAACATTGCATGTAAAAGCCAAAGGAATTCCCAGCCACATCTTTTTAACATTGATACATTAAACAGGTAAATCATTCACCACCAGTCGTTCGATAGGATCACAGGTGGCGGTCTGCGTCATTGAAGGCAGATCTATACCCCTGTACTTGGCCCACCGAGACCAAATCTTCCCATGCTTCTGTGGACACCTCCTCGCCTGGAACACTACAATCTCCGCTGACATGCACCTATCCAGGGCCTTTTTCCAGTTAGTTATACAGGGCGGGGACGCATCCTTCCAGTGCTGTGCTATGTCCCGCTTAGCCAAGGTAAGACCCAGAAACAAAAGGTGTCTTTTATACCTGTTGCCCCCGATGTCTTCTGTGCTGTGTAAGAGCGCCAATCTAGGGTCCGACGGGATATCCCACACCAGAACACGCCCCAAGCAAGACAACACGGCTGACCAGAAGAGCTGCAGTGCCCCGCAACTCCACACCGTATGTAGGAACGACCCCTCGTCTGCACCACAGCGGAGACAGATAGGGGACTGGATTACCCCCATCTTCCAAAGACGGAGACGCGTGTAGTATACCCTATGGAGGTATTTGAATTGAATTAGCCTATATCTGCTAGAGACGGCAGCGTACCGAGGGCTAGCCAGCGCCTCGGCCCAGTCGTCGTCCGTAAGGGCTGGCAGGTCCGCCTCCCAAGCCTCCCGGGTTCTGTGAATAGTGGTCTTGGAATGTGTAGTGAGTGTTTGGTAGATTTGCCGGATTTTGTGAGCCCCCAGATCCCCCATCAGTAGGCCACCCTCCAGCGGGTGGAACTCCGGTAGCGACTCTAGCTGCCGAATCTGGGGGGTCAGTGCGTGACGGAGCTGCAAATAACGATGGAACTGCGATTTATGAAGGTCAAAATCCGCCTGCAGCCTTTGAAAGGATTTAAGAGTGGTCCCCCTGCATAATGTCCCCAAGCGTGGATATACCGATATCATCCCATCTACGAAATCCCACAAGTGACGAGACAGACCGAAGATACGTTCCCCGCCAGAGGGGAGTGGCGCCGGTCAACCTACCCCACCAACCCATGGACCTAACCACCCTCCTCCATGTCTGAATGACTATCCGGCAAGCCGAGGGAAGCGCCTCCAGGGAAGAGCTACTGTATAGAAGATGGAGCAGCGGGGTACCTGCCATGGCTAACCGCTCCACGGCATAGGCCGGGTCCGTCTGGGAACCATACCACCACTTATTGATCACCAAGAGGTGCGAGGCCCAGTAGTACGCGCGGACGTCTGCCTCCGCGATACCACCACAATACGTGCACTATATACATGTTGCGAGCGCCACACGGATCGCGCCCCCTTGCCAGAGGAATCTATTCAGGAGTGCATTGAGTTGGATAAACCACGACGGGGGGATAGGGTATGGGTAGTTCTGGAGCCTGTAGAGTAAGCGCGGCAGAGACACCATTTTAAAAATTGCGGACCTGCCGTACAACGATAGGGGTAGTTGGGACCAGATCGTCGTTTCATCTCGGACGGCGGGGAGCAGCGGGGCTATGTTGTGCGTCCAAGTATTGCTGGGACACCGCGCTATAAAGACCCCTAGATACTTAATGCCCGTGTCTGTGATGACCAGCTGGGAAGCCCAGGCTTGACTCCTCTGCTCGCCGTGAATAGGAAACAATATAGATTTGGACGGGTTGGCCCAGAGTCCAGAGGTCTCCCCAAAGATTTGGAGAATTTGGAGGACACGAGGCCCCGAGGCCCAAGGGTCTGACATGAAGAACAGGGCATCGTCAGCGTAAAGCGCGATCCTGTCCGAGTGCTCCGGCGACCAATCCAATCCCCGAATGACAGGGTCCTTTCGCACCCACGCAGCTAAGGGCTCAATCGCTAAGGTGAATAGGAGAGGGGATAGGGGGCACCCCTGCCTCGTACCCCTGCGGATAGGAAAGGGGGCAGAGCAGCATCCGGCCGCACGAACCGAGGCGGTGAGATCTGTATATAGTAGTTTCACATACGCCATAAACCGGGGACCCAGGTTAATGGCCTCTAAGAGTTTAAAAAGGTAAGTCCAACTCAGCGAGTCAAACGCCTTGTCGATGTCCGCCAACAAGACCGCCGCGGGACGACCTAGGCGAGGGGCCTCCGCCACAGCGTTGTGGACTCGCCTGATGTTGTGTCTGGTGGAGTGCTGTGGCATAAAGCCTGACTGATCTGGATGTACCAGATCTTGAATGCAGGTGCGGAGGCGGTCGGCCAGGACCTTCCCCAAGAGTTTAGGCTCAAAATTCAGCAAAGAAATGGGACGATATGAGCCCGGGTCTTCCGGGGGACGACCGGGTTTAAGAAAAACCACGATTTCGGCGTGTCGCCAGTCTGGTGGCAAAATACACTGCTCCAGGGCTTCGTGTAGTGCCCCAAGTAGGTGGGACCCCAGGGTCGCCATATGCGGGCACAAAAAATCGCAGGGGGACCCGTTCGGACCAGGTGCTCGGCCCGGGTGTACATTGGACAGCGCCGCCTGCAGTTCGTCTAATGTGATAGGTTTATCCGGTTCGTCACGCATTTCATCGGGCAGTCGGCGGGGGGGATATCAGAGAGAAATTCGTCTATAAGGGGCTCAGCTATCACCTCCCGCTCCTCATACAGGGCTGTGTAGAAGAAGGCAAAGGCTTGGACCACGGCTTCGGGGGAGGTACATACAGTGCCGTCCGGGGACTTCAGAAGGGGAACCTGTGTCGGGGTCGTCCGGACCTGGCACAGCCTATGGAGCATCTGACTGGACTTGTCGCCCCATTGATAAATTCTGTACTGAGTCGCCAGCCACGCCTCTTTAGCGCTGTCCGTATGTAGCTGGTGGAGCTGCTGTTGGACGTATAGAAGATTCCGGCGGGAACTGGAATCGGAGCCCTCCACCAGTTGGGACTGCAGTTGGACCTGACGGTCCTCTACTTCCCTCACCTGCGCCAAACGCCGCCGCTTTTCCCCGGAGCGAAAACTGATGTCGGCCCCCCTAATCGTGGGTTTAAGAGCCTTCCAGAGAATGACATGAGACGGGGAAGTGTCCACATTAAAACTGAGGTAGTCTGTGATCGCGAGATGTATCATCTCTTGATAATTGGCATCCTGGAGGAGCCATGGGGACATGCGCCACCGATATGGGGCCCGATGGGTCTGCAGGCGCAGCTTGAGTTGGACAGGCGAATGATCTGAGAGGCCTCTGGGCATAATGGATGTGTGTGCCACTCTGTGGGAATAGCTATGTGGGAGGAAAATATAATCTAGACGTGAGAGTGTAGGGTGGACCGACGATGCGTATGTGAACCCCGCATCAGTAGGGTGAAATGCCCGCCATGAGTCCGTCCAACCCAGTGTATGTGCCAGTACATTTAATTTGGATCTAGGGGGAGGTGTATCGAGCGGCCTTGCACGCCATCTATCTTGTGGGCCCATGGTGTCATTCCAATCTCCACCCAGTATCGTCAAGCCGCCTGGGAGGTCCCCCCAAAGCAGTGTGATTTTATCTATAAATGTCTGGCCTAGCGGTGGAGGGGCATAAACACTCCCAATTGTGATCTGTTCGCCTGCTATCGTACCTGAGATGACCTTGAAGCGCCCACCTGGATCTAACCAATGTTGTGTAATGTGAAACGGTACACGGCAGTGAATGAGTATCGCCGTGCCGCGCGCGCCCCTCGCAAAACCGGAGTGGTACACCGTGGCAAACCCAAAGCGGGATAGGCAGGGGGCTTTAGTTCCCAGAAGGTGAGTCTCCTGCAACAGTAGGATGTCAGCTGAGTAACGCTTCGCTAAGCGAAGCACCCCCCCCCCCGTTTGATCTTATTCAGCAGACCCCGTACATTCCAAGCAAGAATATTAAGTTCTCCCAGCGGAGAGTTACCTGCGATATGGGTCATCCCCAATCCTCAGAGTGTGCGGTGACCGATGGTGCAGTTGTGGCATAGTATGTGACTGTGTGTCTGGTGCGCAGAACATAGAACTAACAACCACAAATCCAACATAACCCTACCCCCTCCCCCCATACTTCCAATAACAAGGAGTATCTGTTGCGGTAGAATCTTGTCCCAGGCCCCAAACGTGATGACCCAAGCAGATCCGCCAATGGAGCCCCCCCAACCCCACGTTACCCAACATTACCCAAAATGTCCAGGGCGTACATCGTCCGACACCACTCAGAGCCGGTGTAGGTGACCTCAGCACACCAGGTTCCGACACAGCCCACTAGGGAGCTACGGCCTCTGGACAGCGTTGTGTAGTGAGAGAAGAATAGGATAAACCCCCTGGCCAGAACATCTTCATTCAGCCGTTTCTGATTGACCCTGGGCTCGCCAGTTAGAGCGGGATCTATGGCGCCTTGTTGTAGCGTCTCTGTCCTGCCGGCCGCTCCTATGCGATCCCTGCGAAGAGTCCGAATCAAGCTGCGGCGGCGTGTGCGGCTTAAGGTTACGTGTCTCGTCGGCCCAAGCGAAGACCTCCTCCGGAGAGTCAAAGAAGAGAGTCTTGGCGTTATATACCACTTTCATCCTGGCGGGAAACAAAAGCGCATAGGATAAGTTCAGCTCCCGGAGCCTTCGCTTGACCGCAACAAAGTATTGACGCTGCTGCTGCACCAGCCTGGTGTAGTCAGGGAAAACCATGATAGGGTGGGAATCAAAAGTCATTTTATCCTTATGGAGCCGGGCGTAGCGGAGGATCGCATCACGGTCGGCGTAGTTGAGAAGCCGGGCGATCACGGGCCTCGGGCGCTCCCGGGAGGCGGCTTCCTAGTCAAGGCACGGTGGGCCCTCTCGATTACGAAGCAAGGGGGCATGGCCTCGGGTGGCAGCAACGCCCTGAGCCAGCCAGAGAGGAAATTGTCCATGGATGCACCCTCGCAACCCTCCGGAAAGCCCACCAGGCGGATGTTGTTGCACCTCGCCCTACCTTCTGCGTCCTCAACTCGCGACGCCAGCTCCCGTGAGACCATGGTGAGTTTGTCCACCTTCTTCTGGAGGGTGGATACAGTGTCCTCCACCGTGGAGACTCTGGTTTCCGCCTCCGTGATCCGATCAACAGCCTTCCGAAGGTCCTGACGGAGAAACGACACCTCAGAACCAACCGCCCCGATCTGGGCCTCGAGTGCAGTGCGTGATTGGTTGATCGCCGCGAGCAGCGTCGCAGTGTCGGAGGACAGGCCCTCAGCACCCTCCTTCCCAGCAGGTGCGGTGGTGTAGTGATCCATGGTGTTCTGCTTAGGTGCCGCCGTCCCGTGCTTGTCTTTGCCCATTGCGGAGTGGAGAGATGGACCGAGAGGCGAGCCCCCGATCAACGGCCACAGCAGGTAAGTATGAAAGGGTGGGCCTCCACGTGATGGTGATGGTCTCCAACGACTGGCGGGGAGCCACGCAGTGCCAAGCCCGCCCCCGGAGCTGTCGCTCCGCTCTTCTATCTGTCCCAGCAAGGTCAGGGCTTCATCCGGGAGCGGCGCCTAATCACCGCAGCGCGTCCCCCAGGACGCCTCTGTCCACCATCTCCAGGGACCACCAGGGGGGCCGCAGGCCCTCGGCAAGTGTGCAAGATATGCTCCCAGGGGGTTCCAGGCAACCCAAAGAGAACTGGCCTCCGGGGCAACAATGGCAGCCGCAGTGTGCTTCACGCCCGGATGCGTGGGCGTCTGTGTCCGCCGGGATCAGAGTCTCCGCAATCCCCACAGTCACCTCGGGGTAGGCCGGCACGGCCACCCCAGCGCAGCTGGTAGGTACGGGGAGTTGCGGGCGGCCACGAAGTCCAGGGCCCCCGCCGGTGACTCCGGCCTCAGAGAAGGCAGTCTATAGAAGGCACCAGGTCCGGGTGCGGCCGGCAGGAGAGCCACGAGCTCACGAGGCCTCCGCACCGAACCACCGCTCCTTAGAAAGAGAGAGGGGAGGGGCCCGCACCGAGGCGCCACAAAGAAGCCTCAGGTCACCGGCCGGATTCACGCGCCGGCAGGCCCCCTCAACCCCATGTCAGCGCCGGCACTAACCCGGGTCCCACGGAGCAGAGGTGGCCACCGTGGCGAGGTCCCTCCAAGCGGCTCGCCGTCGTCGGGCGCTGCGGCACGGCACTCACATCGCGTCCCTCGCGCAGTCTCAGCTATCGGCCGGAGATGCGTTGGCACCGGGTCCGGACCTTCCCCGCCTGTCGACCGCAGCCAAACTTCTCCACGGGGGTCCTGGCGCGCTCCGCAGGGAGTGCGTCGCAGCAGTAGTGTCCGGGGTCAGGATAACTATAGGATTCTGGCACTGAGTGGGCTCGGGCTGGCAGAGCTCTACAGAGGCACGTCCGCCATGCTTGGCTCCGAAGCCACGCCCCCCAGATGTTTCTAATTTTAATCAAGCTTCATGCGTCGTTTCAATGACACATCGGACCTCGAGACAAAATCGCATCCCAGTTAATCCCAGTGCAAAACGACCGCCATCTCTAAGTACCCAAAGCGGTAAACGTATCCATTCACAAAAGCCCATCCAATATTAACAAGGAAAAATAATGGTTCTTAATTTTGTTGCCGCACATTAGAATTCCCCACCTTACGACTACCTCCGGATGTGTCCAAATAAAAATTAAGGGTCCC
Source organism: Calotriton arnoldi (assembly GCA_963921515.1). Classification (NCBI taxonomy): domain Eukaryota; kingdom Metazoa; phylum Chordata; class Amphibia; order Caudata; family Salamandridae; genus Calotriton; species Calotriton arnoldi. The sequence continues at coordinate 2,685,923 of CAWUFW010000695.1, read as the reverse complement.
ACAATACTTCAATAACGTAACGACTCACCATAGGCAATCACCTCTTAGTAAGTCCTAGTAAGAATGGTGTTGGCCATCTTTGAGTATCTTAGCACAGCAGTAAGCGTGTCCATACACAATATTCCTGTTGAGTATACAAGAAACATAATCAATTGTTCTTAAATAACGTCTGTTCCGGCAAAGTAACAAGCATTTCCTATATATTTAAAAATTCATCACTAGTAAGAATAATATAGCTTAACCTAAAGTAAATGTGTTATAATTAATATCCAAAAAGCGTGTCAGCTGTGAGAAGTATAAGCACAATCTAAATAAATCATAATACATGAAAACTATGTCGGCCATCTTAAGCCCATTCTCGTTCGAAACTAAAACCAATATCCAATGCTAATGAGTCCGGTTACCAGTTCTCCACAAAACCAAGTATGACCCAACGGTAGTAAAAAATCTAGCATATCCAAGAGTCATGTAGTACAGACATGCAAAAAGATACCAAATAGAAAAAAATATATTCGATTTAAGAAAATCCTAATCGAAAGATTGAAAGAGAGAGTGGTGAATACAGAACAAATTAAAGTAGGCCTCACTATAAATAGAGGTGTCAGAATGGTTGTAAACCCTCAATTTCACAATACAGTATGTCGGCACCCACCTTGATATGCCAAAGGATACAAATTAAAAAAACATAAGGATACAAATTAAAAAAACATATTTGATTTAAGAAAATCCTAATCGAAGGATGGAAAGAGAGAGTGGTAAATACAGAGCAAATTAAAATAGGCCTCACTATATATAGAGGTGTCAGAGTGATTGTAAACCCCTAATTTCATGATACAATATAAGTCGGCGCCCACCTTGATATGCCGATCTCCCTAGGAAATGATGGAATTCATTGTCCGTATTATGCCCATGGGTAATCGCCCGTAATCGACATATCCATTTGGCCTCCCTTTGTCTCAAGAGCAGCTCCCTGACACCCCCTCTGGTTCCCATACTAACTTGATCAATACCATGGAACCAAAAATTGAGGTCCTCGGGATGATCTTGCTTATAGTGTTCTGCCATTGGGTACCTCGAGTCACCATTATTAATGGCTCTACGGTATTCCTGGATACGGAGTTTGAGACCTCGTGTAGTACTGCCGACATAGATCTTATCACACTTGCAGCCTAACACATAAATAACAAAGGTAGTGTTACAGTTGATAAATTGTCTGATCTTGTATTTCTGTGAACTGTTTTATCCAAACTCCCTGATTTTGTTTATACCATATGTACAAATGTTATAAGAATTACAAGAAAAGAATCCATAAGGCTTCGGTGGGAGCCAGGTGTCTCTGTGTCTAATGGAAGTAACATAACTGGGGCACAATTCATCCCTCAATGTCGTGCTCCTTCTGTAAGTGATGGAAGGATTTGTCATCAGGTTGCTTTGCAGGCTTGGAATTTCCATCAGGAGGTGCCAGTTCTTTTTAAGGAGTTTGACAATTTTATCACCATAGGTAGTGTATTTAGTTACAAATCTCAAGTTCCTATTTTGCACACCCCTCCTCTCAACTCGTCGATTGCTCATCAGTGTGGTTGCCCTATCCAATTGATGTATCCTATCCTCAGTTTTGTTCAAAATCCCCATATCATATCCTCTTGCCGGAAACCGCCGTTTGGTGTCTAAAATGTTGGTTTCAAATGTGTCATTTTCACTGCAGTTTCGCCTGACTTTCACCATTTCCCCTAAGGGGATATTTTAAATCACCGATTTAGCATGTGCACTTGATGCATGCAGGACCCCATTAGAAGCAGTCTCTTTACGAAACAGTGTGCTCTGTACTATCCCATCTTTGATGTAAAAGTGGAGATCAAGATCGGCCATCCTTTCCCTATGGTAATCCATAGTCAGTGTGACATTGTAGGGGTTGTCATTCAGGAACAGCAAATATTCAGAGAGGGCTTTTTCAGAACCAGACCACAGGCAAATGATGCCATCAATCTACCTCCCCCCAAAAACTATATATTGAGTCCAGGGGGAGGCACATCGGCCCCAGGCATGCTCCCTCTCATACCAGCCCATGAAAAGGCAGGCATAAGAGGGAGCAAACCGGGAAACCATGGCTGTCCCGCGTATCTGGCGGAACCATTGGCCACCATAAAGGAAAAAGTTCTTAGTCAGTATTAATTCCATCATGTCTAGAATCATATTGTTGTGTTCATATTGTTCTGCTCCTGTGTCCAAATATGATCTTGCTGCCATCACGCCAAATGTATTTTGAATGCAGGTATATAGACTGACCACATCAAAAGTAACAAAGTAAAGGTCCTCCGACCAAACAAAATCTTTAAACTTAGTGAGTATGTCTTTACTGTCTTTGATGTATGATGGTAAATTCTGTACATGTTTTTGTAGCTTTAAATCCACATATTCCGACAATCTTTCCGTCGGAGACCCCACCCCGAGATGATGGGTCACCCCAGTGGGAAGGGGCCCTTTTTATGGACCTTTGCTAGTTTGTATATGCAGGGGTACCTGGGGTATTCAACTCGTAAGTAATGGTATTCATCATTACTCAGCAGACAGATATCCTTCCATTCGCTTGTTTATGGAACGAAACGCGTTGGCTGGACTATTTGTGTAAATAAAGAAAAGACGATGGAGAAATAAAGAAGTTGTAACAATACGCTTAAAAGGACTTCTTTACCTGGTGCACCTCTATATGCTTTACTGATCCAGTTGTCTGATACCTGTTTCAGTAAAGGTGAGCCTGCTTGCCGTGTTCTTATTGTTATCATGATTGTGATGTACTGCTTTCTATTCTGATTCAAGCATGTGAATATATGAAAGATCCAATGCAGGAGAAGAAATGTGTTGCTTACATGTAACCATGTAACTCCAATTCTATGTCAGGACTGGAGGCGATGATTATGCATTCTTTTCTCCACTTTTATTACAGCAGCCATGTAAAATGTAAACAAGAAACTACTTTTCCCATGGAACATCGGGAAAAAAAACGTAGTTTAAACAACCAATGAGAAGCACAATGACAACCAATCAGCACATATGCAGTCCAATATAGTCCTTTGTCCTTGTCTCCCAGTCCTCTTTCTTCGCTGCTGCAGCCAAGATAAGTGCTCTGTTTTTCTCTCGCTTCATACTGGTGAAATTTATGTGCAGTGTTTGCTTATATCTTACATTGAAACCGTTACCGCGCGTTAGCGCGTCGCGACGTTTGTACTTGTTATGCTGATTGCGATGTTTTGACTGGTTTGGGGTTTTTTCCTCCCTTGCAGGTCGCGTTTCTTATTGTTCATTCTTCCCTTCAATATTGCCTGTTTTTATCTGTGTATACACAGCGGGCGGTTTGAGGCGCGAGAGCGGTCCTTCGCTCTTACGCGCCCGGTCCTGGAGCGCCGTTGGCCTCCCGCCCGTAGAGGGCGCGAAAGGCGCAGCGGGAGCGGCGCGCACTTTGAATTCCTCTCAGAGGAATTTCGGCATTCGCGCGCTTCCCGCTGCTGGTCTGCCAGTGAGGGTGACGCCCGTTGGGGTCCGTAATAACGCTGTGGAATTGGAAGACAAGGCTAATCTGACGCTCTGCTGTAGCGAGCAGTCAGTAGTGAAGTGTTTTCCTTGACGCCTCCTGGAGGTTGAGTATTGCCCTTGGTGGCTCCTTGTCTGGGACACGTCCCCCCGGCTTCAACAACTGCTCTGTATCTCTCTCTGCTCCAGGCTGTGTCCCAGGGCTGAGAGCCCCTGCTAATTAGCGTGAATTTCGCTTTCTTGCTGACACCCAGTCCCCCAAAATAAGGGCCACTTTATAAAGGGCTTATAGTCTGACACCCAGACTTCAAAAGTGACTTTCTGTCCCTAATTTTTCCTTGGTATTCCTATTTGGGTTTTTACTGTTTAAACATGGATTATGAGGAGGAATGTCAGGGTGTTGTAGACCCTATGGCAGATCTCCCGTGGGATGACGATTTTTATGACGCTGTGGATGCGTCTATATATAGGGCAGTGGAGGAGGCTATGAATCCTCTGGATGAAAGGCTTTCCCGCCAGATTGCCCAGGCCTTCGAGAGATGGGTGCCACCTTCCACGCCTGTAACGCCTGCCCCTACCCAGGTCTCTGGGGATCCTACAGCCCCCCCTCCAAAGCGTTCCCGTGAGGCAGGGGTGGATATGGATGCTTTTGATAGATTGCGCCAAGCCTTTATGGCTGCCCAACCGGCTTTGCCACCGGGGAATGGGGGCTTAGCCCCTTTGACTCTTCCTTCTACCCCTAAGGGTTCAGGAGGTCCTAACGCTGTGCCTGGCCCGTCGGGTTCTGATGGTCCCTCACATTCTGCCACTTCAGTCACCGATTTATCTGATATGTTAGACCCAGCAGATATAGTTCACCCCCGTTCTTCTGAATGGGCGCCAGCCGAAAAAGTCGCCTGCTATGTAGCAAATCGCATACGTAGGCCCCTTGAGAAGGAAGCTAGGAATTGTTTGCGTGTAGAGTGCCCTCGTCCTTCCCTAGAGGGGAGGGTGGCCTTGACTCCTGAGATTGACCCACGCATGGCAACGTTTTTGCAAAAGTTTATGAAGGATCCCAAAAAAGGCATAGACCGCTCATGGCGCGCATGCCAAGATAAACTCCTGGATGCCCTGGGGCCCTTAACAAAGATCCTTGATATGGCAGAAGAAGCCAAAAGTTCTGGTGCCCTTATTTCCCCCGAGACCCTTTCTGGGTGGGCTCAGCGTGCTATAATTTTTCTGGGCAATGCAAACTGTGCCCTTTCAACCGAGAGACGTTGTTCTCTCCTTATAAAGGTGGACCCTAAATTGGGGGATTTAGCGGATTCTGAAGCGGGGGCTGTGGCTCAAGGTGGTCTCTTCGGAGAACCTTTTCTTAAAGAGTTAGGAAAGTTCGTAAATAGTTTCACGTCTTTAGACAAGGCGCAGACAACGATCAAGAAGGTGTTCCCGCTGGTTTTCCGCGGGGCCGGTCGAGGCAGGGGTCGCTCGACCGGCCGTGGTGCAAACCAGTACCAGCAAAAGGGTCAAGGCCCCCGTCAATACCAGGACCAATCAAGGTTCGGCAACTTCTATCCAACGAGAGGACGTCGTGGCAAGGGTAGAGGATACAGAGGAGCGAATTCATCCACAAGCCCCGGTGAGTGTTCTCCCTTCTTTCCATTTAAGATTAGGGGGGCGTCTGGCGAGTTTTTTCCCAGCTTGGGTTTCCATCACAAGCGATGCATGGGTTCTACAGACAGTTCAGGGATTCCATTTAGAGTTTTTTGGGAATCCTATCCAAAGAGTGCGTCCTCACCCGCTCCGATTTTCTCAACAAGATGCCTCTCTGGTGGATCAGGAGATTCATTCTCTCCTGGCCAAGGGCGCTATCCAACCTACCTATCTTCATCCAAATGGTTTCGTCAGCAATATCTTTCTCGTCGAAAAGGTCGATGGTGGTCAACGTCCGGTAATAAACCTGAGCGAATTCAACAAATGGGTGGTTTACCACCATTTCAAAATGGAAGGGATTCACCTTCTCAGAGATGTCCTGCGTCATTTGGATTGGATGGCCCGTTTGGACCTCAAGGACGCATATCTAGTGGTCCCGATTTTCCCTCCTCATCGGAAGTTCCTTCAATTCATCTGGAAGGGTCAGACTTACGAGTTTGCCTCCCTTCCGTTCGGTCTTTCCTCGGCCCCGTGGTGCTTTACCAAGGTTCTCAAACCGGTGGTGGAACACTTCCGAGCACGTGGGGTTCGTCTCATGGTGTATTTAGACGATCTGCTCCTTATGGACGCTTGCCCCCAAAGACTCCTCTCACATCTTCACTTGGCAGTAAATCTTTTGCAGAGTCTCGGCTTTGTCATAAACGAGAAAAAGTCCCTCTTGATCCCTTCTCAGTCAGTAACGTTTTTGGGTTTCGTGATAGACTCAACCTCTTCTACCTTAAGTCTTCCATCCCGGAAAGTAACAAAAATTTGTCACGAATTGAGACGTACTCTGTCCAGGCCGCAAATAACACTCAGACAGATAGCTCGAGTAGTTGGCCTTCTCTCGTCATCAATTCAGGCAATATTTCCGGGTCCCTTGCATTACAGGGCCCTACAACACCTGAAAGCATACCACCTTCGCAGGGGTTACTCGTACTCTCACAAGGTGTCTCTGTCCGAGGAGTCTCGAGAAGAACTCCGTCACATGGAGGCTTGGAATGGTCGAGCGATCTTCGGTTCAGCTCCAGACTTAGTTATAGAGTCCGACGCCAGCAGGACAGTCTGGGGAGCCAGATGCGGCGCAGTTTCCACGGGAGGCTTGTGGTCACCAGAAGAACAATGCTTACACATAAATTGCCTAGAACTTCTAGCGGGTTCTTTCACAGTGCGTTGCTGGACAAAAGATTCGATCCAATTGTGTGTGCTCTTGAAGATGGACAATGTGTCCGCGGTCCGTTACATCAATCATTTAGGGTGCACTCGATCGCGAGCCCTTTCGGACCTAGCAGCAGCTTTTTGGCAGTATTGCCTGGATCATCAGGTCTCGGTCACAGCGGAATATCTTCCGGGATGCGAGAACCGGGAGGCGGATTACCAATCCAGCAACCTCAGGGATGTCAGCCTCTGGAAGCTAGACCCGAGAGTTTTTGCGACTCTGAACTCTTGGTGGGGTCCATTTTCCATAGATCTCTTTGCCTCCAGACTGGATCATCAACTTCCTCGTTTCTTCAGTTGGAGACCGTATCCGGCGGCGTTAGCCACGGATGCGTTCCTCCAGGATTGGAGTCAAGAGAAGGGGTATGCGTTTCCCCCGTTTGCGATGATCACAAGAGTGACAGCCCAGGTCCAAAAACAAGAGGCGGAGGTGGTGCTGATCACCCCCCTCTGGAGGTCTCCAGTTTGGTTTCCAGTTCTTCTGGAACTTTCCTGGGATTCTCCAATCCTACTCCTCCAGTTTCCGACTCTCCTCAGGAGTCCAGACCAAGTTCCTCATCCCCTTCTTCAGGAGAACTCATTGTGGCTCATGGCGTGGCGGATTACCGGAAACGCTGGGAAGTCCCAGGACTTTCGGAGACGGCTGAAGTCCTCATGGCCAAAGCATGGGTGGATAGTACGGTCAAGAGGTACGGTTGGTGTATGCGAAGGGATCTCAATCCCTTGGACGCAGATGTAGTCCATATCCTCAATTTTTTGGCTCATCTAGCTCGGAGAGGTCTCGCTTACAGATCTATTAACACCTTCCGATCAGCCATTTCGGCTGGCCATTTTCCAGTTGGTGATGCAGCGGTAGGCGAGCACCCTTTGGTCGGCAGGTTGCTCCGTGGTATCAGATTGTCGTTACCCCCGGAACCGCGTTATTCGTCCCTTTGGGATGTCAATCAGGTTCTTAATCTGTTTCTCTCATGGCAACCCAATCGGTTTCTTTCCAGGAAGGAGTTGTCAGCTAAACTGGCTATGCTGCTTTGTCTCATTTCTTGTCGACGAGTCTCAGATGTGAAGGCACTGGATATCTCGGGCCGAATTTTTTCCCCTACTGGGGTCACCTTTACTTTGCATAGGAGGACTAAATGTCACACGAGGGTTATCTCCTATCCCGAGTTTCCAGACGCTCCAAAGCTATGTGTGGTGCGATGCCTGAAAGCATATGAGGAGATGACGGAGGAGTTCCGTCCCCCTGGGGAGCGGCAATTACTCATTGCTCTCCGTAAGCCTTTTAGGGCGGTCTCTTCACCCACTATTGCTCGATGGGTTCGATGGGTGATGCAAGAAGCTGGTATAGATCTCAGAATTTTTGGGACACACTCGGCTAGAGGTGCAATGGCTTCTAAAGCTTTCAGTTTGGGTGCCCGTTTGGAGGATATCCTCAATGCGGCAGATTGGTCTTCGCACTCCACCTTTAAACGGTTTTATTTCAAACCGGTGCTTAACATGGCACATTTGGTGATTAACAAGCTTTAAACGAGCATAATCCTCGCCTCCAGTCCTGACATAGAATGAAAAATTTCCTAGCTATCGTAACGGAAAGTTTCAATTCTATTAAGGACTCGGAGGCGAGGATTATCCCACCCTACAAGGAGATCACCCTCCCCGTAATGGAGTAAGTAATACTCACATTCTGCCTATCATTGTTGTTTTTTTTCTGTATATTACCTAAGTCTTACATTTTAACCATGTATTTCAAATTGTATTACAGTGCAGTATGTATCTGTCTTTTGGAAGGTTTTTTTCTACAGGTCTTTTAGTAGTAAAAGATCTTTTGGTGACAATTGTCCTTATCCTTGCAGGTTCTGAGGCCAGCAAACAGGATTCTTGAGGATTATCTTTTGGCTGACTCCACGCTTCGAAAGAGTACTGGGAGACAAGGACAAAGGACTATATTGGACTGCCTATGTGCTGATTGGTTGTCATTGTGCTTCTCATTGGTTGTTTAAACTACGTTTTTTTTCCCGATGTTCCATGGGAAAAGTAGTTTCTTGTTTACATTTTACATGGCTGCTGTAATAAAAGTGGAGAAAAGAAGGCATAATCCTCGCCTCCGAGTCCTTAATAGAATTGAAACTTTCCGTTACGTTTGGTATCTTTCATATAGTCATGTGACCCTCCTTTCCCCCGATCAGAGCCTCATTTATTATATGCTCTACTCACACTTTGTGCTACGAAATCTGAGCTTTGGTGGCCTCTGCAGGAAGTAGGAAAACTAGCACTTCCACTTAATTGGCTTGAGTTCAGATTGTTTCAAATAAGGAAGGATGTGCTACTAAACAATCACTATTGTTGAGACATATAGCTATTTGTAACACTGTTAACTACTATTTGAAATGACCGAGGATACTCAGCCTGACGACGTGTGAATATATGAGAGATACCAAAGCTGAAGAAGTAGATTTACAGGTAAGTAAATAATTATTTTCTACCATCTTCTGTCAAGTATAGTCATGTTTTCCTGCCTTTGGTAGGATTTTCCTGTCAGAAATGCCCCCACATTTCTCTAAGTGTCTATCATGTCAAAGAAAGAATGGCAGTCACAGACTCACACCTCAGCTTCTCATTAGGTTAAGGAATGTGACACTTGTAAGTAAATGGCAAAAAGAATGCTAAACGTCCAGGAAGGAATAAGACTGAAGGGCATGATGTAGGAAATTAGGGCCGAAGAGAATAAAAAATAGAGGAGTAAAATAGAGGGATCTTCCTCCCAGTCCACCTCTGGAAGCCTGCTACCTCCTGACAAAGACTCCCATACAGGGAGATGGATCTAAGGAGAGAAGCTTAAGTGGCTCGAAGTGTTATCGACCTCATTCAAGACCGTGACCTTGCTGTCAAGAGCTTTAGTCCCGACATGCTTGCTGTTGAAAGTTAAATCACAGACAATACATCAGTGTCACAGAAAACACTCAAAGTCTTCGCCATCAAAACACTCGAGAACGACAGAGAACAGAAAACTTTCGCTGTAAAATAGTGTCTGCAAAGCATTGATGCATTCACTGTTGACATCAGAGAAGCTTCGACTGACGGCATCACCATCTCCAACATCGTCCGTGATCATGAGGGTATCACCATTGTCGTCGCTCCAGTTGGTACATTTGACTGCACATTGCCCAAGGATTACTTCGTCTCAAGAAATAACCGCCCCAAGATAACACCAAGGGTTACATATCACCATCACCTAGGAAGAATCTCAGGGCTATTCAACAGGAGGGTCCCTTGAGACCTGCTCTTCAGCCAAGGTCTGTTCGCCGAATCCTGCACCACTTACTTTGCGTCCGTTGAGGATGATCATACTTTAAAAGGACCCTGTGCAATTACCTCTATGACCACTTATTCTATCTCCTTCAAGGAAAGGGACCTGATCTACTTGGATATCTTCTTCACAAAAGCTTAAACCAACTATGCCATCTCAGACTTCCCCAGCATCACTAAGGAGTAGAGTTGTGACATCTCTAGGCACTCCTGAAAAGAGAGGTAGAACCTATTGCTCAGTCATCTTACATGCCAACGTCTTCAGTTAGTTTGTTCCGAGTATCACTGGTAGACTACATTGTAACATTGCTGCAAGTGCTCGCTAGAAGCGGCATAATTAAATATTCAAATGGAGACTCCTCAACCAACAGTATCAGTCATACTAGAGACTCTTCAACCAATGGCGGCACCTAATCCACTGCTACCTTTAGTCTCAGAGTTGCTTGATATTCAGGAAGAGAAGTTTGTGACACAAATGTCAGTAAAAGTGGTAACACCTCACCCTGTGAAATAGTATAGGCTGCCGGAATAAGACCTAGAATTTCTGAAAGACTCATACTGGGCTCGAGTATTGTAACATCTGTTAGGTGCCGGCATGCATCAGCATTGGAGTTAACAGCTGCTCCAAAGAGGGAAAATAAGAGACTTGATGCTACTGGCAGAGTAATGTGCAGCACCGCTTCAACTATTTTAAAAATTGCCAGTGCCACTACCCTCATGGCTAGATATCATAGAAAGATTTGGGAGGTGATCACATTTTGTATCAATGATGCGCCCAAACATTGGCAACAGGACTACCTGGAGATGGTCAGTGAAGGTGCACTGTTGTATAATGAGGTAATAAACGTTGCTGTGGATTCGGCAGAACTTGCTGCAATGGGCTACTGCCACAGAGTGCCCCCAAGTAGAACATTCTGACTTAGATAGGCCTCCTTGAAGCCAAAAGCTCAATTTAAGATTGTTAACTTTACTTTTTCAGAGGGAGCATTATTTGAGCAGCATACAGGGAAAGAAATAATGAAGAGTGAAGCGTTAACATTAAACAAAGAAAACGTATTCGGGCAGCAATACAAGCCCCCGGGGAAAAAGTACTTCCTCCAGAGGGTTTAATCTTATTGATGGCCTTATCAGACAACATTGACAGGGAAAAGACAAGAATACCAAAGAACATGCTCAAAATCAAAAACCACACCTCCACGTCACATTCCTTAGTCAGAAATTCTCCAGGGAATAGCAAATGATGAACCAAACCTTTCAAAAGAAGACACTGTCACAAGTCATCATAACAGATGCATAACTTTAAGGATGGCGAGATCATCTCGGCCACCTGGCAGTTCAGGGAGTCTGGTGAGACAAAAAGACTATGGGCCACCTGGAACCTGGACTGGACTGAGAGTGGTCCATATGGCTGTCAAGGCTTTCCTTTCTTCAGTGAAGGTAAAAAACATTATGACACAGACGGACAACACCACTACCATGCATTACATCTACAAATAGGGAAGAACAAGATTGAGACCCTTGTCACTGCAAGCAAAAGCAATCTGGCACTGGTCTTCATCCAAGGATACAACACTGCCAGTAGTGCACATCTTAGGCATCTAAAATGAAGAGGCGCATTTCATCAGTGAACATCACAAGGACAATCATGAATGGGCCCTGGACAACATTATCGTAGAAAGCCTCTTCAAAGAATGGGGAACCCCTTCCATAGATATCTTTTTTTTATTTATTTTTATTTATTTATTGATTTTGATGAAACATAAAACAGGTACAATACATACATTGCTTGGGTAGAAATTCACTTATACAGTCCGCATGACGACATAAAGTACATGACAATATACATGTCACTCCGATATACATAAGCCTACATTTATACGTTATTACTAATCAGTTATATAATACATCCTCCAGTCAGCTATGTTCTTGTTTTGCCTCATCGCGGCTCCGGGTCTACATGTATCTAGTGCGTGTTAGGGCAGTTGGGTATTATCCGTGGCGTCTATTGGGTGCGCGATTAGGTACGCCTTAAGGGGATCCCATATATCTCTGGGCCGTGATGTCAATGGAAGGAGTTCTGCATATGTGAGGATTTGATCCTGCCAAAATATCATATCTCTGATCCAATCTTTAAACTTGAGCACTCTGCCCCGCCCCCATCTACATGCTACCCTGCGTTTCGCTAATAAAAGTGCAAGTGACACAAAGCAGCGATAGCCTACGGCTATGCTCTCCGTATAGCCCATCAGAGCTACCAAAGGTGAAGCTTGAATAGGAGGTGATGTCATCTGTTCTAATGCCAAGAATACCTGCCGCCAATAGTCGTTTAGCTGAGCACACTCCCAAGCAAGATGCAGGAAATCAGCCATTTCCGCCCCACATCTGTCACAGTTAGCATTGTCCCTCAATCTGTACTCATACAGTTTGACCGGAGTGTAGTAGGTGCGGTGTAGGAACTTATAGTGTATGATGCACAGGCGACTACTAGAGGATATTTGTTCAGTCTGTGCGCAACAGAATGACCATTGTTGGTCTGTTATTTCCTGTCCTATATCCGCGGCCCATCTGTCCCTTGCACTGTTCTGTTCTGGGATCTGCTCTGCATATATACTGTGATACAGTGTAGATACTATATGGGAGGCTGCGTTGCATCGCAATATGGCCTGTAGTGGAACAAGTGTCTGTGGTTCCTGCGGGTACGTAAGTGTGTATTCCTTCACCCCTTGTCGCAACCTTACATATAAAAAGATGTCCATGGGAGAGGGTGTCGTTTTAGTGAACATCTGCTGTAGTGTACGGAACTTCCCATTTAAGTATAGATCACCCCAACATGTTATATCAAACTTAGCCTTAGTCTTTTTGAAGGCCCCTTCTTGTAATACTGGCATCTTTGGATGATACACTAGGGGAAGTAAAGGCGAGTACAGCGTAGGAGCTTGCAGACGCCTGGCTATATATTGCCAAGCTTTCACCGTGCATACAACCGATGTAGGGTCTGTATCCCGGGGTCCAGGTGAACTCAGTATGACCCCTTCCAGGGGTAAGGGGTCTGCTAGCCATTGCTCTGTTGCCACCTGTGGCATATATTTAGGAGGATGAAACCAATAATGTGCGTAATGGGCTTGTGCACAATAATAGTAAAATTCTAAGTCGGGGACCTCAAACCCTCCCTGGGAGAAAGGCCTGGTGAGTGTATCCCATTTCAATTGCGGTTGCTTGCCACCCCACGTTAGCCGAATCATTTCAGTGTGTAAGGTTTTAAAGAAGTACCTGCCAGGGTTGTATGGTATATTCAGAAATAAATACAAAAATGTAGGAAGAATAATCATTTTGATAAGAGAGATGCGGCCTGCCATTGATAATGGGAGTGAGACCCATCTCGTAACGCAACTAGTGATAGTCTCTAGTGCTTTGCCATAGTTTAACCGCATCAACTCAGTGCGATCATTGGTGATATATATCTCCAAATACTTCACCTTCACATCACACCATTTTAATGGTCTAATGGAAAATCATGAGTAAATCTCGTCACAGCAGCAGTGAGTGGAAAGTTCTGGGATTTCGTCCAGTTTATATGTATACCAGAGAGCTCCCCAAAGCGAATAAATTCTCTCAGCATAGGATTAAGGTTTTGTAGGGAATTTCTAAGATAGAGTGTAATGTCATCTGCATATAATGAGATGAGTACCGGGCGTAGCCGGCAACGCAGAGCTTTGTCAAGTGGACACCCTTGTCGAGTGCCCCGTGTAACAGAAAAAGGCAATGAAATTTGGCCATTGATGAGAACCTTGCCCACCGGAGAAGTATATAAGAGGCGTATCCATGCCACAAACCCAATAGGCATCCCCATATTTTGCAGTATGGTAAATAAGTAATCCCATTCGACCGAATCGAAGGCTTTCGTGGCATCTAAAAAAAACGCCGCTAGAGCCAATTGGGGGTCTATATTTTGTAATATAGAGAATATCGTACGGAGGTTGTGAGATATTGCTCTCCCCGGGATAAACCCGGCCTGATCAGGCAGCACTAGCTTTTCCATCATAAGGCTGAGTCTATTAGCCAATATTTTGGCACGGATCTTGGCGTCATTGATAATTAAGGATAACGGTCGATAGGAATCGCAGGTCGTTGCGGGTTTACCTGGCTTTAGGAGCGACGTAATTAGTGCCTCTCTCATAGTACCTGGAAGTATGCCTGTTTCCAGGGCCTCCTCATAAACCATTATCAATATAGGAACCAGTTGGTCAATGTAAATTTTGTAAAAGTCTATAGGAAGGCCATCTGACCCTGGGGCCTTCCCCGACTTCATCTGCATGATTGCAGCACGTATTTCATCGCTCTCGGGAGCGGCGAGGAATTCCCTCTGTGTATCCCCCAACCAGCCGATGGCTGTCCTTCAGATAACTTGGGAGATCAGGCGGCTGTTGTCTGCGAGTGCTATATAAATTGGAATAGAACATAGTGAAAATCCTAAGGATCTCTTGGCTGTCCCTATGACGTGTCCCCTCGTCATCTAGAATCTCTATTACGTGATTGGAGAATCGTGGTTTGCCGACTGTCGCCGGTAATGCTTTGCCTGGTCTCTCGCCCTCCCCATATTGCCGCGCCACAAAATATTTCCCCCTAAAACGTGTCTCTCTCTCGGCAGTGTGTTTGTACTCCGTGAGTTTATCCCTGAATGCTACTTGATGCACACCATTTGCATCCCAACCCGTCTCACCCTCGATCTTCTTAAGCTCGTCCTCTAACTTTTGCAAATTGCGTCTGACGTCCCGCAAGACCCCAAAGCTTTTGGCGATACAGGATCCTTGCATAGTGACTGTAAAAGCCTCCCACACCGTGCCCATATGTGTGACTGAGCCTATGTTTCTCTGGAAGAAATCTGTGATTTCCTGTTCTAGTTCAGTCTGGAAAGCGGTGTCCAATAATGCTTCTGGCACTAGCTTCCAATTCTTCGAATGAGTGTTCAGCTCTGGGGGGTTATCACCAGCCGTACCGGGGCATGATCAGAATAGGTCTTGGCCAGGTGTTCTGCGGTGACTATCCATGGGCCCACTCCTCGGGTCACAACCCAATAGCCCAGCCTAGCCCATGTGGCGTGCATTGCTGTATAATGTGTACCTTCCCTCTTTACAGGGTGAAGATGTCTCCAAGCGTCTACTAGGCCATTATCAGAGAACATGTCTAACAAAATGCCCTGTGTTTTAGTATAGTGATGTGGAAGGGGGTTGGACCTATCAGTGGTTGGATTGAGGGTTGTGTTAAAATCACCTCCCCAAATTATATGTGTGGATCCTAATTCCAGAATTTTCCCCCACAGCGTAGTGTAAAAATTTGGGTCTTCCACATTGGGACCATAGCAGCACACCAATTTAACCGACTGTGATCCCAGCCTTCCCCACATCATGCAATATCTCCCCCCGGAATCACAAAACATTCCACCCGGAATATATGGAGTATTCTTCTTAATGAGGATCACCGTACCCCTAGAGTATGTGTCTGTCCAGATACACCAGTATTTGTCTGCGTTTACGAGGATCCCCCAAACCTCTGACATTCCATGTTAGGAGGTGTATTTTCATTGCGTCATTTGTTTGAGTCATAGAACATATATTATGGTTTCAGCTGTATGATGTTTAGGCCTAATGCTGCTCATGTACCGCCATGTATATATTCGTAAATCTACCCAGTACAAAACAAAGTATAGTAGAATGCAAAGCAATAGTCCCCAACCCCCTCCCCCCACAACAGCATTCCAATCCTGCTGGCATCACATTGCCCTACCAACAACCAAAAAACCCAACTCATTGCAGACCTGTTAAGGTTGTCTGAACTATTTGGGGGAACGCCCTTGGGGGAACGCTAGGGACACTCGAGTTCCTCCCTTCCTCAGCAGTCGCTGGTGTAACCTCCCGTTAGTATGGGGAGAAGAAGGGGTGCCCGGTATAGTCCATGTTATAGTCCCAGTATCGTAATTGCCCCCAACCCCTCTCATGTCATGTCCCAATAGCTACTTATCTGATTCCTGCATCGTATCAACTGTCCACCAGCCCGCAGGGGCTGTCTTGCACCAACTAGGAAAAAGGGACCCCAGACTATGCAGCATTTTCCAAAACCTGCCGGAGGGGGTAATAAAGCAAACACAAGGAGATGATGGACGGAGCGCTGAAACTTTTCAGACACTCACCCCCAGTCACAGATCTGGGTTGAATCCATCATCATTCTTTAGCTCACTTTGCCACCTCAGTTCAGACCCAGCTATATGCAAATCAGTCTTGACCCTGTGCCTCATGGGAACAGTCCAGCCTGAACTGCCAAGCCAGGTCTTCCCTGAACCGGAAACAAGCATCCTGGGACCGGTTTCTGGGTAACACCCTTCATCAGCCAGGCTAGCTTGAATCCAGTGGCAAAGTGAGCAAGGGACCCACGTCTGGGCATACCCTGCCAACTTAGGGTGAACAAAGCAAACACAAGGAGATGATGGACGGAGCGCTGAAACTTTTCAGACACTCACCCCAGTCACAGATCTGGGTTGAATCCATCATCATTCTTTAGCTCACTTTGCCACCTCAGTTCAGACCCAGCTATATGCAAATCAGTCTTGACCCTGTGCCTCATGGGAACAGTCCAGCCCAAACTGCCAAGCCAGGTCTTACCTGAACCGGAAACAAGCATCCTGGGACCGGTTTCTGGGTAACACCCTTCATCAGCCAGGCTAGCTTGAATCCAGTGGCAAAGTGAGCAAGGGACCCACGTCTGGGCATACCCTGCCAACTTAGGGCGAACAAAGCAAACACAAGGAGATGATGGACGGAGCGCTGAAACTTTTCAGACACTCACCCCCAGTCACAGATCTGGGTTGAATCCATCATCATTCTTTAGCTCACTTTGCCACCTCAGTTCAGACCCAGCTATATGCAAATCAGTCTTGACCCTGTGCCTCATGGGAACAGTCCAGCCCGAACTGCCAAGCCAGGTCTTCCCTGAACCGGAAATAAGCATACTGGGACCGGTTTCTGGGTAACACCCTTCATCAGCCAGGCTAGCTTGAATCCAGTGGCAAAGTGAGCAAGGGACCCACGTCTGGGCATACCCTGCCAACTTAGGGCGAACAAAGCAAACACAAGGAGATGATGGACGGAGCGCTGAAACTTTTCAGACACTCACCCCCAGTCACAGATCTGGGTTGAATCCATCATCATTCTTTAGCTCACTTTGCAACCTCAGTTCAGACCCAGCTATATGCAAATCAGTCTTGACCCTGTGCCTCATGGGAACAGTCCAGCCCGAACTGCCAAGCCAGGTCTTCCCTGAACCGGAAACAAGCATCCTGGGACCGGTTTCTGGGTAACACCCTTCATCAGCCAGGCTAGCTTGAATCCAGGGGCAAAGTGAGCAAGGGACCCACGTCTCGGCATACCCTGCCAACTTAGGGCGAACAAAGCAAACACAAGGAGATGATGGACGGAGCGCTGAAACTTTTCAGACAATCACCCCCAGTCACAGATCTGCGTTGAATCCATCATCATTCTTTAGCTCACTTTGCCACCTCAGTTCAGACCCAGCTATATGCAAATCATTCTTGACCCTGTGCCTCATGGGAACAGTCCTGCCCGAACTGCCAAGCCAGGTCTTCCCTGAACCGGAAACAAGCATCCTGGGACCGGTTTCTGGGTAACACCCTTCATCAGCCAGGCTAGCTTGAATCCAGTGGCAAAGTGAGCAAGGGACCCACGTCTGGGCATACCCTGCCAACTTAGGGTGAACAAAGCAAACACAAGGAGATGATGGACGGAGTGCTGAAACCTTTCAGACACTCACCCCCAGTCACAGATCTGGGTTGAATCCATCATCATTCTAGAGCTCACTTTGCCACCTCAGTTCAGACCCAGCTATATGCAAATCAGTCTTGACCCTGCGCCTCATGGGAACAGTCCAGCCCGAACTGCCAAGCCAGGTCTTCCCTGAACCGGAAACAAGCATCCTGGGACCGGTTTCTGGGTAACACCCTTCATCAGCCAGGCTAGCTTGAATCCAGTGGCAAAGTGAGCAAGGGACCCACGTCTGGGCATACCCTGCCAACTTAGGGCGAACAAAGCAAATACAAGGAGATGATGGACGGAGCGCTGAAACGTTTCAGACACTCACCCCCAGCCACAGATCTGGGTGGAATCCATCATCATTCTTTAGCTCACTTTGCCACCTCAGTTCAGACCCAGCTATATGCAAATCAGTCTTGACCCTGTGCCTCATGGGAACAGTCCAGCCCGAACTGCCAAGCCAGGTCTTCCCTGAACCGGAAACAAGCATACTGGGACCGGTTTCTTGGTAACACCCTTCATCAGCCAGGCTAGCTTGAATCCAGTGGCAAAGTGAGCAAGGGACCCACGTCTGGGCATACCCTGCCAACTTAGGTCGAACAAAGCAAACACAAGGAGATGATGGACAGAGCGCTGAAACTTTTCAGACACTCGCCCCCAGTCACAGATCTGGGTTGAATCCATCATCATTCTTTAGCTCACTTTGCCACCTCAGTTCAGACCCAGCTATATGCAAATCATTCTTGACCCTGTGCCTCATGGGAACAGTCCAGCCCGAACTGCCAAGCCAGGTCTTCCCTTAACCGGAAACAAGCATCCTGGGACCGGTTTCTGGGTAACACCCTTCATCAGCCAGGATAGATTGAATCCAGTGGCAAAGTAAGCAAGGGACCCACGTCTCGGCATAACCTGCCAACTTAGGGCGAACAAAGCAAACACAAGGAGATGATGGACGGAGCGCTGAAACTTTTCAGACAATCACCCCCAGTCACAGATCTGCGTTGAATCCATCATCATTCTTTAGCTCACTTTGCCACCTCAGTTCAGACCCAGCTATATGCAAATCATTCTTGACCCTGTGCCTCATGGGAACAGTCCAGCCCGAACTGCCAAGCCAGGTCTTCCCTGAACCGGAAACAAGCATCCTGGGACCGGTTTCTGGGTAACACCCTTCATCAGCCAGGCTAGCTTGAATCCAGTGGCAAAGTGAGCAAGGGACCCACGTCTGGGCATACCCTGCCAACTTAGGGTGAACAAAGCAAACACAAGGAGATGATGGACGGAGTGCTGAAACCTTTCAGACACTCACCCCCAGTCACAGATCTGGGTTGAATCCATCATCATTCTAGAGCTCACTTTGCCACCTCAGTTCAGACCCAGCTATATGCAAATCAGTCTTGACCCTGCGCCTCATGGGAACAGTCCAGCCCGAACTGCCAAGCCAGGTCTTCCCTGAACCGGAAACAAGCATCCTGGGACCGGTTTCTGGGTAACACCCTTCATCAGCCAGGCTAGCTTGAATCCAGTGGTAAAGTGAGCAAGGGACCCACGTCTGGGCATACCCTGCCAACTTAGGGCGAACAAAGCAAATACGAGCAGATGATGGACGGAGCGCTGAAACGTTTCAGACACTCACCCCCAGCCACAGATCTGGGTGGAATCCATCATCATTCTTTAGCTCACTTTGCCACCTCAGTTCAGACCCAGCTATATGCAAATCAGTCTTGACCCTGTGCCTCATGGGAACAGTCCAGCCCGAACTGCCAAGCCAGGTCTTCCCTGAACCGGAAACAAGCATACTGGGACCGGTTTCTTGGTAACACCCTTCATCAGCCAGGCTAGCTTGAATCCAGTGGCAAAGTGAGCAAGGGACCCACGTCTGGGCATACCCTGCCAACTTAGGTCGAACAAAGCAAACAGAAGGAGATGATGGACGGAGCGCTGAAACTTTTCAGACACTCGCCCCCAGTCACAGATCTGGGTTGAATCCATCATCATTCTTTAGCTCACTTTGCCACCTCAGTTCAGACCCAGCTATATGCAAATCATTCTTGACCCTGTGCCTCATGGGAACAGTCCAGCCCGAACTGCCAAGCCAGGTCTTCCCTTAACTGGAAACAAGCATCCTGGGACCGGTTTATGGGTAACACCCTTCATCAGCCAGGCTAGCTTGAATCCAGTGGCAAAGTAAGCAAGGGACCCACGTCTGGGCATACCCTGCCAACTTAGGGCGAACAAAGCAAACACAAGGAGATGATGGACGGAGCGCTGAAACTTTTCAGACACTCACCCCAGTCACAGATCTGGGTTGAATCCATCACCATACTTTAGCTCACTTTGCCACCTCAGTTCAGACCCAGCTATATGCAAATCAGTCTTGACCCTGTGCCTCATGGGAACAGTCCAGCCCGAACTGCCAAGCCAGGTCTTCCCTGAACCAGAAACAAGCATCCTGGGACCGGTTTCTGGGTAACACCCTTCATCAGCCAGGCTAGCTTGAATCCAGTGGCAAAGTGAGCAAGGGACCCACGTCTGGGCATACCCTGCCAACTTAGGGTGAACAAAGCAAACACAAGGAGATGATGGACGGAGTGCTGAAACCTTTCAGACACTCACCCCCAGTCACAGATCTGGGTTGAATCCATCATCATTCTAGAGCTCACTTTGCCACCTCAGTTCAGACCCAGCTATATGCAAATCGGTCTTGACCCTGCGCCTCATGGGAACAGTCCAGCCCGAACTGCCAAGCCAGGTCTTCCCTGAACCGGAAACAAGCATCCTGGGACCGGTTTCTGGGTAACACCCTTCATCAGCCAGGCTAGCTTGAATCCAGTGGTAAAGTGAGCAAGGGACCCACGTCTGGGCATACCCTGCCAACTTAGGGCGAACAAAGCAAATACGAGCAGATGATGGACGGAGCGCTGAAACGTTTCAGACACTCACCCCCAGCCACAGATCTGGGTGGAATCCATCATCATTCTTTAGCTCACTTTGCCACCTCAGTTCAGACCCAGCTATATGCAAATCAGTCTTGACCCTGTGCCTCATGGGAACAGTCCAGCCCGAACTGCCAAGCCAGGTCTTCCCTGAACCGGAAACAAGCATACTGGGACCGGTTTCTTGGTAACACCCTTCATCAGCCAGGCTAGCTTGAATCCAGTGGCAAAGTGAGCAAGGGACCCACGTCTGGGCATACCCTGCCAACTTAGGTCGAACAAAGCAAACACAAGGAGATGATGGACGGAGCGCTGAAACTTTTCAGACACTCGCCCCCAGTCACAGATCTGGGTTGAATCCATCATCATTCTTTAGCTCACTTTGCCACCTCAGTTCAGACCCAGCTATATGCAAATCATTCTTGACCCTGTGCCTCATGGGAACAGTCCAGCCCGAACTGCCAAGCCAGGTCTTCCCTGAACCGGAAACAAGCATCCTGGGACCGGTTTCTGGGTAACACCCTTCATCAGCCAGGCTAGCTTGAATCCAGTGGCAAAGTGAGCAAGGGACCCACGTCTCGGCATACCCTGCCAACTTAGGTCGAACAAAGCAAACACAAGGAGATGATGGACAGAGCGCTGAAACTTTTCAGACACTCGCCCCCAGTCACAGATCTGGGTTGAATCCATCATCATTCTTTAGCTCACTTTGCCACCTCAGTTCAGACCCAGCTATATGCAAATCATTCTTGACCCTGTGCCTCATGGGAACAGTCCAGCCCGAACTGCCAAGCCAGGTCTTCCCTGAACCGGAAACAAGCATCCTGGGACCGGTTTCTGGGTAACACCCTTCATCAGCCAGGCTAGCTTGAATCCAGTGGCAAAGTGAGCAAGGGACCCACGTCTCGGCATACCCTGCCAACTTAGGTCGAACAAAGCAAACACAAGGAGATGATGGACGGAGTGCTGAAACCTTTCAGACACTCACCCCCAGTCACAGATCTGGGTTGAATCCATCATCATTCTAGAGCTCACTTTGCCACCTCAGTTCAGACCCAGCTATATGCAAATCAGTCTTGACCCTGCGCCTCATGGGAACAGTCCAGCCCGAACTGCCAAGCCAGGTCTTCCCTGAACCGGAAACAAGCATACTGGGACCGGTTTCTTGGTAACACCCTTCATCAGCCAGGCTAGCTTGAATCCAGTGGCAAAGTGAGCAAGGGACCCACGTCTGGGCATACCCTGCCAACTTAGGTCGAACAAAGCAAACACAAGGAGATGATGGACGGAGCGCTGAAACTTTTCAGACACTCGCCCCCAGTCACAGATCTGGGTTGAATCCATCATCATTCTTTAGCTCACTTTGCCACCTCAGTTCAGACCCAGCTATATGCAAATCATTCTTGACCCTGTGCCTCATGGGAACAGTCCAGCCCGAACTGCCAAGCCAGGTCTTCCCTGAACCGGAAACAAGCATCCTGGGACCGGTTTCTGGGTAACACCCTTCATCAGCCAGGCTAGCTTGAATCCAGTGGCAAAGTGAGCAAGGGACCCACGTCTCGGCATACCCTGCCAACTTAGGGCGAACAAAGCAAACACAAGGAGATGATGGACGGAGCGCTGAAACTTTTCAGACAATCACCCCCAGTCACAGATCTGCGTTGAATCCATCATCATTCTTTAGCTCACTTTGCCACCTCAGTTCAGACCCAGCTATATGCAAATCATTCTTGACCCTGTGCCTCATGGGAACAGTCCTGCCCGAACTGCCAAGCCAGGTCTTCCCTGAACCGGAAACAAGCATCCTGGGACCGGTTTCTGGGTAACACCCTTCATCAGCCAGGCTAGCTTGAATCCAGTGGCAAAGTGAGCAAGGGACCCACGTCTGGGCATACCCTGCCAACTTAGGGTGAACAAAGCAAACACAAGGAGATGATGGACGGAGTGCTGAAACCTTTCAGACACTCACCCCCAGTCACAGATCTAGGTTGAATCCATCATCATTCTAGAGCTCACTTTGCCACCTCAGTTCAGACCCAGCTATATGCAAATCAGTCTTGACCCTGCGCCTCATGGGAACAGTCCAGCCCGAACTGCCAAGCCAGGTCTTCCCTGAACCGGAAACAAGCATCCTGGGACCGGTTTCTGGGTAACACCCTTCATCAGCCAGGCTAGCTTGAATCCAGTGGTAAAGTGAGCAAGGGACCCACGTCTGGGCATACCCTGCCAACTTAGGGCGAACAAAGCAAATACAAGGAGATGATGGACGGAGCGCTGAAACGTTTCAGACACTCACCCCCAGCCACAGATCTGGGTGGAATCCATCATCATTCTTTAGCTCACTTTGCCACCTCAGTTCAGACCCAGCTATATGCAAATCAGTCTTGACCCTGTGCCTCATGGGAACAGTCCAGCCCGAACTGCCAAGCCAGATCTTCCCTGAACCGGAAACAAGCATACTGGGACCGGTTTCTTGGTAACACCCTTCATCAGCCAGGCTAGCTTGAATCCAGTGGCAAAGTGAGCAAGGGACCCACGTCTGGGCATACCCTGCCAACTTAGGTCGAACAAAGCAAACAGAAGGAGATGATGGACGGAGCGCTGAAACTTTTCAGACACTCGCCCCCAGTCACAGATCTGGGTTGAATCCATCATCATTCTTTAGCTCACTTTGCCACCTCAGTTCAGACCCAGCTATATGCAAATCATTCTTGACCCTGTGCCTCATGGGAACAGTCCAGCCCGAACTGCCAAGCCAGGTCTTCCCTTAACTGGAAACAAGCATCCTGGGACCGGTTTATGGGTAACACCCTTCATCAGCCAGGCTAGCTTGAATCCAGTGGCAAAGTAAGCAAGGGACCCACGTCTGGGCATACCCTGCCAACTTAGGGCGAACAAAGCAAACACAAGGAGATGATGGACGGAGCGCTGAAACTTTTCAGACACTCACCCCAGTCACAGATCTGGGTTGAATCCATCACCATACTTTAGCTCACTTTGCCACCTCAGTTCAGACCCAGCTATATGCAAATCAGTCTTGACCCTGTGCCTCATGGGAACAGTCCAGCCCGAACTGCCAAGCCAGGTCTTCCCTGAACCGGAAACAAGCATCCTGGGACCGGTTTCTGGGTAACACCCTTCATCAGCCAGGCTAGCTTGAATCCAGTGGCAAAGTGAGCAAGGGACCCACGTCTGGGCATACCCTGCCAACTTAGGGTGAACAAAGCAAACACAAGGAGATGATGGACGGAGTGCTGAAACCTTTCAGACACTCACCCCCAGTCACAGATCTGGGTTGAATCCATCATCATTCTAGAGCTCACTTTGCCACCTCAGTTCAGACCCAGCTATATGCAAATCGGTCTTGACCCTGCGCCTCATGGGAACAGTCCAGCCCGAACTGCCAAGCCAGGTCTTCCCTGAACCGGAAACAAGCATCCTGGGACCGGTTTCTGGGTAACACCCTTCATCAGCCAGGCTAGCTTGAATCCAGTGGTAAAGTGAGCAAGGGACCCACGCCTGGGCATACCCTGCCAACTTAGGGCGAACAAAGCAAATACGAGCAGATGATGGACGGAGCGCTGAAACGTTTCAGACACTCACCCCCAGCCACAGATCTGGGTGGAATCCATCATCATTCTTTAGCTCACTTTGCCACCTCAGTTCAGACCCAGCTATATGCAAATCAGTCTTGACCCTGTGCCTCATGGGAACAGTCCAGCCCGAACTGCCAAGCCAGGTCTTCCCTGAACCGGAAACAAGCATACTGGGACCGGTTTCTTGGTAACACCCTTCATCAGCCAGGCTAGCTTGAATCCAGTGGCAAAGTGAGCAAGGGACCCACGTCTGGGCATACCCTGCCAACTTAGGTCGAACAAAGCAAACACAAGGAGATGATGGACGGAGCGCTGAAACTTTTCAGACACTCGCCCCCAGTCACAGATCTGGGTTGAATCCATCATCATTCTTTAGCTCACTTTGCCACCTCAGTTCAGACCCAGCTATATGCAAATCATTCTTGACCCTGTGCCTCATGGGAACAGTCCAGCCCGAACTGCCAAGCCAGGTCTTCCCTGAACCGGAAACAAGCATCCTGGGACCGGTTTCTGGGTAACACCCTTCATCAGCCAGGCTAGCTTGAATCCAGTGGCAAAGTGAGCAAGGGACCCACGTCTCGGCATACCCTGCCAACTTAGGGCGAACAAAGCAAACACAAGGAGATGATGGACGGAGCGCTGAAACTTTTCAGACAATCACCCCCAGTCACAGATCTGCGTTGAATCCATCATCATTCTTTAGCTCACTTTGCCACCTCAGTTCAGACCCAGCTATATGCAAATCATTCTTGACCCTGTGCCTCATGGGAACAGTCCTGCCCGAACTGCCAAGCCAGGTCTTCCCTGAACCGGAAACAAGCATCCTGGGACCGGTTTCTGGGTAACACCCTTCATCAGCCAGGCTAGCTTGAATCCAGTGGCAAAGTGAGCAAGGGACCCACGTCTGGGCATACCCTGCCAACTTAGGGTGAACAAAGCAAACACAAGGAGATGATGGACGGAGTGCTGAAACCTTTCAGACACTCACCCCCAGTCACAGATCTGGGTTGAATCCATCATCATTCTAGAGCTCACTTTGCCACCTCAGTTCAGACCCAGCTATATGCAAATCAGTCTTGACCCTGCGCCTCATGGGAACAGTCCAGCCCGAACTGCCAAGCCAGGTCTTCCCTGAACCGGAAACAAGCATCCTGGGACCGGTTTCTGGGTAACACCCTTCATCAGCCAGGCTAGCTTGAATCCAGTGGTAAAGTGAGCAAGGGACCCACGTCTGGGCATACCCTGCCAACTTAGGGCGAACAAAGCAAATACAAGGAGATGATGGACGGAGCGCTGAAACGTTTCAGACACTCACCCCCAGCCACAGATCTGGGTGGAATCCATCATCATTCTTTAGCTCACTTTGCCACCTCAGTTCAGACCCAGCTATATGCAAATCAGTCTTGACCCTGTGCCTCATGGGAACAGTCCAGCCCGAACTGCCAAGCCAGGTCTTCCCTGAACCGGAAACAAGCATACTGGGACCGGTTTCTTGGTAACACCCTTCATCAGCCAGGCTAGCTTGAATCCAGTGGCAAAGTGAGCAAGGGACCCACGTCTGGGCATACCCTGCCAACTTAGGTCGAACAAAGCAAACAGAAGGAGATGATGGACGGAGCGCTGAAACTTTTCAGACACTCGCCCCCAGTCACAGATCTGGGTTGAATCCATCATCATTCTTTAGCTCACTTTGCCACCTCAGTTCAGACCCAGCTATATGCAAATCATTCTTGACCCTGTGCCTCATGGGAACAGTCCAGCCCGAACTGCCAAGCCAGGTCTTCCCTTAACTGGAAACAAGCATCCTGGGACCGGTTTATGGGTAACACCCTTCATCAGCCAGGCTAGCTTGAATCCAGTGGCAAAGTAAGCAAGGGACCCACGTCTGGGCATACCCTGCCAACTTAGGGCGAACAAAGCAAACACAAGGAGATGATGGACGGAGCGCTGAAACTTTTCAGACACTCACCCCAGTCACAGATCTGGGTTGAATCCATCACCATACTTTAGCTCACTTTGCCACCTCAGTTCAGACCCAGCTATATGCAAATCAGTCTTGACCCTGTGCCTCATGGGAACAGTCCAGCCCGAACTGCCAAGCCAGGTCTTCCCTGAACCGGAAACAAGCATCCTGGGACCGGTTTCTGGGTAACACCCTTCATCAGCCAGGCTAGCTTGAATCCAGTGGCAAAGTGAGCAAGGGACCCACGTCTGGGCATACCCTGCCAACTTAGGGTGAACAAAGCAAACACAAGGAGATGATGGACGGAGTGCTGAAACCTTTCAGACACTCACCCCCAGTCACAGATCTGGGTTGAATCCATCATCATTCTAGAGCTCACTTTGCCACCTCAGTTCAGACCCAGCTATATGCAAATCGGTCTTGACCCTGCGCCTCATGGGAACAGTCCAGCCCGAACTGCCAAGCCAGGTCTTCCCTGAACCGGAAACAAGCATCCTGGGACCGGTTTCTGGGTAACACCCTTCATCAGCCAGGCTAGCTTGAATCCAGTGGTAAAGTGAGCAAGGGACCCACGTCTGGGCATACCCTGCCAACTTAGGGCGAACAAAGCAAATACGAGCAGATGATGGACGGAGCGCTGAAACGTTTCAGACACTCACCCCCAGCCACAGATCTGGGTGGAATCCATCATCATTCTTTAGCTCACTTTGCCACCTCAGTTCAGACCCAGCTATATGCAAATCAGTCTTGACCCTGTGCCTCATGGGAACAGTCCAGCCCGAACTGCCAAGCCAGGTCTTCCCTGAACCGGAAACAAGCATACTGGGACCGGTTTCTTGGTAACACCCTTCATCAGCCAGGCTAGCTTGAATCCAGTGGCAAAGTGAGCAAGGGACCCACGTCTGGGCATACCCTGCCAACTTAGGTCGAACAAAGCAAACACAAGGAGATGATGGACGGAGCGCTGAAACTTTTCAGACACTCGCCCCCAGTCACAGATCTGGGTTGAATCCATCATCATTCTTTAGCTCACTTTGCCACCTCAGTTCAGACCCAGCTATATGCAAATCATTCTTGACCCTGTGCCTCATGGGAACAGTCCAGCCCGAACTGCCAAGCCAGGTCTTCCCTTAACTGGAAACAAGCATCCTGGGACCGGTTTCTGGGTAACACCCTTCATCAGCCAGGCTAGCTTGAATCCAGTGGCAAAGTGAGCAAGGGACCCACGCCTGGGCATACCCTGCCAACTTAGGGCGAACAAAGCAAACACAAGGAGATGATGGACGGAGCGCTGAAACTTTTCAGACAGTCACCCCCAGTCACAGATCTGGGTTGAATCCATCATCATTCTTTAGCTCACTTTGCCACCTCAGTTCAGACCCAGCTATATGCAAATCATTCTTGACCCTGTGCCTCATGGGAACAGTCCAGCCCGAACTGCCAAGCCAGGTCTTCCCTGAACCGGAAACAAGCATCCTGGGACCGGTTTCTGGGTAACACCCTTCATCAGCCAGGCTAGCTTGAATCCAGTGGCAAAGTGAGCAAGGGACCCACGTCTGGGCATACCCTGCCAACTTAGGGTGAACAAAGCAAACACAAGGAGATGATGGACGGAGTGCTGAAACTTTTCAGACACTCACCCCAGTCACAGATCTGGGGTGAATCCATCATCATTCTTTAGCTCACTGTGCCACCTCAGTTCAGACCCAGCTATATGCAAATCAGTCTTGACCCTGTGCCTCATGGGAACAGTCCAGCCCGAACTGCCAAGCCAGGTCTGCCCTGAACCGGAAACAAGCATCCTGAGACCGGTTTCTGGGTAACACCCTTCATCAGCCAGGCTAGCTTGAATCCATTGGCAAAGTGAGCAAGGGACCCACGTCTGGGCATACCCTGCCAACTTAGGGCGAACAAAGCAAACACAAGGAGATGATGGACGGAGCGCTGTAACTTTTCAGACACTCACCCCCAGTCACAGATCTGGGTTGAATCCATCATCATTCTTTAGCTCACTTTGCCACCTCAGTTCAGACCCAGCTATATGCAAATCAGTCTTGACCCTGTGCCTCATGGGAACAGTCCAGCCCGAACTGCCAAGCCAGGTCTGCCCTGAACCGGAAACAAGCATCCTGAGACCGGTTTCTGGGTAACACCCTTCATCAGCCAGGCTAGCTTGAATCCATTGGCAAAGTGAGCAAGGGACCCACGTCTGGGCATACCCTGCCAACTTAGGGCGAACAAAGCAAACACAAGGAGATGATGGACAGAGCGCTGAAACTTTTCAGACACTCACCCCCAGTCACAGATCTGGGTTGAATCCATCATCATTCTTTAGCTCACTTTGCCACCTCAGTTCAGACCCAGCTATATGCAAATCAGTCTTGACCCTGTGCCTCATGGGAACAGTCCAGCCCGAACTGCCAAGCCAGGTCTTCCCTGAACCGGAAACAAGCATCCTGGGACCGGTTTCTGGGTAACACCCTTCTTCATCCAGGCTAGCTTGAATCCAGTGGCAAAGTGAGCAAGGGACCCACGTCTGGGCATACCCTGCCAACTTAGGGCGAACAAAGCAAACACAAGGAGATGATGGACGGAGCGCTGAAACTTTTCAGACAGTCACCCCCAGTCACAGATCTGGGTTGAATCCATCATCATTCTTTAGCTCACTTTGCCACCTCAGTTCAGACCCAGCTATATGCAAATCATTCTTGACCCTGTGCCTCATGGGAACAGTCCAGCCCGAACTGCCAAGCCAGGTCTTCCCTGAACCGGAAACAAGCATCCTGGGACCGGTTTCTGGGTAACACCCTTCATCAGCCAGGCTAGCTTGAATCCAGTGGCAAAGTGAGCAAGGGACCCACGTCTGGGCATACCCTGCCAACTTAGGGTGAACAAAGCAAACACAAGGAAATGATGGACGGAGCGCTGAAACCTTTCAGACACTCACCCCCAGTCACAGATCTGGGTTGAATCCATCATCATTCTTGAGCTCACTTTGCCACCTCAGTTCAGACCCAGCTATATGCAAATCAGTCTTGACCCTGTGCCTCATGGGAACAGTCCAGCCCGAACTGCCAAGCCAGGTCTTCCCTGAACCGGAAACAAGCATCCTGGGACCGGTTTCTGGGTAACACCCTTCATCAGCCAGGCTAGCTTGAATCCAGTGGCAAAGTGAGCAAGGGACCCACGTCTGGGCATATCCTGCCAACTTAGGGCGAACAAAGCAAATACAAGGAGATGATGGACGGAGCGCTGAAACGTTTCAGACACTCACCCCCAGCCACAGATCTGGGTGGAATCCATCATCATTCTTTAGCTCACTTTGCCACCTCAGTTCAGACCCAGCTATATGCAAATCAGTCTTGACCCTGTGCCTCATGGGAACAGTCCAGCCCGAACTGCCAAGCCAGGTCTTCCCTGAACCGGAATCAAGCATCCTGGGACCGGTTTCTGGGTAACACCCTTCATCAGCCAGGCTAGCTTGAATCCAGTGGCAAAGTGAGCAAGGGACCCACGTCTGGGCATACCCTGCCAACTTAGGGTCGAACAAAGCAAACAGAAGGAGATGATGGACGGAGTGCTGAAACTTTTCAGACACTCACCCCCAGTCACAGATCTGGGTTGAATCCATCATCATTCTTTAGCTCACTTTGCCACCTCAGTTCAGACCCAGCTATATGCAAATCAGTCTTGACCCTGTGCCTCATGGGAACAGTCCAGCCCGAACTGCCAAGCCAGGTCTTCCCTGAACTGGAAACAAGCATCCTGGGACCGGTTTATGGGTAACACCCTTCATCAGCCAGGCTAGCTTGAATCCAGTGGCAAAGTGAGCAAGGGACCCACGTCTGGGCATACCCTGCCAACTTAGGGCGAACAAAGCAAACACAAGGAGATGATGGACGGAGCGCTGAAACTTTTCAGACACTCACCCCAGTCACAGATCTGGGTTGAATCCATCATCATTCTTTAGCTCACTTTGCCACCTCAGTTCAGACCCAGCTATATGCAAATCAGTCTTGACCCTGTGCCTCATGGGAACAGTCCAGCCCGAACTGCCAAGCCAGGTCTTCCCTGAACCGGAAACAAGCATCCTGGGACCGGTTTCAGTGGTAACACCCTTCATCAGCCAGGCTAGCTTGAATCCAGTGGCAAAGTGAGCAAGGGACCCACGTCTGGGCATACCCTGCCAACTTAGGTCGAACAAAGCAAACACAAGGAGATGATGGACGGAGCGCTGAAACCTTTCAGACACTCGCCCCCAGTCACAGATCTGGGTTGAATCCATCATCATTCTAGAGCTCACTTTGCCACCTCAGTTCAGACCCAGCTATATGCAAATCGGTCTTGACCCTGTGCCTCATGGGAACAGTCCAGCCCGAACTGCCAAGCCAGGTCTTCCCTGAACCGGAAACAAGCATCCTGGGACCGGTTTCTGGGTAACACCCTTCATCAGCCAGGCTAGCTTGAATCCAGTGGCAAAGTGAGCAAGGGACCCACGTCTGGGCATACCCTGCCAACTTAGGGCGAACAAAGCAAACACAAGCAGATGATGGACGGAGCGCTGAAACGTTTCAGACACTCACCCCAGCCACAGATCTGGGTGGAATCCATCATCATTCTTTAGCTCACTTTGCCACCTCAGTTCAGACCCAGCTATATGCAAATCAGTCTTGACCCTGTGCCTCATGGGAACAGTCCAGCCCGAACTGCCAAGCCAGGTCTTCCCTGAACCGGAAACAAGCATCCTGGGACCGGTTTCTGGGTAACACCCTTCATCAGCCAGGCTAGCTTGAATCCAGTGGCAAAGTGAGCAAGGGACCCACGTCTGGGCATACCCTGCCAACTTAGGTCGAACAAAGCAAACACAAGGAGATGATGGACGGAGCGCTGAAACTTTTCAGACACTCGCCCCCAGTCACAGATCTGGGTTGAATCCATCATCATTCTTTAGCTCACTTTGCCACCTCAGTTCAGACCCAGCTATATGCAAATCATTCTTGACCCTGTGCCTCATGGGAACAGTCCAGCCCGAACTGCCAAGCCAGGTCTTCCCTGAACCGGAATCAAGCATCCTGGGACCGGTTTCTGGGTAACACCCTTCATCAGCCAGGCTAGCTTGAATCCAGTGGCAAAGTGAGCAAGGGACCCACGTCTGGGCATACCCTGCCAACTTAGGGTCGAACAAAGCAAACACAAGGAGATGATGGACAGAGTGCTGAAACTTTTCAGACACTCACCCCCAGTCACAGATCTGGGTTGAATCCATCATCATTCTTTAGCTCACTTTGCCACCTCAGTTCAGACCCAGCTATATGCAAATCAGTCTTGACCCTGTGCCTCATGGGAACAGTCCAGCCCGAACTGCCAAGCCAGGTCTTCCCTGAACCGGAAACAAGCATCCTGGGACCGGTTTCTGGGTAACACCCTTCATCAGCCAGGCTAGCTTGAATCCAGTGGCAAAGTGAGCAAGGGACCCACGTCTGGGCATACCCTGCCAACTTAGGTCGAACAAAGCAAACACAAGGAGATGATGGACGGAGCGCTGAAACCTTTCAGACACTCACCCCCAGTCACAGATCTGGGTTGAATCCATCATCATTCTATAGCTCACTTTGCCACCTCAGTTCAGACCCAGCTATATGCAAATCAGTCTTGACCCTGCGCCTCATGGGAACAGTCCAGCCCGAACTGCCAAGCCAGGTCTTCCCTGAACCGGAAACAAGCATCCTGGGACCGGTTTCTGGGTAACACCCTTCATCAGCCAGGCTAGCTTGAATCCAGTGGCAAAGTGAGCAAGGGACCCACGTCTGGGCATACCCTGCCAACTTAGGGTCGAACAAAGCAAACACAAGGAGATGATGGACGGAGCGCTGAAACTTTTCAGACACTCACCCCCAGTCACAGATCTGGGTTGAATCCATCATCATTCTTTAGCTCACTTTGCCACCTCAGTTCAGACCCAGCTATATGCAAATCAGTCTTGACCCTGTGCCTCATGGGAACAGTCCAGCCCGAACTGCCAAGCCAGGTCTTCCCTGAACCGGAAACAAGCATCCTGGGACCGGTTTCTGGGTAACACCCTTCATCAGCCAGGCTAGCTTGAATCCAGTGGCAAAGTGAGCAAGGGACCCACGTCTGGGCATACCCTGCCAACTTAGGGCGAACAAAGCAAACACAAGGAGATGATGGACGGAGCGCTGAAACTTTTCAGACACTCACCCCCAGTCACAGATCTGGGTTGAATCCATCATCATTCTTTAGCTCACTTTGCCACCTCAGTTCAGACCCAGCTATATGCAAATCAGTCTTGACCCTGTGCCTCATGGGAACAGTCCAGCCCGAACTGCCAAGCCAGGTCTTCCCTGAACCGGAAACAAGCATCCTGGGACCGGTTTCAGTGGTAACACCCTTCATCAGCCAGGCTAGCTTGAATCCAGTGGCAAAGTGAGCAAGGGACCCACGTCTGGGCATACCCTGCCAACTTAGGTCGAACAAAGCAAACACAAGGAGATGATGGACGGAGCGCTGAAACCTTTCAGACACTCACCCCCAGTCACAGATCTGGGTTGAATCCATCATCATTCTTGAGCTCACTTTGCCACCTCAGTTCAGACCCAGCTATATGCAAATCAGTCTTGACCCTGTGCCTCATGGGAACAGTCCAGCCCGAACTGCCAAGCCAGGTCTTCCCTGAACCGGAAACAAGCATCCTGGGACCGGTTTCTGGGTAACACCCTTCATCAGCCAGGCTAGCTTGAATCCAGTGGCAAAGTGAGCAAGGGACCCACGTCTGGGCATACCCTGCCAACTTAGGGCGAACAAAGCAAACACAAGGAGATGATGGACGGAGCGCTGAAACGTTTCAGACACTCACCCCAGTCACAGATCTGGGTTGAATCCATCATCATTCTTTAGCTCACTTTGCCACCTCAGTTCAGACCCAGCTATATGCAAATCAGTCTTGACCCTGTGCCTCATGGGAACAGTCCAGCCCGAACTGCCAAGCCAGGTCTTCCCTGAACCGGAAACAAGCATCCTGGGACCGGTTTCTTGGTAACACCCTTCATCAGCCAGGCTAGCTTGAATCCAGTGGCAAAGTGAGCAAGGGACCCACGTCTGGGCATATCCTGCCAACTTAGGTCGAACAAAGCAAACACAAGGAGATGATGGACGGAGCGCTGAAACTTTTCAGACACTCACCCCCAGTCACAGATCTGGGTTGAATCCATCATCATTCTTTAGCTCACTTTGCCACCTCAGTTCAGACCCAGCTATATGCAAATCAGTCTTGACCCTGTGCCTCATGGGAACAGTCCAGCCCGAACTGCCGAGCCAGGTCTTTCCTGAACCGGAAACAAGCATCCTGGGACCAGTTTCTGGGTAACACCCTTCATCAGCCAGGCTAGCTTGAATCCAGTGGCAAAGTGAGCAAGGGACCCACGTCTGGGCATACCCTGCCAACTTAGGGTGAACAAAGCAAACACAAGGAGATGATGGACGGAGCGCTGAAACTTTTCAGACACTCACCCCAGTCACAGATCTGGGTTGAATCCATCATCATACTTTAGCTCACTTTGCCACCTCAGTTCAGACCCAGCTATATGCAAATCAGTCTTGACCCTGTGCCTCATGGGAACAGTCCAGCCCGAACTGCCAAGCCAGGTCTTCCCTGAACCGGAAACAAGCATCCTGGGACCGGTTTCTGGGTAACACCCTTCATCAGCCAGGCTAGCTTGAATCCAGTGGCAAAGTGAGCAAGGGACCCACGTCTGGGCATACCCTGCCAACTTAGGGCGAACAAAGCAAACACAAGGAGATGATGGACGGAGCGCTGAAACCTTTCAGACACTCACCCCCAGTCACAGATCTGGGTTGAATCCATCATCATTCTTGAGCTCACTTTGCCACCTCAGTTCAGACCCAGCTATATGCAAATCGGTCTTGACCCTGTGCCTCATGGGAACAGTCCAGCCCGAACTGCCAAGCCAGGTCTTCCCTGAACCGGAAACAAGCATCCTGGGACCGGTTTCGTGGTAACACCCTTCATCAGCCAGGCTAGCTTGAATCCAGTGGCAAAGTGAGCAAGGGACCCACGTCTGGGCATACCCTGCCAACTTAGGTCGAACAAAGCAAACACAAGGAGATGATGGACGGAGCGCTGAAACGTTTCAGACACTCACCCCCAGCCACAGATCTGGGTTGAATCCATCATCATTCTTTAGCTCACTTTGCCACCTCAGTTCAGACCCAGCTATATGCAAATCAGTCTTGACCCTGTGCCTCATGGGAACAGTCCAGCCCGAACTGCCAAGCCAGGTCTTCCCTGAACCGGAAACAAGCATCCTGGGACCGGTTTCTGGGTAACACCCTTCATCAGCCAGGCTAGCTTGAATCCAGTGGCAAAGTGAGCAAGGGACCCACGTCTGGGCATACCCTGCCAACTTAGGTCGAACAGAGCAAACACAAGGAGATGATGGACGGAGCGCTGAAACTTTTCAGACACTCACCCCCAGTCACAGATCTGGGTTGAATCCATCATCATTCTTTAGCTCACTTTGCCACCTCAGTTCAGACCCAGCTATATGCAAATCATTCTTGACCCTGTGCCTCATGGGAACAGTCCAGCCCGAACTGCCAAGCCAGGTCTTCCCTGAACCGGAAACAAGCATCCTGGGACCGGTTTCTGGGTAACACCCTTCATCAGCCAGGCTAGCTTGAATCCAGTGGCAAAGTGAGCAAGGGACCCACGTCTCGGCATACCCTGCCAACTTAGGGTGAACAAAGCAAACACAAGGAGATGATGGACGGAGTGCTGAAACTTTTCAGACACTCACCCCAGTCACAGATCTGGGGTGAATCCATCATCATTCTTTAGCTCACTGTGCCACCTCAGTTCAGACCCAGCTATATGCAAATCAGTCTTGACCCTGTGCCTCATGGGAACAGTCCAGCCCGAACTGCCAAGCCAGGTCTGCCCTGAACCGGAAACAAGCATCCTGGGACCGGTTTCTGGGTAACACCCTTCATCAGCCAGGCTAGCTTGAATCCAGTGGCAAAGTGAGCAAGGGACCCACGTCTGGGCATACCCTGCCAACTTAGGGCGAACAAAGCAAACACAAGGAGATGATGGACGGAGCGCTGAAACCTTTCAGACACTCACCCCCAGTCACAGATCTGGGTTGAATCCATCATCATTCTTGAGCTCACTTTGCCACCTCAGTTCAGACCCAGCTATATGCAAATCAGTCTTGACCCTGTGCCTCATGGGAACAGTCCAGCCCGAACTGCCAAGCCAGGTCTGCCCTGAACCGGAAACAAGCATCCTGGGACCGGTTTCTGGGTAACACCCTTCATCAGCCAGGCTAGCTTGAATCCAGTGGCAAAGTGAGCAAGGGACCCACGTCTGGGCATACCCTGCCAACTTAGGGCGAACAAAGCAAACACAAGGAGATGATGGACGGAGCGCTGAAACTTTTCAGACACTCACCCCCAGTCACAGATCTGGGTTGAATCCATCATCATTCTTTAGCTCACTTTGCCACCTCAGTTCAGACCCAGCTATATGCAAATCAGTCTTGACCCTGTGCCTCATGGGAACAATCCAGCCCGAACTGCCAAGCCAGGTCTTCCCTGAACCGGAAACAAGCATACTGGGACCGGTTTCTGGGTAACACCCTTCATCAGCCAGGCTAGCTTGAATCCAGTGGCAAAGTGAGCAAGGGACCCACGTCTGGGCATACCCTGCCAACTTAGGTCGAACAAAGCAAACACAAGGAGATGATGGACGGAGCGCTGAAACTTTTCAGACACTCACCCCCAGTCACAGATCTGGGTTGAATCCATCATCATTCTTTAGCTCACTTTGCCACCTCAGTTCAGACCCAGCTATATGCAAATCATTCTTGACCCTGTGCCTCATGGGAACAGTCCAGCCCGAACTGCCAAGCCAGGTCTTCCCTGAACTGGAAACAAGCATCCTGGGACCGGTTTATGGGTAACACCCTTCATCAGCCAGGCTAGCTTGAATCCAGTGGCAAAGTGAGCAAGGGACCCACGTCTGGGCATACCCTGCCAACTTAGGGCGAACAAAGCAAACACAAGGAGATGATGGACGGAGCGCTGAAACTTTTCAGACACTCACCCCAGTCACAGATCTGGGTTGAATCCATCATCATTCTTTAGCTCACTTTGCCACCTCAGTTCAGACCCAGCTATATGCAAATCAGTCTTGACCCTGTGCCTCATGGGAACAGTCCAGCCCGAACTGCCAAGCCAGGTCTTCCCTGAACCGGAAACAAGCATCCTGGGACCGGTTTCTGGGTAACACCCTTCATCAGCCAGGCTAGCTTGAATCCAGTGGCAAAGTGAGCAAGGGACCCACGTCTGGGCATATCCTGCCAACTTAGGGCGAACAAAGCAAACACAAGGAGATGATGGACGGAGCGCTGAAACTTTTCAGACACTCACCCCCAGTCACAGATCTGGGTTGAATCCATCATCATTCTTTAGCTCACTTTGCCACCTCAGTTCAGACCCAGCTATATGCAAATCAGTCTTGACCCTGTGCCTCATGGGAACAGTCCAGCCCGAACTGCCAAGCAAGGTCTTCCCTGAACCGGAATCAAGCATCCTGGGACCGGTTTCTGGGTAACACCCTTCATCAGCCAGGCTAGCTTGAATCCAGTGGCAAAGTGAGCAAGGGACCCACGTCTGGGCATACCCTGCCAACTTAGGGTGAACAAAGCAAACACAAGGAGATGATGGACGGAGTGCTGAAACTTTTCAGACACTCACCCCCAGTCACAGATCTGGGTTGAATCCATCATCATTCTTGAGCTCACTTTGCCACCTCAGTTCAGACCCAGCTATATGCAAATCAGTCTTGACCCTGTGCCTCATGGGAACAATCCAGCCCGAACTGCCAAGCCAGGTCTTCCCTGAACCGGAAACAAGCATCCTGGGACCGGTTTCTGGGTAACACCCTTCATCAGCCAGGCTAGCTTGAATCCAGTGGCAAAGTGAGCAAGGGACCCACGTCTGGGCATACCCTGCCAACTTAGGGCGAACAAAGCAAACACAAGGAGATGATGGACGGAGCGCTGAAACTTTTCAGACCCTCACCCCCAGTCACAGATCTGGGTTGAATCCATCATCATTCTTTTGCTCACTTTGCCACATCAGTTCAGACCCAGCTATATGCAAATCAGTCTTGACCCTGTGCCTCATGGGTACAGTCCAGCCCGAACTGCCAAGCCAGGTCTTCCCTGAACCGGAAACAAGCATACTGGGACCGGTTTAGTGGTAACACCCTTCATCAGCCAGGCTAGCTTGAATCCAGTGGCAAAGTGAGCAAGGGACCCACGTCTGGGCATACCCTGCCAACTTAGGTCGAACAAAGCAAACACAAGGAGATGATGGACGGAGCGCTGAAACTTTTCAGACACTCGCCCCCAGTCACAGATCTGGGTTGAATCCATCATCATTCTTTAGCTCACTTTGCCACCTCAGTTCAGACCCAGCTATATGCAAATCATTCTTGACCCTGTGCCTCATGGGAACAGTCCAGCCCGAACTGCCAAGCCAGGTCTTCCCTTAACTGGAAACAAGCATCCTGGGACCGGTTTCTGGGTAACACCCTTCATCAGCCAGGCTAGCTTGAATCCAGTGGCAAAGTGAGCAAGGGACCCACGTCTGGGCATACCCTGCCAACTTAGGGCGAACAAAGCAAACACAAGGAGATGATGGACGGAGCGCTGAAACTTTTCAGACACTCACCCCCAGTCACAGATCTGGGTTGAATCCATCATCATTCTTTAGCTCACTTTGCCACCTCAGTTCAGACCCAGCTATATGCAAATCATTCTTGACCCTGTGCCTCATGGGAACAGTCCAGCCCGAACTGCCAAGCCAGGTCTTCCCTGAACCGGAAACAAGCATCCTGGGACCGGTTTCTGGGTAACACCCTTCATCAGCCAGGCTAGCTTGAATCCAGTGGCAAAGTGAGCAAGGGACCCACGTCTGGGCATACCCTGCCAACTTAGGGTGAACAAAGCAAACACAAGGAGATGATGGACGGAGTGCTGAAACTTTTCAGACACTCACCCCAGTCACAGATCTGGGGTGAATCCATCATCATTCTTTAGCTCACTGTGCCACCTCAGTTCAGACCCAGCTATATGCAAATCAGTCTTGACCCTGTGCCTCATGGGAACAGTCCAGCCCGAACTGCCAAGCCAGGTCTGCCCTGAACCGGAAACAAGCATCCTGAGACCGGTTTCTGGGTAACACCCTTCATCAGCCAGGCTAGCTTGAATCCATTGGCAAAGTGAGCAAGGGACCCACGTCTGGGCATACCCTGCCAACTTAGGGCGAACAAAGCAAACACAAGGAGATGATGGACGGAGCGCTGTAACTTTTCAGACACTCACCCCCAGTCACAGATCTGGGTTGAATCCATCATCATTCTTTAGCTCACTTTGCCACCTCAGTTCAGACCCAGCTATATGCAAATCAGTCTTGACCCTGTGCCTCATGGGAACAGTCCAGCCCGAACTGCCAAGCCAGGTCTGCCCTGAACCGGAAACAAGCATCCTGAGACCGGTTTCTGGGTAACACCCTTCATCAGCCATGCTAGCTTGAATCCATTGGCAAAGTGAGCAAGGGACCCACGTCTGGGCATACCCTGCCAACTTAGGGCGAACAAAGCAAACACAAGGAGATGATGGACGGAGCGCTGAAACTTTTCAGACACTCACCCCCAGTCACAGATCTGGGTTGAATCCATCATCATTCTTTAGCTCACTTTGCCACCTCAGTTCAGACCCAGCTATATGCAAATCAGTCTTGACCCTGTGCCTCATGGGAACAATCCAGCCCGAACTGCCAAGCCAGGTCTTCCCTGAACCGGAAACAAGCATACTGGGACCGGTTTCTGGGTAACACCCTTCTTCATCCAGGCTAGCTTGAATCCAGTGGCAAAGTGAGCAAGGGACCCACGTCTGGGCATACCCTGCCAACTTAGGGCGAACAAAGCAAACACAAGGAGATGATGGACGGAGCGCTGAAACTTTTCAGACAGTCACCCCCAGTCACAGATCTGGGTTGAATCCATCATCATTCTTTAGCTCACTTTGCCACCTCAGTTCAGACCCAGCTATATGCAAATCATTCTTGACCCTGTGCCTCATGGGAACAGTCCAGCCCGAACTGCCAAGCCAGGTCTTCCCTGAACCGGAAACAAGCATCCTGGGACCGGTTTCGGGGTAACACCCTTCATCAGCCAGGCTAGCTTGAATCCAGTGGCAAAGTGAGCAAGGGACCCACGTCTGGGCATACCCTGCCAACTTAGGGCGAACAAAGCAAACACAAGGAAATGATGGACGGAGCGCTGAAACTTTTCAGACACTCACCCCAGTCACAGATCTGGGTTGAATCCATCATCATTCTTTAGCTCACTTTGCCACCTCAGTTCAGACCCAGCTATATGCAAATCAGTCTTGACCCTGTGCCTCATGGGAACAGTCCAGCCCGAACTGCCAAGCCAGGTCTTCCCTGAACCGGAAACAAGCATCCTGGGACCGGTTTCTGGGTAACACCCTTCATCAGCCAGGCTAGCTTGAATCCAGTGGCAAAGTGAGCAAGGGACCCACGTCTGGGCATATCCTGCCAACTTAGGGCGAACAAAGCAAACACAAGGAGATGATGGACGGAGCGCTGAAACTTTTCAGACACTCACCCCCAGTCACAGATCTGGGTTGAATCCATCATCATTCTTTAGCTCACTTTGCCACCTCAGTTCAGACCCAGCTATATGCAAATCAGTCTTGACCCTGTGCCTCATGGGAACAGTCCAGCCCGAACTGCCAAGCAAGGTCTTCCCTGAACCGGAATCAAGCATCCTGGGACCGGTTTCTGGGTAACACCCTTCATCAGCCAGGCTAGCTTGAATCCAGTGGCAAAGTGAGCAAGGGACCCACGTCTGGGCATACCCTGCCAACTTAGGGTGAACAAAGCAAACACAAGGAGATGATGGACGGAGTGCTGAAACTTTTCAGACACTCACCCCCAGTCACAGATCTGGGTTGAATCCATCATCATTCTTTAGCTCACTTTGCCACCTCAGTTCAGACCCAGCTATATGCAAATCAGTCTTGACCCTGTGCCTCATGGGAACAATCCAGCCCGAACTGCCAAGCCAGGTCTTCCCTGAACCGGAAACAAGCATCCTGGGACCGGTTTCTGGGTAACACCCTTCATCAGCCAGGCTAGCTTGAATCCAGTGGCAAAGTGAGCAAGGGACCCACGTCTGGGCATACCCTGCCAACTTAGGGCGAACAAAGCAAACACAAGGAGATGATGGACGGAGCGCTGAAACTTTTCAGACACTCACCCCCAGTCACAGATCTGGGTTGAATCCATCATCATTCTTTTGCTCACTTTGCCACATCAGTTCAGACCCAGCTATATGCAAATCAGTCTTGACCCTGTGCCTCATGGGTACAGTCCAGCCCGAACTGCCAAGCCAGGTCTTCCCTGAACCGGAAACAAGCATACTGGGACCGGTTTAGTGGTAACACCCTTCATCAGCCAGGCTAGCTTGAATCCAGTGGCAAAGTGAGCAAGGGACCCACGTCTGGGCATACCCTGCCAACTTAGGTCGAACAAAGCAAACACAAGGAGATGATGGACGGAGCGCTGAAACTTTTCAGACACTCGCCCCCAGTCACAGATCTGGGTTGAATCCATCATCATTCTTTAGCTCACTTTGCCACCTCAGTTCAGACCCAGCTATATGCAAATCATTCTTGACCCTGTGCCTCATGGGAACAGTCCAGCCCGAACTGCCAAGCCAGGTCTTCCCTTAACTGGAAACAAGCATCCTGGGACCGGTTTCTGGGTAACACCCTTCATCAGCCAGGCTAGCTTGAATCCAGTGGCAAAGTGAGCAAGGGACCCACGTCTGGGCATACCCTGCCAACTTAGGGCGAACAAAGCAAACACAAGGAGATGATGGACGGAGCGCTGAAACTTTTCAGACACTCACCCCCAGTCACAGATCTGGGTTGAATCCATCATCATTCTTTAGCTCACTTTGCCACCTCAGTTCAGACCCAGCTATATGCAAATCATTCTTGACCCTGTGCCTCATGGGAACAGTCCAGCCCGAACTGCCAAGCCAGGTCTTCCCTGAACCGGAAACAAGCATCCTGGGACCGGTTTCTGGGTAACACCCTTCATCAGCCAGGCTAGCTTGAATCCAGTGGCAAAGTGAGCAAGGGACCCACGTCTGGGCATACCCTGCCAACTTAGGGTGAACAAAGCAAACACAAGGAGATGATGGACGGAGTGCTGAAACTTTTCAGACACTCACCCCAGTCACAGATCTGGGGTGAATCCATCATCATTCTTTAGCTCACTGTGCCACCTCAGTTCAGACCCAGCTATATGCAAATTAGTCTTGACCCTGTGCCTCATGGGAACAGTCCAGCCCGAACTGCCAAGCCAGGTCTGCCCTGAACCGGAAACAAGCATCCTGAGACCGGTTTCTGGGTAACACCCTTCATCAGCCAGGCTAGCTTGAATCCATTGGCAAAGTGAGCAAGGGACCCACGTCTGGGCATACCCTGCCAACTTAGGGCGAACAAAGCAAACACAAGGAGATGATGGACGGAGCGCTGTAACTTTTCAGACACTCACCCCCAGTCACAGATCTGGGTTGAATCCATCATCATTCTTTAGCTCACTTTGCCACCTCAGTTCAGACCCAGCTATATGCAAATCAGTCTTGACCCTGTGCCTCATGGGAACAGTCCAGCCCGAACTGCCAAGCCAGGTCTGCCCTGAACCGGAAACAAGCATCCTGAGACCGGTTTCTGGGTAACACCCTTCATCAGCCAGGCTAGCTTGAATCCATTGGCAAAGTGAGCAAGGGACCCACGTCTGGGCATACCCTGCCAACTTAGGGCGAACAAAGCAAACACAAGGAGATGATGGACGGAGCGCTGAAACTTTTCAGACACTCACCCCCAGTCACAGATCTGGGTTGAATCCATCATCATTCTTTAGCTCACTTTGCCACCTCAGTTCAGACCCAGCTATATGCAAATCAGTCTTGACCCTGTGCCTCATGGGAACAATCCAGCCCGAACTGCCAAGCCAGGTCTTCACTGAACCGGAAACAAGCATACTGGGACCGGTTTCTGGGTAACACCCTTCTTCATCCAGGCTAGCTTGAATCCAGTGGCAAAGTGAGCAAGGGACCCACGTCTGGGCATACCCTGCCAACTTAGGGCGAACAAAGCAAACACAAGGAGATGATGGACGGAGCGCTGAAACTTTTCAGACACTCACCCCAGTCACAGATCTGGGGTGAATCCATCATCATTCTTTAGCTCACTGTGCCACCTCAGTTCAGACCCAGCTATATGCAAATCAGTCTTGACCCTGTGCCTCATGGGAACAGTCCAGCCCGAACTGCCAAGCCAGGTCTGCCCTGAACCTTGAAACAAGCATCCTGAGACCGGTTTCTGGGTAACACCCTTCATCAGCCAGGCTAGCTTGAATCCATTGGCAAAGTGAGCAAGGGACCCACGTCTGGGCATACCCTGCCAACTTAGGGCGAACAAAGCAAACACAAGGAGATGATGGACGGAGCGCTGTAACTTTTCAGACACTCACCCCCAGTCACAGATCTGGGTTGAATCCATCATCATTCTTTAGCTCACTTTGCCACCTCAGTTCAGACCCAGCTATATGCAAATCAGTCTTGACCCTGTGCCTCATGGGAACAGTCCAGCCCGAACTGCCAAGCCAGGTCTGCCCTGAACCGGAAACAAGCATCCTGGGACCGGTTTCTGGGTAACACCCTTCATCAGCCAGGCTAGCTTGAATCCATTGGCAAAGTGAGCAAGGGACCCACGTCTGGGCATACCCTGCCAACTTAGGGCGAACAAAGCAAACACAAGGAGATGATGGACGGAGCGCTGAAACTTTTCAGACACTCACCCCCAGTCACAGATCTGGGTTGAATCCATCATCATTCTTTAGCTCACTTTGCCACCTCAGTTCAGACCCAGCTATATGCAAATCAGTCTTGACCCTGTGCCTCATGGGAACAATCCAGCCCGAACTGCCAAGCCAGGTCTTCCCTGAACCGGAAACAAGCATACTGGGACCGGTTTCTGGGTAACACCCTTCTTCATCCAGGCTAGCTTGAATCCAGTGGCAAAGTGAGCAAGGGACCCACGTCTGGGCATACCCTGCCAACTTAGGGCGAACAAAGCAAACACAAGGAGATGATGGACGGAGCGCTGAAACTTTTCAGACACTCACCCCCAGTCACAGATCTGGGTTGAATCCATCATCATTCTTTAGCTCACTTTGCCACCTCAGTTCAGACCCAGCTATATGCAAATCATTCTTGACCCTGTGCCTCATGGGAACAGTCCAGCCCGAACTGCCAAGCCAGGTCTTCCCTGAACCGGAAACAAGCATCCTGGGACCGGTTTCGGGGTAACACCCTTCATCAGCCAGGCTAGCTTGAATCCAGTGGCAAAGTGAGCAAGGGACCCACGTCTGGGCATACCCTGCCAACTTAGGGCGAACAAAGCAAACACAAGGAAATGATGGACGGAGCGCTGAAACTTTTCAGACACTCACCCCAGTCACAGATCTGGGTTGAATCCATCATCATTCTTTAGCTCACTTTGCCACCTCAGTTCAGACCCAGCTATATGCAAATCAGTCTTGACCCTGTGCCTCATGGGAACAGTCCAGCCCGAACTGCCAAGCCAGGTCTTCCCTGAACCGGAAACAAGCATCCTGGGACCGGTTTCTGGGTAACACCCTTCATCAGCCAGGCTAGCTTGAATCCAGTGGCAAAGTGAGCAAGGGACCCACGTCTGGGCATATCCTGCCAACTTAGGGCGAACAAAGCAAACACAAGGAGATGATGGACGGAGCGCTGAAACTTTTCAGACACTCACCCCCAGTCACAGATCTGGGTTGAATCCATCATCATTCTTTAGCTCACTTTGCCACCTCAGTTCAGACCCAGCTATATGCAAATCAGTCTTGACCCTGTGCCTCATGGGAACAGTCCAGTCCGAACTGCCAAGCAAGGTCTTCCCTGAACCGGAATCAAGCATCCTGGGACCGGTTTCTGGGTAACACCCTTCATCAGCCAGGCTAGCTTGAATCCAGTGGCAAAGTGAGCAAGGGACCCACGTCTGGGCA
Organism: Calotriton arnoldi; assembly: GCA_963921515.1. Classification (NCBI taxonomy): domain Eukaryota; kingdom Metazoa; phylum Chordata; class Amphibia; order Caudata; family Salamandridae; genus Calotriton; species Calotriton arnoldi. The sequence continues at coordinate 2,641,654 of CAWUFW010000695.1, read as the reverse complement.
TACCCTGCCAACTTAGGGTGAACAAAGCAAACACAAGGAGATGATGGACGAAGTGCTGAAACTTTTCAGACACTCACCCCCAGTCACAGATCTGGGTTGAATCCATCATCATTCTTTTGCTCACTTTGCCACATCAGTTCAGACCCAGCTATATGCAAATCAGTCTTGACCCTGTGCCTCATGGGTACAGTCCAGCCCGAACTGCCAAGCCAGGTCTTCCCTGAACCGGAAACAAGCATACTGGGACCGGTTTAGTGGTAACACCCTTCATCAGCCAGGCTAGCTTGAATCCAGTGGCAAAGTGAGCAAGGGACCCACGTCTGGGCATACCCTGCCAACTTAGGGCGAACAAAGCAAACACAAGGAGATGATGGACGGAGCGCTGAAACTTTTCAGACACTCACCCCAGTCACAGATCTGGGTTGAATCCATCATCATTCTTTAGCTCACTTTGCTCCTCAGTTCAGACCCAGCTATATGCAAATCAGTCTTGACCCTGTGCCTCATGGGAACAATCCAGCCCGAACTGCCAAGCCAGGTCTTCCCTGAACCGGAAACAAGCATACTGGGACCGGTTTCTGGGTAACACCCTTCTTCAGCCAGGCTAGCTTGAATCCAGTGGCAAAGTGAGCAAGGGACCCACGTCTGGGCATACCCTGCCAACTTAGGGCGAACAAAGCAAACACAAGGAGATGATGGACGGAGCGCTGAAACTTTTCAGACACTCACCCCCAGTTACAGATCTGGGTTGAATCCATCATCATTCTTTAGCTCACTTTGCCACCTCAGTTCAGACCCAGCTATATGCAAATCATTCTTGACCCTGTGCCTCATGGGGACAGTCCAGCCCGAACTGCCAAGCCAGGTCTTCCCTGAACCGGAAACAAGCATCCTGGGACCGGTTCCTGGGTAACACCCTTCATCAGCCAGGCTAGCTTGAATCCAGTGGCAAAGTGAGCAAGGGACCCACGTCTGGGCATACCCTGCCAACTTAAGGCGAACAAAGCAAACACAAGGAGATGATGGACGGAGCTCTGAAACTTTTCAGACACTCACCCCAGTCACAGATCTGGGTTGAATCCATCATCATTCTTTAGCTCACTTTGCCACCTCAGTTCAGACCCATCTATATGCAAATCAGTCTTGACCCTGTGCCTCATGGGAACAGTCCAGCCCGAACTGCCAAGCCAGGTCTTCCCTGAAGAGGAAACAAGCATCCTGGGACCGGTTTCTGGGTAACACCCTTCATCAGCCAGGCTTGCTTGAATCCAGTGTCAAAGTGAGCAAGGGACCCACGTCTGGGCATACCCTGCCAACTTAGGGTGAACAAAGCAAACACAAGGAGATGATGGACGGAGTGCTGAAACTTTTCAGACACTCACCCCCAGTCACAGATCTGGGTTGAATCCATCATCATTCTTTAGCTCACTTTGCCACCTCAGTTCAGACCCAGCTATACGCAAATCAGTCTTGACCCTGTACCTCATGGGAACAGTCCAGCCCGAACTGCCAAGCCAGGTCTTCCCTGAACCGGAAACTAGCATCCTGGGACCGGTTTCTGGGTAACACCCTTCATCAGCCAGGCTAGCTTGAATCCAGTGGCAAAGTGAGCAAGGGACCCACGTCTGGGCATACCCTGCCAACTTAGGGCGAACAAAGCAAACACAAGGAGATGATGGACGGAGCGCTGAAACGTTTCAGACACTCACCCCCAGTCACAGATCTGGGTTGAATCCATCATCATTCTTTAGCTCACTTTGCCACCTCAGTTCAGAGTGACCCAGCTATATGCAAATCAGTCTTTTTTTTTTTTTTTAATCTTTTTATTAACATTGGTCATCACGTCATACAATGCAGGACAATTATCATAATGCATGTGGTTGAGTTGCAGACCACCATTCGTCACAGGATCTCCGAAGACACAGGTAAGGCAAATAACCCTCGACATCACGACCCCAATCCACCCCTCATTTCCCTGTACTTCAGCCAAGGCCCCCATATTTTCCGCCACTTCTTAGTGCATCCCCTGCTCTTATAAATAGTTTCCTCGGCCCTTTGACAGCAATCCAGGTCCCGCACCCACTGGCCCCACCGTGGCGGTGTCCGCGATCCCCAGCCACTCGCTATGTTCCTTTTGGCCACACCTGCTGCCAATGCCAGCCAGATCTCCTTATGTCTAGTCCAGTCCGAATCCTGCTTGATCATGAGGAGCAACCACCTGGGCTCTAATGGGACCGGTGAGCCCACCACCGCCGACATCGTATCAACTACCTTAGACCAAAAAGGCACTGTCTCCGGGCAGTCCCAGAGGATATGGTAGAAGGTGCCCTCCTCCCCGCATCCCCGTGCACAAAGGGCCGACTGACTTCTCCCCCAGGCGTATAGGTGGGTGCGGGGGTAATATACTCGATGCAGGATTTTAAGCTGCACTAACCGAAACCTACATCGGATTGCTATCTCTCGTGGACTTTGTAGGGCGTCCTGCCAGTCGTCATCCTCTAACTCGCCTATGTCCCCCACCCACCGTGCCCGCAATTACGTCAGCGGGTCCGGCATGTTGTTTATGAGTTTGTGGTATATTGTGGAGGTGGGTTTCTCAGTTATCGGATCCAGGAGCAGCCTATCCTCCATAGGGGAATACTCCGGGATTGACGTACCACTTTTTATGTGGGCATGCAGGGCATGGGAGAGGCGTATGAAATGGTAGTGTTGTGAGTCGTGAAGGTCGTATTCTCCCTGGAGATAGGCGAAGGAGCGAAGGGCATCCCCCCTCCAGACATCTCCCTAGTACTCAATACCTATGAGCTTCCATCCCCGGAACCCACTCAAGCTAGTCACATCCGGTAATTGGTCTCCATGCCATAAGGGGGTTCTACCAGTCAGGGAGCCTGACCATCCCAGAAATCTATTTGCCTCCCTCCAGCACTGTACCACCACTCCCGTATGGGACGGCCAACCTTTTCCAGGCCTCCGGGCATAGAGCAGCGGCTCACAACTCCCAGCAGGCATGACCAGTCGGTCCACTCGATAGGCCGGTTCCGACCGATCCACAAACACCCAATCGTTTCCCACCTGCAGCTGGGAGGCCCAATAATACAACCGGACGTCCGGGTGGGCCAGCCCCCATCATACACCCCCCTCGTCAACTTGTGTAATGCTATTCTAGGGTTGCCCCCATCCCACAGGAGTGTCCTCAGGGCGTGCGTTATCCGTGCAAATACCCCATTTGGGATCGGATATGGCGTGTTCTGCAGAATGTAGAGCAAACGCGGTAATGCAAGCATTTTGAATGTTGCTGCTCTGCCCATGAGGGAGAGAGGCAGCGATCTCCAGTGACTCACGTCGGTCTTAAGGCGCGCTAATTGGGGCTCTAGGTTCCTGGCCAGGAACTCCGCCCTATCTCTCGTGACGTAGACCCCCAGATATTTAAATCCATTTAAGGTGATGGAAGCGGGACACCTAGTCGGAATCCGTGGGGGAGGACCGGAGAGCGGAAAAATCACTGACTTCGCCCAGTTAATGGTGTAGCCTGAATAGCTACCGAACAATTCGAAAAGGTGAAGGGCCTGCGCTATCGAGTGGTACGGTCTGGCCATATAGAGCACAATATCGTCAGCATATAGGGAAATACGCTCCTCCCATTCATCATTTAACGCCAAGCCCCAGAACGATCTGTCCCTCCTTATCCAGTGAGCCAACGGCTCCAAGGCCAGTGCAAAGAGGAGGGGGGACAGAGGGCACCCCTGTCTTGTGCCCCTCCGCAGGGGGAAGACCCTGGAGACAGCACCATTAACTCTCACCCTCGCCACCGGCTGCTCGTATAAGAGCCTCACCCAGCTGCAGAATGTTGGACCGAACCCCAATCGCCGGAGCACCATGAACAAATAGGGCCATTCGATACTATCGAATGCTATTGAGGCGTCCAGTGCCATCAATGCTGTCTGGGTGGTCCCCACATCCTCCGTCATGTACAACACTCCGTATAGGCGGCGCAGATTGTGGCGGGTGCTCCTGCGCGGCATAAACCCGGACTGGTCGACATGCACCAGGTCCGGCAGTACCGATAGCAGTCTATCCGCCAGGGCCTTAGCCAAGACCTTCGCCTCCACGTTGATGAGTGAGATTGGGCGATAGGACGAACATTGATCCGCCGGCTTTCCTGCTTTGTGGATCACGACGATTGTGGCCTCTCTTTGGTCCGGCGGAAGACATCCCACCTCCCGTGCTTCAAGATACATCTGAAGGAGAGGGTCCGTGACAATGGTGGCCTGTCGTTTGTAGAGCTCTACCGGGAGCCCGTTCGGCCCCTGCGCCTTCCCAGATTGAAGGGAGTTGAGGGCCTCGCCTATCTCCTCCCCGGTGAGATCCGCTTCCAGGCGATCTCTTTGCTCCTGTGATAAGGTGGGCAGCGCGAAATCGTGTAGAAACTCCGCGCAATCCTGTTCAGACCGGGTACAGACCGGGGTGTAGACCCCTTCATAATAGGATGCGAAGGCTTCCGCTATGTCTGCACTATTGGAGGCTAGGGAGCCTGTCCGGTCGCGCACCTCAGCCACCCATGAGCGCTCCCTGTACCGTCGCTCGAGCCACGCCAGTAGCTTGAGGGCCTTGTCCCCCACTTCATAGATACGGTGCTGGGTGGCAATGGAGTAAGCGCGCGCTTCGCTCTCGGCCAGGGCCCTGAGCTCCTTCTGCTTAAGAGCCAAAGTATGACGGAGATCTTCCGACGGCGCAGCGCCGACTTCTCGTTCCAGCCTCTCTATCTCGCCCTCCAGCTGACTGGCCCGTAATGACTCTTCTTTCTTTTGGGCCCCAATCAAGGCCTGTGCCTGCCCCCTCAGAACGGTTTTGAATGCCTCCCAGAGCGTGATACTAGACTGCACAGAGCCCCTATTCTCTTCAAAATACAACTGAGAGTTCTCCCGGAGCCTATCACTGATGGTGTCATCCCGAATGCGCCACGGATCAATTCTCGGGAAGGAGGCCCTGTTTATCTCCGGACCCTTGAGTGTGACCCCAACCGGGGAGTGGTGCGAAATTCCCCGGGCAAGGATGCGAGGCTCCATAAAGTCGCCCAATTGGTCAACACGCGCGAAGAAGTGATCAAGTCGGGAGAAGGACCCGTGCCTAGCCGAGTAAAATGTGTATTGGCGTTGCGCGGGGTGATGTGTGCGCCAGATGTCACCAAGCCCCATGGCTGTAACAAAGTCTTGGAGCCCGTATTCCCCCTGGATCCCTGCCCCCTCCCGAATGGTCCCAGTCTGCATCCATCACAGCATTTACATCCCCACCTAACGGAGGGTACCCCAGGGGAGATCAGTCAGGAAGGACCCCAGACGTGTGTACGTTGAAGAGTGGAGACCAGGCGGGATATAACAGGAGCCCAGGACCACTGTCCGCCCCTCCCACCTCCCAGCTGCCGCTACCATACAGCCGGTGTCGTCAGTCCAAGTGCCGGAGATTACTATTGGCAGGGTGTTACGAATTAGAATGCCCACCCCTCTGGATCCGGACGTAAACCCGGAGTGGGCTACCATTTTGTACCCAAATCTATCAAGGGCTCTACATCTGTTGCCCCGTAAATGTGTCTCTTGAAGCAGGACCACATCCGGGGAATGCCTCTTCAGATATTGTAACACCAGTGTGCGCTTGATCTTATTGCCCAACCCATTGACGTTCCACGTCCATATGTTAATGCGTGCCTGATCTCCCATCTTGAGCATCGGACCGCCCCCTCTTCCGGTAGTCTGTGTCCCAGTGTACCCCGTTCGAGCAACCCCCACATGCAATAGTACTGTAGAGATAATGAGCAGAACATACCCCTTGCCCACGAACAACCCTCCTCCCCCAACCAACTCCCCCACCCTGCCTCCCTGCGCGGTGTGTCCCCAACCTCCCACCTTTCAAACATGCAGAGTGCCTGTCGTCCCAACCGCCCCATATCAAACCTGAAAAGGAAACGTGAGCTTGCAGTCAGCGAATGATGCTATACATGACTGACGGAATTCTAACCCATTATAATGGAAATAATCGAGCAGCCCGTAAGCAATTCCCCCGTCCCCGCCTCCCATCCCCACAAATTATAACCATTCGACTGTAGAAAGGCCGCGGCCGACAGTCAAAACAGCACTGAAGAGAAACCCCAGTGTCTAATGTCACGTGGCATCCGAGGGCACCCGCATGTAATCGCCAGGCCCAGGGACCCCATCTGGTCGCTCCGCCACACAAGGCAAAAGTCACCACAAATCACTCTGCCATTCCTCGTTACCTGGACCCAGTCTGGACACTTCCTTGACTGCCCGCAGCATGTCTGATCATTCTGCCACCTCTCGCCCCGATGGGCGCTGTTCGAATCTGCGCGGGCCTCCAGTCCTGCCCGCTGTCCGCCATCCCTCCAGCCAGTCACTGGCTTCCTCCGGTGACTCAAAGAAGTAAGACTTGCTGCCGTCCAGGATCTTTAGGCGGGCCGGAAAGAGCATCATATACTTCACACCTTGATCTCGAAGAGCCTTCTTAACCCCTTCAAAGGACCTGCGCAGTCGTTGGACATGAAGAGTAAAGTCCGGGAAGAACCGGATGGTAGCATTGTCGAGCTTGAGATCCCCGGCTACCCTGGACGCCTGTAGTATAGCATCCCGATCTCGGTAGTTTAAGATCCGGGCAATGATAGTACGCGGAGGGGCCCCTGGCTTAGGTTTCCCCCCCAACGCGCGATGGGCTCTTTCGACCGAGAAGAAATTGGACAGTCGCTTCGGCTTCAGATGATTGAGAATCAAGTCCTCTACGAACCAGTCCGTGGACGGCTCCTCCAGACCCTCCGGGACCCCCACTATGCGAATGTTATTACGCCCAGCCCGTCCCTCCTGGTCCTCCAGCCGGGCGTAGATATCAGTTTGGTTCTTTGTTAGGGTGGCCACTTGCTCTTCCAGCCTCTTCGTTTTGGATTGGAGACTACCAATCCCAGTCTCCGCGACTGCCACCTTCTCGGACATCTTCCGGAAGTCGGTACGTAGGAGGTTGACCTCCTCAGTCACTGAGTCCAGTTTGGGCTCTGGGGTGCCGCGTAGCTCTCTGATGGCTCCCATGATGTCCCTGAGCGGCGGGTCAGGGTCATTGTTGACCGGCTCCCCCTGTTGGCCACCTCCCGGATGCCCATCATCCTTTCCCATGGCCACTGTGTATTTGTCGATGTGGTTTGATTGACCTTTGCCCAGCATCTTAATGCGGCCCATATCTGGAAGGGCAGCTCTCTCTCGTGTGTCGTGAGGAGCGCCTGCGACGCCGTCTCCGGGCCCCCTTCTACGGTGGGTCGTGTCCACTACTGGCGAGGGAATGATTGAGTGGTCGTTGCCGCCCGTCGGGTCTGACCTGCTGGGCTCAGTTGGCGGGCAGCACCGTCTCTCCCAGCCCTGTACGCCCTCGTCCCTGCACAGACGCGATGAACTGCCCTTGCTGGGGCGCTCCCCAAATGCACACCTCCGCCACCGGATTGGGAGTACGCCGTCTCTCTCAGGCCCCCGTCGATCACACAGGGTGCCGGCTGCCCGTGGTCCCGTGAGGCGAGGCGGGGCACTCCCACAGCTCGCCTCGCTGTCCTTGCCAGTTTCCAAAGCAACCGCCACCAGGCTCGCGGCGGACACCCGCAGCCCGCTTCAGCCCGGGCCCACTGTGCAGCTGATACGGCCCTTTCCGGTCCCGCCCGCCGGCCGCCAAAGAGACTGCCCGCTCTCCTTCACTCCCGACCTGAGCACCTTACCGGGGGCCCGCCGCTCGGAGTTCACACAGTTGGGGGCACTCCACGGAGCACTCCGCTTCAATCGCCGCTGTTCCCTCGGCCTGATGTATAGCCGATCACGGGGCAACAGGGAGCACGCGAACCGCGGCGCTCCTCTCCTCCTGCGGGGGGCAACAGGGAATGCCACCCGCCCACCACGCTGCCTCCTCTGGTCTCGGGCTCCGCTATCGCCGGCCACTCAGTTGGCGGGCGCCATTTTGCCGACCTCGGCCGAACGAATCGGACCTCCGGGGACAAGTGCTGGGGCGCTCCGGGGGGTCGCCTCAGGGCTCCGATGGATCCCACCGTCCCCCTTCGTCTTCCGACGCCGTGGACTGTTGCGGCTGCTCAGGATTCTGCCGGATTTGGGTGAGTAGAAGCCGACTGCTAGCGCAGCTCACCTAGCGTGCGGCCATCTTCGGTGGCTACAAGCTACGCCCCCCATGCAAATCAGTCTTGACCCTGGGCCTCATGGGAACAGTCCAGCCCGAACTGCCAAGCCAGGTCTGCCCTGAACCGGAAACAAGCATCCTGAGACCGGTTTCTGGGTAACACCCTTCATCAGCCAGGCTAGCTTGAATCCATTGGCAAAGTGAGCAAGGGACCCACGTCTGGGCATACCCTGCCAACTTAGGGCGAACAAAGCAAACACAAGGAGATGATGGACGGAGCGCTGAAACTTTTCAGACACTCACCCCCAGTCACAGATCTGGGTTGAATCCATCATCATTCTTTAGCTCACTTTGCCACCTCAGTTCAGACCCAGCTATATGCAAATCAATCTTGACCCTGTGCCTCATGGGAACAGTCCAGCCCGAACTGCCAAGCCAGGTCTTCCCTGACCCGGAAACAAGCCTCCTGGGACCGGTTTCTGGGCAACACCCTTCGTCAGCCAGGCTAGCTTGAATCCAGTGGCAAAGTGAGCAAGGGACCCACGTCTGGGCATACCCTGCCAACTTAGGGCGAACAAAGCAAACACAAGGAGATGATGGACAGAGCGTTGAAACTTTTCAGACACTCACCCCCAGTCACAGATCTGGGTTGAATCCATTATCATTCTTTAGCTCACTTTGCCACCTCAGTTCAGACCCAGCTATATGCAAATCAGTTTTGACCCTGTGCCTCATGGGAACAGTCCAGCCCGAACTGCCAAGCCAGGTCTACCCTGAACCGGAAACAAGCATCCTGGGACCGGTTTCTGGGTAACACCCTTCATCAGCCAGGCTAGCTTGAATCCAGTGGCAAAGTGAGCAAGGGACCCACGTCTGGGCATACCCTGCCAACTTAGGGCGAACAAAGCAAACACAAGGAGATGATGGACGGAGCGCTGAGACTTTTCAGACACTCACCCCCAGTCACAGAGGGGGTAATAAAGTCTCTCGATCCGGCATCTGCTCCTTAAGTTTCATTCCGCCATGGGGGATGTTGATCTGGATGGGTGCTCCTTCGCTTCCCTGTGCGGTGTTGATCTTGTGGTTCGTTTAAGGAAGTCTTCCACTTGCTGCTCATTTGTAAAGAAGTATTGCCTGCCCTGATGCGTGACTCGCAGGCGGGCCGGGTATATGAGTGCATAATCGATTTGCGACTTACGAAGTTTCTGCTTGGCCGGAATGAACTTGCCTCTTGTACCGTTGATGTGAAGTCAGGGTAGATGGTGGAATTATTACTGTCAAAGGTCAATTGCCTCTTTTCTCTGGCCATTTTCAAGGCTGTATCGCGATCACGAAAATTAAGTAAGCGGGCAATGATCGGTCAGGGATTGCTGCCTGGGGGAGGTCTAGGGCCCAGCGAGCGATGCGCTCTCTCTACGATCACCTGCGGTGAGAAGACTTCAGCGCCAAATGTTTCTCGTAGCAGGCGTTCGACGAAATCTTCCATTCGCCCACTGTTCGTACTTTCGGGAATGCCAATAATGTGTATGTTGTTGCGCCTGCTGCGTGCTTCTAAATCTTCGTTTTTTGCAACAATCACTTTGAGAAGCTTATCCATCTGCGCGACTTGTTTTCTGCACTTGTATCGTGGCATCTTCAGTATCCGAAATGCGCCTCTCCGTCTCCTTGATGCGCTCGTCGTGTTTGTCAAGTTTGAGGACTATAGAATCCATGCGACTCGTTATAAAGTCTATTTTGCTCTCTATAGAAGTAAGGCTTTGTCGCATCTCAAGTAGTAGGCTTTTAAGACCATCATCTTGGGGAGTTTCTGGTTCTTGTGCGCGTTGCAAACTCATATGCTCCTGGTCCTCAGAGCTGGCGCGTGTGTCGGCTTTCTTGGTTTCGAAGGGCAACTTAGATTGTTTACCGTCTGTTTTCCCCATTGTAATGCAGGTGTAGCGCCACTGGAGCAATCCGACCCTAGGGCAGCAGGATAGTACGTGTTTCGGTCTTGTAAGGCGTAACCGTGTTCACCAAGTCCGGGCACTGTTAGTGTTGTGCCCACGTTGAGATCTCTATCAATATGCCTCTTGCTGTTGATCCTCCGCCGCGACAGTGCTGGTAAGTGTTTTATGGGCAAGGAGATTTTGGCCTGGGACTCGGTCTCAAGCACCCCGCCCGCACTCGTGAATTGGTATAATGTGCCAAAGCAGGCACTATCTATCTGGTGCTGGCTGTGTATTGGGACGTTCCTCACCTTAGCACATCAGGAGGGCTTGTCTCAAGAATGCTCGCAGTTCAGGTCTATATAATCCGGCTGATAAGGGAGCTTCCCGGTGTCAGTCCATGCATATCCCTCCTCGCGGCAGTACACAATAGCCACGCGTATCCCTATGTGGCTGCAGCGGTGTGAGAAGGCAGGCCAGGGGATATCTCTGGGAGGAAAATGCCGCTTTTTTGGGTAGTCTTTATCCCTTCAGCTACTCACCTCAGTGTGCAGGTAACATACATGCTAAGCGGGCTCGCTGTCCGCCCTCCGTGTGTAGCGGGTGAAGTTCCATAGGTTGAAGTGTGCGTAGCGCGGCCGGGCCACCACGTGGGATCCCCGAGGCTCGCGCAGTGTCCGATGCCGACTGCACCTCCAGCGGTGATCGCCGCGCATCCGGCGTCAGCAGGGCACTAGACCGCGGTCGCGTCTGGCGTACCGCGTTGCAGCCGAAACAGGGATCGATGTATGCCCGAGAGGCTGATGGGCAGTCAGATATTAATTTTACCGCATTCTTTCGCCTGGGAGCCGGATAAATGAGCGGATAATGCCGCCGAGCAGCAAGAGCCTCACTGCCATGCGGCCATGTTGGTCGTGCGCCACCTAGCGCCCCCTTCCATAGATATCTTTATAAGCGCTCAAAACAAAAAATGCTGAGACTTCTCGCCCACAGCATCAGAACCAAACTCATTCGGCAGCGCCCTTTTGATAAGCTGGTCAACAACATTTATTTACTCTTTATCACTGATCCCACTTATATCAACAGTGATAATGAAGTTAGGTAAATCATCAACAAAAATTATTCTGATCACACCAGACTGACTGAGGCAATAGTGGTATCCAGACCTTCTACAACTGTCTATCGAATGGCACAAGAAGTTGCCCTGCAAACCCAACCTCTTAACCAGACTTTATGGTCAGATTCAACATCTGAACCTACAATCCATGAATTTGGTTGCACTGATTCTGAAGTTAGGCTATGCATACATTTGAATTTAAAGTCTGAGTGTACGGAAATCTTGGAAGAAGCAAAACATCCTTCAGCTAGAGCCTATTATACCTTAAATTGGAATTGATTCTGCCTATGGCCTCTTAAGGCGAGAAAGCAAAAGACACACAATTGATGGACGGAATGCAGAACAAATCAAAACATTCACCCCCAGTCAAGAGATCTGGGTTAAATCCATCATTCTTTTGCCCACCATGCCACCCCATTTTAGACCTGGCCATATGCAAATCAGTCTTGACCCTGTGCCTCATGGGAACAGTCCAGCCCGAACTGCCAAGCAAGGTCCTCCCTGGACCGGAAACAAGCATCCTAGGACCGGTTTCGGGGTTTCACCCCTCTCCAGCCAGGATAGCTTGATTCCAGTGGCACAGTGAGCCCGGGACCCACGTCTGGGCATACCCGGCGCACTTAGGGCGAGAAAGCAAAAGACACACAATTGATGGACGGAATGCAGAACAAATCAAAACATTCAACCCCAGTCAAGAGATCTGGGTTAAATCCATCATTCTTTTGCTCACCATGCCACCCCAGTTTAGACCTGGCCATATGCAAATCAGTCTTGACCCTGTGCCTCATGGGAACAGTCCAGCCCGAACTGCCAAGCCAGGTCTCCCTGGACCGGAAACAAGCATCCTAGGACCGGTATCGGGGTTTCACCCCTCTTCAGCCAGGATGGCTTGATTCCAGTGGCACAGTGAGCCCGGGACCCACGTCTGGGCATACCCGGCGCACTTAGGGCGAGAAAGCAAAAGACACACAATTGATGGACGGAATGCAGAACAAATCAAAACATTCACCCCCAGTCAAGAGATCTGGGTTAAATCCATCATTCTTTTGCTCACCATGCCACCCCAGTTTAGACCTGGCCATATGCAAATCAGTCTTGACCCTGTGCCTCATGGGAACAGTCCAGCTCGAACTGCCAAGCCAGGTCCTCCCTGGACCGGAAACAAGCATCCTAGGACCGGCTTCGGGGTTTCACCCTCTTCAGCCAGGATAGCTTGATTCCAGTGGCACAGTGAGCCCGGGACCCACGTCTGGGCATACCCGGCGCACTTAGGGCGAGAAAGCAAAAGACACACAATTGATGGACGGAATGTAGAACAAATCAAAACATTCACCCCCAGTCAAGAGATCTGGGTTAAATCCATCATTCTTTTGCTCACCATGCCACCCCAGTTTAGACCTGGCCATATGCAAATCAGTCTTGACCCTGTGCCTCATGGGAACAGTCCAGCCCGAACTGCCAAGCCAGGTCCTCCCTGGACCGGAAACAAGCATCCTAGGACCGGTTTCGGGTTTCACCCTCTTCAGCCAGGATAGCTTGATTCCAGTGGCACAGTGAGCCCGGGACCCACGTCTGGGCATACCCGGCGCACTTAGGGTGAGAAAGCAAAAGACACACAATTGATGGACGGAATGCAGAACAAATCAAAACATTCACCCCCAGTCAAGAGATCTGGCTTAAATCCATCATTCTTTTGCTCACCATGCCACCCCAGTTTAGACCTGGCCATATGCAAATCAGTCTTGACCCTGTGCCTCATGGGAACAGTCCAGCCCGAACTGCCAAGCCAGGTCCTCCCTGGACCGGAAACAAGCATCCTAAGACCGGTTTCGGGTTTCACCCCTCTTCAGCCAGGATAGCTTGATTCCAGTGGCACAGTGAGCCCGGGACCCACGTCTGGGCATACCCGGCGCACTTAGGGTGAGAAAGCAAAGACACACAATTGATGGACGGAATGCAGAACAAATCAAAACATTCACCCCCAGTCAAGAGATCTGGCTTAAATCCATCATTCTTTTGCTCACCATGCCACCCCAGTTTAGACCTGGCCATATGCAAATCAGTCTTTACCCTGTGCCTCATGGGAACAGTCCAAGCCAAGCCAGGTCCTCCCTGGACCGGAAACAAGCATCCTAGGACCAGTTTCGGAGTGGGACGGGTATGCCCAGACGTGGGTCCCGTGCTCTCCATGCCACTGGAATCAAGCTATCCTGGCTGAAGAGGGGTGAAACCCCGAAACCGGTCCTAGGATGCTTGTTTCCAGTCCAGGGAGGACCAGGCTTGGCAGTTCGGGCTGGACTGTTCCCATGAGGCACAGGGTCAAGACTGATTTGCATATGGCTGGGTTCTGTCACGTTTAAGCATAGGCATACTGAAAGAAGTTCACTGTAGATACACGAAGGAATGAATGAGGAGTGCATGGGGTGAACTACATCTCCCAGAATACCGAGGGAGGCAGTAGTCCTATCTCTTCTTCTGTCTTCCTTCTCTACTTAAACTCTTCCCGCACTTCCACTGGTGCTTGTCACCTGAAGTCTGATCCCGAATACCGTGCTTACTGAACTACATTCAGCACATTCCAGAAGTCCCCACAGAACGCTGTGTCTGCCAGCGAGAGAAGCCCTACGAGCAAGGATTTGCTCTCATTCCGCGCTGGGGCGCGATCACGATCCTGCCGCGTCCTGGTCTCGGAAAAAAGCACAACCCCTGGAAGCGCATGGACGCGCTTCGCTTTCCGTTCACCTCCGCGCTGGGGCGCGAACACTAATTCTGAAAGCGCACGGAAGCGCTTCACTTTCCAACACGTTCGCGCTGGGGCGCGAACACTAATTCATTTTGTTTGGACCCGGAAGGTTTATTCCAACGGTTTCCAAGAGCTGTTGAGAGGCTCGGAGTTCTTGATTTTGTTTCATTACCTTTTTGTTGTTTGTTCACACACGCTGTATGTGTGGATAAGAAGAATCTTACCTTGGAAACTTATAGATACAGACATCATTACCAGAGGACTATTTGTTTACAGATAAGTACATTGTATTGACTGCTTGCTGCTTATCTAACCAGTATCTGTGCTACAGAGGGTACTTTATCACTGAGGTATAGTGATGAAAACATATCTTGCTTTCTTTTCTTTATTTTTACTTTTTGTGCCTTTTTAAGTGGAATGCGTGCAGCAGCTTTAATTGTAAGTACATAGCATGACATATTTAACATTGATAGAGACTGAAGGATCAGTGTGGAAATTCATGTATGTTATGTTGTGTCTCTTATACAGGAAACACGGGGCTATCATAGGAGTGAGGTATACAACTCCAAACCAGCGCTCCCTTGAGTGTTTTCACTGCTGCAACTTTATTGTTTCGTTTGTCCCTTTTTTCCCTTTCCCCTATTGTGGTGTGATCTGCTCAGTGGTGTATACATACTCGCAGGTGGTTCCATATAGGGGGAAAAGGTAACTTAGCGTCTTCCATCGCTCCCGCTGTATCCGGCTTACCAGGTTAGTGTTAACCTATCTCCGTGTCACGACAGGTTCAAACTGGAATGGCCTGGTGAGCAAAAAAACGATGGATTTAGGCCCAGATCTCTGTACTGGGGTGAATGTATGACATTGTTCTGCATTCTGTCCATCAACTGTTGTTTTTGCATTTGTCACCCCGCGTGGGACGGGTATGCCCAGACGTGGGTCCCGTGCTCTCCATGCCACTGGAATCAAGCTATCCTGGCTGAAGAGGGGTGAAACCCCGAAACCGGTCCTAGGATGCTTGTTTCCAGACCAGGGAGGACCTGGCTTGGCAGTTCGGGCTGGACTGTTCCCATGAGGCACAGGGTCAAGACTGATTTGCATATGGCTGGGTTCAAACTGGAATGGCATGGTGAGCAAAAAAACGATGGATTTAGGCCCAGATCTCTGTACTGGGGTGAATGTATGACATTGTTCTGCATTCTGTCCATCAACTGTTGTTTTTGCATTTGTCCCCCGAGTGGGACGGGTATGCCCAGACGTGGGTCCCGTGCTCTCCATGCCACTGGAATCAAGCTATCCTGGCTGAAGAGGGGTGAAACCCCGAAACCGGTCCTAGGATGCTTGTTTCCAGTCCAGGGAGGACCTGGCTTGGCAGTTCGGGCTGGACTGTTCCCATGAGGCACAGGGTCAAGACTGATTTGCATATGGCTGGGTTCAAACTGGAATGGCATGGTGAGCAAAAAACGATGGATTTAGGCCCAGATCTCTGTACTGGGGTGAATGTATGACATTGTTCTGCATTCTGTCCATCAACTGTTGTTTTTGCATATGGCCTCTTAAAGTGGACAAATCCCAATTTTGTCTCAAGATGTTACACTACCATACTTATTACACTTAACTCAGTTTAAGCTTCGAAAAATCATAAAAGGTTTACTAGACCTGCAGGTCTAGTGACTTAAATAATCTACATGACCTAATTATAATGCTCTTGACCCATAAACTGGTTTCAGATTATGTGATCCTGGGCAAATAATTTAATTAATTGAGCCGCCATTTTCTTCTTTATCACATATGAGAGAACCTACAAATACGTGAGTTCAGGATGTCTGTTGTTCAAAAAATACTTGTTTGATTTAATAGACTAAACTTTTGCTCCCTATGTAATACAAATTTAGTCACATATAGGATATACACATGACTGCTGACTTGCCTCTTACTTCATTAACCGCATTGTCATCTGGGCGGGGCAGTAATGTTTATCAAATCATGTTTAAAAACTATTATCACTTTTAATAAATACATGCATGAAGTGGTAGCACACTTATTTGCAATCAGCAGATTTTCCATTGAAATGGCTACAACATTTTCCACTGACGTGGTTTCATTGATAAGACTATATAGTGAACAATATTTGGAAATTGAGTTTCTGCAAATATTCATTATTTGCACATCACCAAGTAAAGTTGTTTTGCTCCTATTTAAATCTGTGTTTGTATCACACTTCTGAATTGCACAAAAAAGGTCTTTCATAGTTCCTGATACATTTTAAAATACTTGTACTATTAATTTACAAGCTGTTTAAATGTTGTGGGTCCCGACTTTTGAGTGACCCGCAATCTCGGCACTTCCCCTCCACACCGGACGCTTTGATCAGTGTGTCCTTGGGGCCTTGTCAGGTACTGACGGGTTGATGCGGTACGACAGAGCTAACACTGGTGCAACTTTATGCTCTGTGGGCTACTAGTCGAGCCAATTTGACTCCGTTTAGTTACTTACACGATCGGCCTGATCGTTCTTGGCATTAAGCTCTGGTAATACACACTGACTCAGCCAGGGTGGGGGCGTCCTGACGCTATGCTGGTCCACCATGTGGGGGTCCTTTGTGCCATACGCCATCAGGATTGGTCCTTCCCCCCTTTTTTGACATTAGTTTGTCACCAATACTGTTTTACTCCCCTATGTTTAGGACACCATCCACTGAGGTGTCAAGAGCTGACAATACTGTAGAAGCAAGCGCCATCACCTAGTTAGGTGAGGCTATCAACTATTTATTTGTTCTAGATTCATTTTAGTTACGTTCTCCTCCAGTCATTTTGTGTTTTTACTAAATGTCATTTGTTTTGAAAGATGAGTGCATTCCTTTCACATACATGCACTTATTGGATGGACTACTTGTTGTGGAGCTATGAGGATGACTATACAATATCACTCACAGTTTATTGTTTATATTTTATTGTCTATACTTTGTCGCTTTTTGTCATCCCTGTCTAGGATATCACTAGGCTTGTCGGGACTACATGCTCGCACGTAAGATTAGTGGTAGGTAGGTTTTCTTCCACCGACCCACTATGTGTAGATAGTTTTTATAGGTCCTGAAGAAATGCACTGTATCAATTATGAATACACAGCGTGAAACATGTCGACCACATTTGTAGAGTTGAGCATTGCTCCCTGGACAATTGAGGCAGTGAGCAGCCACTCTTTCGTATTTTTAATAAGGTGGATGACCATTCCATTAAAAAAAAACCTTTTGGATTATCCAACCTTTTTAAAAACCACTCACTCACATCTACACTTACCCCTAGGGCCCTTACACCCACGGCACCATACGGCAGGAACAGAAGATCTCCGCTAAAGAGCCCCTTTATGGGTGCCCGTCGGGTATTGCACCGCCGACCCGACGAGGAGCGAGTCCATATGATGAAGCATGACACCTAGCTGGCTGGGTGTGTGAGGACTCTAGTTCCGTTTAGGAGGATTCCCCTCCTTTCGTCTCCACACTCGTTATCCTATCTTCTTTTGGGGAACTGCGTACCCTTCTTGATTTACAGAACACAAAACCTGACATCTTGCAGCCTTTTGCTTCACAGTGATTGTCAGACAGCTTACTTGACAAAAACCTCTAACTGTAATAAAAGAAAGAAGAGTAAACACCATTTTCCAGGATAAGATGAGCAACAATTAGTAAAAATGAAAAAACTGACATTTGACCTCTGTCCTTGAACAGACAGCAAATGCGTCAAGATAAAAACAAGATTTCAAGGCACCTTTATTGCTCATTCACTTTCTGAATGAACAGAACACCTGTACCTTCCAGCTTAAATTCACTCGCCAGTACAGATGAATAGGGGCTAAAAATAGCGTGACCTGATAAAATCTGACTCGCCATAATGAGTGGGCAAGTAGATTTTTCGATGCCTGCTTCAGAATTCATCTGTAAGAGTTCATCTGGTGGCTATAACAGCATATAGAAAGGCTCATCCTTTTGAGCCGATCCATAAGTTTACTTTGCAGCATCTCTCATGGAAAACAGCCTTCATATTTGCTGTTACATTAGCAAGAAGAGTTAGCGAGATACAAGAAACTTCTTTAATGTAGCCTTTTACTATTTTCCACTTATATAAAGTAGTCATGAGCATACACACTACCTACCTTTTTTCCTAATTCAACCATACAATGCAAATGGTCACTGCACTTTTTAGACTCAAGACAAGTGTTGTGTATCTATTTAGACAAGTCAAAAGAGCTAAAAAAGCCAAAACAATTGTTTGTTAACTCTGGCTATATTAGACTGGATTTTTGCCACTACCAAACAGTCAATTGCTTGATGAATAATAACATATATGTCCATACTTTACCATTTAGCAAATAGTCCTCTTCCAGGTATACCTAAAGCGCTCTCTACCAGAGTTAAAGCTGCCATTACACTATGGGCTAGGAATGTTTGCATCATCGATATTTGTAAGGCTGGTACATGGATATCTGTTCATACATTCACAAAACATTATTGTCTAGACTCAGACACTTGAGAGGAGGCTAGAGTGAGACAGGTGACAAAATGATAGCAATGTTTGTCACTTGCTACTGACAAACAGCTGGTTTAGACAGAAATATCTAGATTGCTACTATATTCTAACAATTATAACTATCAACGAAGATCTTACAATACAAAAACAAGGTTACATGCCTGACGTCCGGGTTCTCCATCTTAGGAATATTCATTTAAGTCATAAATGACCCGCTCGCCCCCTGGCTGAGTTTTTCTGAGCAGTATAAATAAATATACATATTGATCACTAGAGTAAAAATAGAACTGACTTTGGGAGGCAACTGTCAGTACAATGCCATGTAGGTAGGGAAGCCTACAAGACTCTTAAAGAGGCATAACCTTTTTTCCCCCTCAATGTAATTGTAGCAGGTTGCACTTTCAGATGCTGCAACAGTCATAAGATAAGTAGTAATGGGTGGAACTTTTGTACTTTTACCCCGTGGAATTCCGTATAGTTACATAAAAATTCCATGAGGTTCCATTAAGTTCTGCAAACTGGCAGAAAATGCACATTGTGCTGCGATTTAGCGCAGGTAGCGCGCTACACGCTTGAAAATCAGCGTGAACGGCACCACGAGGTGAACAAGCGTGCTGCCATTTTCTTTTGCCTGCTCCTAGCTAGCTTTCTCCTGTCCAACTTTCTAATACCATCCAACCCAATCCACCCCATCTGATCACTCATCTTAACACACCCACCTTTTCTGTATTTTATTACTGTCTGAAGTTTCCCTGTGTGTATTTACTTTTCTATGTGTGTTTTTGTGACTTTTTTTGTACTTTGTTTTTGTTTTCCTTTCCTGACCTCTCCTTTCTGTCTCCCTGTTTCCCTTACCATTCCAGTCCGACTCCCAACTTTCCTGTGACTGTCCCGATGGCAGAAGCATGCAGCGCCACCTGCACTCCCTGTTGGCGATGCCGACAGGCAGGGGTGCAGCCCAGGCCTGTCTTTGGCAAGGCCGAGGTAGCAGCACTCTTCTTCTGGGTGCAGCGCTATTTCACCTGCATGCTGGCAGCAAACTGCAGACCTGATAAGGGTTATGCCCTGAAAGACCATCTGGTGCTCTCAGGGCGAGTCCGGTGCTGTATGCGCAGCAGCACTGCTGTCCTGATTCCCTGCAGCAGCTGACGTACCGCTGGACGGACATCTTCAACCACCAACAGGACCTGCTCTATATGCTAGGCGTTGAGGCTGCATTGCTCGGTGAGTAATATTTTTGTTTTCTAAAAATTCTATTTGTTTTTTAATTAAGATTACGCAATGATTTCATATTTATATATATAGAATATATATATTTTTTTGCATTTATAAAAATATATTTTACATTTATTAAGCATGCCAGTTAGTCAGAAATAACTTTATTTCGCCAACACAACGTTGGCATAAAAAGTATTCTACAAACACATATACATCACTATCATTAAAATTTAGAATAACTTGTAATAAGACAAAAATTTGTTAAAAAGAGGTAAAGATTTTAGATTAAAAAGTGATCCTAGGCTAAAAGAAAACATTAGTTCATAAGTATACACACAGATATTGCACAACCCAACGTCTTGATTTGTATTTTAAATATCAGAATGACAATTTGATCTCCTTTTACTCAAAGCAGATAAAAAGAACGAGGCCAAAGAGAAACATGTAAAGGGATTAGACAATAACTGAAGATAGTATAAGGTTACACAACATTGTTTAAAATTTATTTTCCGAATAAGGGCGACAATGAATCTTTTTCTTTCGTCACTATAAAATTTACAAAAGTACAAAAAATGAAGATCGTTCTGGATGGATCGCTTGTCACAAGGGCAGAGTGGGAGTGCAGTAATCACATAGGTTTTGGGCGGATGATCTAACATAAGGGGGATATAATTTAAACGAAATCTCATTAAAATATATCTATGTTGAAGGTTCGTAACAAACGATATAGGTAGAATTCACAGTAATCATACTTATACTCGGGGCAGCGTAATATAGTCTGACTGTAGAAAGTTTAAAATTAGTATTGAGCCTCCTCGCCTGTAAATAAACCAGTAAGTGAGTTTTCTACTCCTTTTTAGATATTGACCGGCACATCTTCGGATCCTCATAAAGGTAATGTTAACCAACCGCCTGAAGGTTGGATTCGACATATCTTAACCATCTAATATTGTTCACACCATCTAATTTCAGGACATCATTTACAATATCTCTGGTCAATGAAAGGGTTTCTTTACGCCAGACTGAGTGCCACATCATAATTGGTGCAATACAAATCTTATCGATGATATAAGGAACTCTCAACTCCATATGGCAGGTATAGTTAAAGCATGACTGGGGCAGGGAAACCAAGTTTTTCAAAAAGGCATCTTCTATGCGCTGCAGTTTAGAGGCATCAAAGATACCCCAAACAGCTGCGCCATTAGAGGCGACGGATAGAGTTTTCGGTTCGTAAACCTTTTTATCACTTCAATTGGTTTGGTCCCAAGTTTTTTCGCAAATTTAAAGAGGGCCCCAATATTTTTTTCCATTAATAATCCCCTGTTAGAGACCATACTTCTCCAATTGTTATCTCGATCAGACACGATCCCTAAGTAGTTAAAAGAATCCACAACATTTAGCTTCACCCCTTATTAAGCATACATATTCACAACATAAGTATATTTAAATCTCTTCCAGGGGATCCTCATCAAAAGTCATCAGCACTGAATAGTCCCGCCCACATGCAGGAATCCTGGAGCACTCCTAAAAATAGTAGATATGTATAATAAACTTTGTACGTAGCACCTTACATGTATGTCTGTAGTCTAAAGAAGCGTAAAATGACCAGATTACATTGAGTTATCATTTTAAAAATAAACCAGTTACATAGAAATGTCATTTAAAAAATGGCTATAGGAAATCTTTCACAAACCCTTTTTAAAAGGAAAAAGAATATCAGACATTATTAGCCAATAGGCTGGCATTCAAAGCATAGTAGAGAAAACTGCCACTGTGCCTTTAAGAACCTCACAGTACCCCCTGTATCTCGTCATGCCTCACATTTGACAGTTAGGTCAGTTCATTTGTTTGGTTCCTGGAGCACCGATCCTCTCCTTTTTTGCCCAAAAAACTCACTCAAAAATCTTTCTAAACCTTATTTGTTTTTTTGGTTTTTTTTGTTTTATACAGCGCAAACTTGACCCGAAGGTATCAGGGCGCTTTACATGAGCACCAGTTGCGTTACATGAGGACACATTCATTTTTGTTAGGCACGCGGTGATTAAGTGATTTGCCCAGAATCATGTTGAGCGTCGTTGCCGAGACTCGAACCCGGTTCTCCAGATTTGAGGTTGACCACCCTAGCCGTTAGGCCACATCCTCTGCCCATCCTCTTTTGAAAGTCATTTGGCATTTTTCAGCACCTAGAGTGACGATAGACATTTTTCTGACAGAAAATACTTTATAAACCTGTCAAGAATGCCTTCACTTTTTGTGAAGTGTCCTTCCTGTGGGAAAAAAAGGCTCAGACAGACCCTCACTGTGTATTGTTTGCCTTCTGAAGGCTCATCATCCTGAGACTTGTGGTCACTGTCAGAAGTTCTCCAAAAGTACTTTAAAGGCTAGAGAAAAGATCAGACTACATGGTCTCCAAAAAAGAAGGCAAGTCACTACAACTGGTTCATCAAGAGGCCTTTGGAAAGGTCAGTCCTCTTCCAAAGAGCCCTCCTCTCACTCCAAGGACTCTCACAGAGGGGACAAACATCATCATCACAAGAGATGTTCCCGGTCGATGTTGAGAAGTATGATATTGAGGACAGAACAATTATCTTTTTGCTCACCTTCGATAGATACACCGTCGCAGATGGGGTCGAGCCACCATTCGAAGTCAAACCATTCTCGGTGTTCGCCGTAGAAATATACATCGGGGTTAAAGTCACCCTCGACAGTCCACAACCTATCGACGCTGAAACCAGCGATGAAGCCTCCATCAACATTGAGAGGAAAAACATTTGACGTCGAAGCACACGTCACAGTCTTTGCGAACACCTACAACTCAATCTAGGCTCACTCTACATCAAGGGCCAGATCCCATTTGACTTTAAATATATCTACACACTGACTTCAAAGTTTACAGCATAGACCTGTGCCACACACTTTGAACTCTGAGTATTCTCGTACTTATTCACGATCAAGGGTCACACCTGAAGTCCACATTCTAGGTACGCCATCTTCTAGGGGGTCTGCATCTCCCCATATTTCTCCAGGCACACAGTCTGTGCTTCCTACTACTTCAGCAAGGCCCATAAGTAGCCTGCAGATTACAGCTTCACCTCATAAGTCTCCATTAAGATCTAAGAGTCCACTACGTCACCGTTCCAGATTGAAAGTGACATCCAAAACCAGGTCTACATCCAGATCTTGAAGATCAAGCAGAAGATCCAGACCTAGATAAAGAAGATGATCTCCATCTTGGTCTACCATTACCTGCTCATCAGTTAGAGGTTACTCACCTACTCTGGCAGATGCACCGCCCGCAAGAGTGTCTGCTATAGATGACCTTCTTACATTTAACTAGATGTTAATAAGAGGGGCAACAAATTAAATATTGATAACCCTACCACTACTACATCGTCTTCTGTGTTTTCTTTAGAACGGCTACACAGCCATTACGTCTCCTGGTTCCTTGCCTACTAGAACCTGCAATGAAATAATTATTCTCTTCCAGGGGATACTCATCAATAGTCATAAGCACTGAATAGTCCCGCCCACGTGCGGGGACCCCGGAGCAATAGCCAATAATATGCATATACCTACATATATATCCATATACACATATAAGTAAATACATACATATATATATATATAGGTGATATGCATAAAACAAACACATATGCAGCCTGACCATATATACTAGGTTCAGAAAAACTGCCTCAATTGCAATGTAAAACCTTTTAAATTTGAACAATAAACATACCCCATGATATAATCATGATTAAAAACAAGTAAACCACTTTAGTTTGCTTTGAAACAACAGAACCTTTATTTTCAAAGGTAAAAGGGGTAAGACCATAGAGGCAGGTCAGCCTAGAGAGGCTGCATATAGAACAGTTAGGAAAAACTGGCGCCGTGCCTTTAAGACCTCTTGGAACCCTCAGGCTCCCATCATGCACTACAGGTGACAGTTAGGTCAGTTCTTTTGGACGGCGTAAACAGTGTGATCACAGTATGGGTAACAGTTACATCTCACAATTGATGGACGGAATGCTGGACAATGCAAACATTCACCCCCAGTCACAAGGATCTGGGTTAAATCCATCATTCTTTTGCTCACCACACCACCCCAGTTTGGACCCAGCCATATGCAAATCAGTCTTGACCCTGTTCCTTGTGGGAACAGTCCAGCCCGAACTGCCAAGCCAGGTCCTCCCTAGACCGGAAACAAGCATCCTGGGACCGGTTTCAGGGCATCACCCTTCTTCAGCCAGGCTAGCTTGAATCCAGTGGTGTAGGGAGCACGGGACCCACGTCTGGGCATACCCTTCCCACTTAGGGCGACAAATGCAAAAGAAACAATTGATGGACGGAATGCTGGACAATGCAAACATTCACCCCCAGTCACAAGGATCTGGGTTAAATCCATCATTCTTTTGCTCACCACACCACCCTAGTTTGGACCCAGCCATATGCAAATCAGTCTTGACCCTGTTCCTTGTGGGAACAGTCCAGCCCGAACTGCCAAGCCAGGTCCTCCCTGGACCGGAAACAAGCATCCTGGGACCGGTTTCAGGGCATCACCCTTCTTCAGCCAGGCTAGCTTGAATCCAGTGGTGTAGGGAGCACGGGACCCACGTCTGGGCATACCCTTCCCACTTAGGGCGACAAATGCAAAAGAAACAATTGATGGACGGAATGCTGGACAATTACAGTGAGAGACTGTAAGATCTGTAGGACCTTCCCTCAAAAAACTCTCAGAGACAGAGAGGGACGTCTACTTCTGTGGCTGCAGAAGATTAAGGATCAGGATAACCCTTTATCTGAGGTGGGGAGTATTGCCTCAGGCTCTACAGTGTCCTCTAGGAAGAGGGTTGCTGAGGAACTTTTATCGTCTTCTGGGGCTAAGGTGTCGAGAAAACAGCAGTCCTCTAAGGGTGCTGAAGTGCCTTCCTCCTCAAAAAAGGCTCCTCCACCTTCAAAGAGTAAACCTCTTCATAATACCCCCGAGACAAACTCCGAAGTCTCTGGCTTCAAAAAGAATGTCTGAGAAGAGTTTACCTCAGAATAAGGCACCGTCGTCGACGACATCGACGACGACTTCGTCGACGATATTTACCGTCGGCGCTACGACGACGTCAACTGCCACCGTCTCGTCGCCGAGACCTCAGATGATCATGTCGTCGGCGTCATCACCGTCGACGCTGGTCTCTGTCTCCGTAAGGCCAATTTCGTCGACGACGGAAATTAGATCTACCGTCGACGCCCCGTCGACGAAGATTAGAAAACTCCCGTCGACGACCACCTCGTCGACGACCGCGTCGACGAAGACTGCCTCGTCGACGAAGACTGCCTCGTCGACGAAGACTGCCTCGTCGACGAAGACTGCCTCGACGACGAAGACTGCCTCGTCGTCGAAAATTGCTTCATTGCCGGTGGTTTCATGCACACCGGCTCCGTCAACGACGACTCCCTCGTCGACGCTTCAATTATCTGCCTGTACAGAATTACAGGTCTGGTCAGCTGCTGCGGCAACGGCGCCATCTACACCGTCTACGACCCAGGTGCAATTACCACCACTAACGTCAACATCATCTTTGTTGCAGAGACGGGGCTCTTCGTTGGAGATCCTTTCTCCACTACATATTTCCCCTACTAAAATACCTCTAGAATTACCTCAACAATTATTAGATTATGGAGAGGATGAGGATGAATCTGAAGAGGATGACAGATTTCGCACTGCCAGGAGCCCATCAGAATTGTTCATAAAGTATCAAGAGGATGATCAAGATGATGAACCTTCCCCAGAGGCTGTTGCTCCAGCTCAAGATCCGATTCCATCGGCACAAATGCCTTTGGCTCTATTAAATAATCTTCAATTCATGCTGGATGATTATTATCGCCGTTTTCCTCCATCTGAATCGGCTTCATCTATTCCACCGACACCTGTACCTCAAACTTCTTTTTCTGCGTTGAGGTCACCCAGACCACCGTCTCCGGTACCGTCTCATCATTCCGATGATGCTCACATCTCTGACAACGATAGAGAGGAAGGAGAGTTGGACGACAGATCGCTTCTTACGGAGTGGGATGATTACCAGTTACAAACTCCATCTCCCTCAACTCTAGCTCCCATCGATTCTCCTCCGGTTGACATCGGAGGCTTTCATCTTTTGATGGAAAGGGCAACTCAAAGGTTTCTCCTACCTATGGAAACCAAAAAGGATGAGTGCTTCTTATACGATTTTAAAGATCAGACGAGAAGACAGGTACGGACCATCCCAATAATTGACTTCATCTGGCAAGAGGGATTGAAGGTCATGAAGGCTCCTGCATCAATTCCTGCGGTCCTACCTCGCCTCGACAAAAAATACAAGGCGCCAGATAACACCCCGGCATGCCTCATAGGTCAACCGAAAGCTGATTCTGTTATTGCCCAGGCGGCACAAAGGCGAGCTAGGAACCCATCTTCTCCGATCACAGCTCCTCCAGATAGGGATGGCAGACGGTTAGACACCATTGGAAAAAGGTGTCCACCATGGCAGCAACAACAGTCCGTGCTGCTAATTCACTGGCCATTCTAGGCCGATACGACAGACAGATGTGGTCGGACATCTCTCCTTACATCGACATGTTGCCAGAACCATCTAAATCGGAAGCTTTAAAGATATTGCAAGAAGGAGAACGTATCTCTGCGGAGATCATAGATTCGGCCGTGGATGTCGCATCCACAGGTTTTAGACAATTAGCAGGGGCCGCAGTACTACGACGACAAGGCTGGCTCAAATCAACATCTTTCCGTCAGGAGGTTCAGTCAAAGATAGTTGACATGCCGTTTGATGGTGAGTCTCTCTTTGGCCAGCATGTGGACGAGGCCCTTCAAGCCATTAAAAAAGATACCGAAACTGCAAGATCTTTGGGTACCCTCCAACTTCGGAAGCCGCCCTTTCGTGGAGCTAGGGGCCGTGGCTCCTTTTCTAGTCGAGGAGGATATAACCAGCAAAGGTCATATCAGTCCTTCCAAAACAATCAACGTTACCAACCTCAACGTCAACAATCTTATGGACAAAGAAATACCTCCTATTCACAGAATAAGAGAAGGCCTTCCTATCGCGGACGCGACACTTTTAAGAAACAGTGACAACCGCCACCTGCCACCTATTCTACCGCCTACCCTTTTAAAAGTTGGAGGGAGAATCTCCCAGTACTACTCGAACTGGTCCGATATAACATCAGACAAGTGGGTCCTGGACATTGTGGCCAGAGGCCATGTTCTAGAGTTCATAAAGATCCCTCCAAGCTCTCCTCCAAAAGGCCCACCGCCAGCTCATCTCAAAGAGCTTTTTTCCCAAATAAATTTGATGCTAAAAAAGGGAGCGATCGAGAGAGTTCCTCAATTGCAAAGAGGAGCAGGGTTTTATTCAAGGTTCTTCCTGATAAAGAAGAAATCGGGAGAATGGCGCCCCATTCTGGATCTCCGTTCCCTCAACAAATATTTAAAAAAGTTGTCCTTCCGGATGTTAACGCTTCAAGAAATACTTCATCTCCTGTCTGCGGGAGATCACATGGCTACTCTCGACCTTCAGGACGCATATTTCATGTACCGATTCTTCCCAGACACAGGAAATATTTGCGGTTCAGAGTGGCTGGCAGGGACTTCCAGTACAAGGTCCTTCCTTTCGGACTACGTTCCGCACCCCGTGTATTTACCAAGGTTCTAGCACCGGTGAGCGCACACCTACGTCTGGAAGGGATCCAAATCTTTCCGTATTTAGACGACTGCCTTATCAAGGCGAGTTCTTTTATGGTCGCAGACGCCCACATTCGCAGATGTTTGTCCCTCTTCCAATATCTGGGTCTTTCCATCAATCTCGACAAGTCTCATCTCGTTCCGTCGCAAAGACAAACGTTCTTGGGAGCCACGTTAGACACTCAACTGACACAAGCATTCATCTCAAAAGAAAGACAACAAAAGATTTGCAGCCTTGCACACCTATTGTGCTCAAAAAGGTACGCTTCAGTCCGACAGTTAAAATCATTTCTGGGGATGATTTCTTCATGCATTCCTTTACTTCCCAACTGTCGTCTCAAGATGAGACCACTACAAGAGGAGCTCAGCCATCAATGGTTGCAGGTTTCAGGTTCCTTCAACGACCTCATTCGCATCACCTCCCGGATGAGAGAAGCCTTACTTTGGTGGACTCACAGAAAGAACGTAAAGAAAGGGTGCGCTTTCCTAGTAGAAGCTCCAAGTTTCACCATCACTACGGATGCATCCCTCGAAGGGTGGGGAGCACACCTTCAAGGGCTCACGGTCAGCGGCAAGTGGAACATCCAGCAACGAATGTGGCATATCAACCTTCTAGAATTGCTGGCCATCTTCCTCGCTCTAAAATCCTTTCGCACCATCATTCTAGGGGCATCAGTATTAATTCGGACAGACAACACAACAAGTATGCACTACTTGAACAAACAAGGGGGAACAAGGTCTGCCCGACTCTCACAACAAGCACAACAAATTTGGGACTGGGCGATACGACACAGGATCAGCTTATCAGCGATACATGTTCCCGGAGTTTCCAATGTCTTGGCAGATTCCCTCAGCAGATCAACAGTATCCAATCACGAGTGGGAGTTACATCAACCAACGCTGGATCGAGTATTTCAGTTGTGGAATCGTCCCGATCTAGACCTGTTTGCGACCAGTCGGAACCGCAAATGCCCATTCTTTGCAAGTTGGCTTCCCCACAAGGGGTCACGCGGAAATGCCTTTTCGATGAACTGGTCACAGATCTATGCCTACACTTTTCCTCCGATACCGTTGGTTCCCAGGGTGCTCCGGAAGATGAAGAGGGAACCCTGTCGCCTAATCCTCATTGCTCCCAGGTGGCCTCGCCAGTTCTGGTTTACCGAACTCCTCCTTCTGTCGGAATGCGATCCCATTCAGTTTCAACCAATACCGAACCTTCTGTCCATCCAGAACGGTCAGATCTGTCATCCGGACCCTGCATCTCTGAGATTAGCGGCCTGGCGCCTGAGCACTTTGAATTCGCTCATTTAGATATTCCTGCGGACTGCAAAGAAGTCTTAACCAATGCTCGAGCACCGTCCACTATTAAGACGTACAGGCTTAAATGGAGGAGGTTTTGCTTGTGGTGTCAAACTGCCTCCATTCATCCGATCCATGCAAAACCGGAGCAGATCCTACCATTCTTTTTACACTTGGCAAGATCAGGCCTGTCCCATTCGACTCTGAAGGTATTTCTAGCGGCTATTTCAAGATATCGGCAAGATGGTTCCAACTCTCTTTATTCAGCTAGGATCATTCAGCAATTCTTCAAGGGATTGTTTAGGATGTTTCCTCCTATCCGCCGCCCATCTCCATCCTGGCATCTGAACGTGGTGCTTGCACAACTTATGCGACACCCCTTTGAACCTATTCATAAAGTGGATTTGAAGTTTCTCTCCTGGAAGGTGTCTTTACTGTTAGCATTAACATCGGCTAGGAGAGTCAGTGACATTCAAGCCTTCACTATTAATCCGCCTTTTCTTCAATTCACTTCAAACTCGGTAGTGCTACGTACTAATCCCAGTTTTATGCCTAAAGTACCTTCAGACTTCCATCTCAACGAACCAATAATTTTAAAGACTTTCTTCCCTAATCCTCAATCAACTGCAGAAAGGACTTTACATACGCTTGACATCAGAAGATGTCTCAAATTCTATTTACAAAGGACTGCTTCCATCCGTAAATTTGACCAGTTATTTGTGGCCTATGGGAAAATACGCCATGGTCAACCAATATCCAAACAGACCATAGCTCGTTGGATTTCTGCTGCAATTTGTCTCTGCCATCAACAAGCAGGAAGACCATTACAAGCAAGGCCAAGAGCACAGTCTACTAGAGCAATGTCTTCGTATACTGCCTTGTTTGCTGGTGTGCCTCTCCATCAAATCTGTAGAGCTGCAACATGGTCCAGCACGCACACCTTTACCAAGCACTACTGTTTGGAAGCTGCCAGTAATGCAGACACATCGGTGGGACAAGCGGTTCTCCGTAATCTTTTTAGATAAGGTGAGCCTCTGTTCTACCCTCCTCCTTTTTTACTGTTTTCTTAGACTGATGTTATATATGTTTAACATTGCTATATATATATATATATATATATTGATTTATTCACATGTATATATGTTCCTATTTGCATGCTATGCAACTTCTAGGTATGTCATTGCATGAGGTTTCTTGTACATACAACAATGTTACAAGTGCAATTTAACAGGCATTTTATGGATGTACTGCTTTGTACTCTGATTCAGGCATGTGAATCTATGAAAGATACCCCAATACTGGAGAAGAACAATAGTTACTTACCTGTAATCTGTGGTTCTCCAGTATTGGTATCTTTCATAGATTCACATGCAACCCACCCACCTCCCCTCAGAGGCTCGTTATACTTTCTTGTCACTTGGTACACTCTTGTGCGAGAAAATCTGAGAGCCTCAGCCTCTGAGGAGAGCATTCTAGAGGGTGCTGTCGCCTGATTGGCTGCAGTTTGGACTATTTATAATGACCTGGATAGGTCATAAATGTGGAAGTTTTTCTTCCCCTGTAGTTTCTATCTACTTCACTTCCTGGTTCTAGGTACTACTTACTATGGTTATTATGTGCATAATTATTGCTTTTTTATGTACCGTGGGACTCCCACTCCGACGACGGGGAATGATTCAGGCATGTGAATCTATGAAAGATACCAATACTGGAGAACCACAGATTACAGGTAAGTAACTATTGTTCATATCAATCTTCTGGAATTGAGAGCTGTTCATCTGGCCCTGAAATCCTTTCTTCCATCCATAACAACGAACTCCCTTCTTGTTCAGACAGCAATACAACAACCATGCGTTACCTGAACAAGTAAGGAGGGACTCACTCTCGACCCCTGTCTCTTGAAGCTTAAGCCATATGAAAATGGTTAATAGCCAGAAACCTACCATAACAGCTGTTCATCTTCCAAGGGTTCAGAATATACAAGCAGATTCACTTATTCTGGTATTTCAGGAAAATTAAGACTGGGTTCTAAACGGCGAAGTCTTAAAAGACATTTCCCAAGATTGGTGCTATCCACAAATAGATTGGTTTGTGAATGCAAACAGAAAATGCTGAAACTAGGTATCCAGATTCTTCTGACCAGGGTCGAACACCCTTTTGCTAAACTGGGTCAGGGCAATTTCTCTACTCATTCCCCCAATTCCTCTGATACTGATACTAATCATTAAACTCTACAGGTTCAAAACCGGGATGATCATGATAGCACCAGAATGGCCTCGTCAGTGGTGGTTTAGGGATCTTCTTCACCTGTCAGAATGACCACACAAGAGATTGCCATGCAGACAAGATCTCCCTTACATGTCTGAGGACAGATACTGCACTCCAACCTTCCATCACTGAACTTGATGGCTTGACTCCTGAATTTCTCTATTATGGTCATTTTGGCCTTCCACAAGACTGCAAGGACATATTAAGAGAGGCTAAAAGACCTTGTACAAGAAAATCGTATGACTTTTAAGTGGAAAAGGGTTTGCTTATGGTGCACTCAAAACAGACACAGTCCAGTCTTGTCAGTAAGAAGTGGTTATACCCTACCTTCATTTGGCAAGGCCTGGTTTACAGTTTCTATTAAAGTGCATCTTGTGTCTATAATAGCGTATAGAAAATCTGTCACAAACGTCTTTCTTTAAAACACATGTAATTAAAGTCTTCTTAGAAGAGATTTAAGTATTCCCTCCAATTAGGTCACCATCTCCTCCATGAGAACTTAATATTGTTCTCTCCAAATTAATGGGACTGTCATGTTCCGCTAGGTTAGGGCATCCTGTGTGACTGCGGGAGGGTCTGCTGGCTCCGAGACACATGCGGAGATCGGAGCACTCGACTTCCGTTCCTTGGAGGTCGGCAGTCTAGCTTCACTCCGGATACTACCTCTGCGGCGTCCAGCGCTTCCGGGGGAAACCGCATTTGAACCGCGGTTTCCGCCCGATCGGCGCTTCGGATTCAGTGTTTCCAGTTGCCTGCAACCTGCTGGACCAGGTATTCCTTTCCGCGCTGGAGCGCACTTCCATAGCCTTGCCGATCTGTTTATAGCTGCGCTGGAGCTCGTTCCTTTGTTTGCCGCTCTGGAGCTCGTTTCAGTCCTGCCTGCACTTTTCTTTCCGCGCTGGTGCGCTACACTTAGCTTGGCTCGACTTCCATTGCCACGCTGAAGTGTTTTCCCTCAGTTTACTTTTCTTTCTTTGCCGTGCTGGAGCACTATTTATCTTATGGTTTGCACGCGCTGGAGCGCAACTTACCTCACTGTTGTCACGCCGCGCTGGAGCGATTATTCATATGTTATTGGTTGCGCAGGAGCGCTTGTTGTTTGTTTAATCCAAGCTCCACACCGGGGACCTGATTAGTTCCTCATCTCAGGAAAGCTATCCTCAGTAACTCTACCGTGTGGATTACCTGGCTTCGTGGTGTCTTCCTGACAAGGTAAAGGCCGTTTTCGCATGTGCATAATGATGGAGGAGCAGGGGGTATGATTGTGTGTCTGTGTCATTACTAATAGGGGCCATTCTTTCTCTTCTCAGTACCGGTGCTCACGGATAGTCCCCAGACAGAGGGAGGTTCCTTAACCGGGCTACTAGAACACCACAGCGTTATTCCTGGCTTCCTTCCCCGTGCCCATCGCCATCCTAGCCTATTTTTAGTCCAGCTGGGATAAGGTGGGTCCGGTGGTGGTGGCTCATGTCGTCTCTGCGAGATTGCTTCACAGGTTAAAGGTAGGACTTGTGGGGTACCTGACAGAATCCGAAGCCCAAGTGTTATACCTCGCCCGGGCGACATGAGCGATCCCGAAATCACCCTGCAGGACATAGCGGTCTTGCTTGCCGGCATACAGTCTGAAAACCTTAGCCTACGTCAGGACATGGCTGCCCTACAAGGGCAGGTGGCTGCTGGCGCTGCAAACCCGTGGGGTAGGCCTCCCCCTTCCAGAGTCAGACAGGAAGGGTTAATCCGTCCGCCAGTTTTCTCCTTTGATGGCACTTCTATCCCTTCTAACCCAGATAACACCATACAAGTGATAGCACCACACCCTATACAGTTAGCACCACCCGAACGCTTTTATAGTGAAAGCACCAAGTACAGTGTCTTCCTTCACCAATGCCACCTGCACTTCATGGCTCGAGCTACTGCCTTTCCAGACGACGCATCCAAGGTAGCCTTTATACTCTTCTATATGGGGGGCGATGCCGCCCAGTGGTCCATCTCGTTGGTTGAAAACGACGATCCAATGCTGTATAACCTACCGGTATTCAAAGAGACCTTGAGACGTATGTTTGCTCGTCACACCTTTGTCCAAGCAGCGGACAACGAACTGCTCAATTTGAAACAAGGCAACACAGATCTGCTCCACTACATCACCACCTTCAGCAGGCTTGTCATCGAAGCTCATTGGCCCGAGTCCAAGAAGGTGTCCGTGTTCTACAGGGGGTTGCGTGACGAACTGAAAGACTTAATAGCACAAATGCCCGAACCACCAGACGAAATCGGACCGTTCATCGATCTGGTGGTTAAGGTTAATTATAGATTACAGGAACGGAAGACCGAGAAGACCAAAGGAGGCGACAACCGGTTCTTAGCGTACAAGGAAAATACCAAAGAAGGACCAGTACCCTCCAATGATGCGCCTGAACCTATGCAAATAGGCGGAGTCCGGGGACCACTTACCATGGAAGAGAGAGAGAGAAGAAGGAAACAGAACCAATGTTTATACTGTGGTAAGAACGGTCACTTCGTCAGGGAATGCCCAGTTAGACCCGCCAGAGCAAGAGGAAGGAGACCTTTTGCACTGCCTATATCCAGAGGAGACAAATCGGGAAACGAAGAAACCCAGTAGACAAAGGGGTTCAACTACTGGGTTATTCATCCAACGAGATCGCGACCCCTGCCTTCTTCCGAGGCAATCAGCATTTGGGTGTGGAGGTAGTCTTACGGGCACGGACTGGCCAGGAATGGCGTGTTACCGTGCTTCTCGATTCATGAGCAACCGGTAACTTCATCGATACCCAGCATATGAAGAACCTGGGTATGGTTGCCATACAAAAGGCAAAACCAGAAACAGTAAAGGCAGTGGATGGAACGGACCTTACCTCCGGCCTCATCCGGTTCCAAACCGAGGAGGTGTCGATGACGTTTGAAAACCACCACACTGAAACCATCACCTTTGACGTCATCGATGCGCCCCAATTTTGAGTAATATTGGGTCTTCCATGGTTAGTGCACCACAATCCACGGATCGATTGGGCGTCCGGAAGTATGTCCTTGGATTCGGCCGTGTGCACATCTTCCTGTTATACGCTGCATGAATCCTCCGGAAACAGAGCAGTACAGGTCCATGCTCTACCCTTGATCGGAACAGGAATGGTCGCTCACGGAACCGTGCCGGATGAATACCTGGATCTTGCGGCGGTGTTCGATAAGAAAGGAGCCAATGCTCTTCCTCCTCACCGCACCTTTGATTGCAGAATAGACCTGATACCTGGCTCCACGCTTCCGTGCAGTCGGATATATTCCCTTACAGAAAAAGAAAACGAGCACCTCCGCTCCTATCTGGAGGAATACCTGCGTAATGGGTTCATACGCCATTCCAGGTCTCCGGTGTCCTCTCCTCTTTTCTTCGTGGCCAAGAAGGAGGGAGATGTGAGGACCTGCATAGACTTTAGGGCAATGAATGCCATCACAGTAAAAAACAGGTACCCACTACCCTTGATATCCAACCTGCTGGACCAGGTGAAGAACGCCGCCATATACACTAAACTGGACTTGCGTGGGGCCTACCATCTTGTCAGAGTCCGGAAGGGTGATGAGTGGAAGACCGCGTTTCGGACCAAGTACGGTCTATTCGAATACCAGGTCATGCCTTTCGGACTCTGCAACGCTCCGGCGGCGTTCCAGTTCTTCATCGATGAAGTACTCAGAGAATACCTCGACATATACTGCATAGTATACATAGACGATATTCTGATCTACTCGCAAACCATAGCCGAACACATCCACCACGTACGGACCATCCTGCAACGACTGGAGCAACACGGTTTGTACGTCAAGCTGGAGAAAAGCGTCTTCCATGCTACTGCTGTTGAGTTCTTGGGACACATCATCACCCCTGCAGGCATTCAGATGGACAACAAGAAAGTGGAAGCCATAGTACAATGGCCATCCCCAACTACAGTGAAGCATGTCCAAAGGTTCTTGGGATTTGCTAACTATTACCGTTGTTTCATTACAGGTTTTTCCGGTATAGTAAGTCCCATCACCAGGTTACTACGCAAAGGGGTCCAGTACTGCTGGGATTCCGCAGCAGAACATGCTTTTCAGGACCTTAAAAAGAAGTTCACTACTGCCCCATCCTGATACATCCAGACTCCGAACAGCCATATGTGGTAGAAGTGGATGCCTCACAAGACGCTCTAGGAGGTGTGTTATCACAGAGAGACGCCAAAACAGGCCTACTGCACCCTGTGGCCTTTTACTCCAGAAAACTACAACCGGCCGAACGACACTACACCATATCGGACCGGGAACTTCTGGCCACCAAGACAGCATTCGAAGAATGGCGCCACTACCTGAAGGACGCCAAACACCCTGTGACCATTTACACGGACCACAGAAACCTGCAGTTTCTTCGCTCAGCCCGTGCCCTTACATCCAGACAGCTACGTTGGACCCTGTTCTTCAACGAATACGACTTTCTCATCACATACCGACCTGGCAGGGAGAACGCCAAGGCCGACGCATTATCCCGCCTGGAGGAAACCGAAGACACTGTACCAGCTGCAGAGCCGGACCCTATTATTCCCGACCGTTGCTTCCAAGGTGTGGTCTTGTCCTCTACCTTCCTTACCCAATTGCGAGACGATATCAATCAGGCAGATCCTGCTACCCTGATAAAGGCACACGAAGGGATCACTCTACGGAACGGTCTCATGTACAAAGAAGACAGATACTATCTGCCGTGGGCTGCTACTCAACAACAAGCACTGTACATATGTCATGATCATTCACTGTCCAATCATCCAGGGTACCACAAGACCATGGATCTGTTGCAAAGACACTTTTGGTGGTCAACCATGGAGACGGACGTACAGTCATACATAGCCCGTTGTGCGGTCTGTGCACAAGGAAAGAACATGCCGGGATCCTCTGTAGGTCTGCTGCATCCCATCCCCGTTCCTCCCTATCCTTGGCACACCGTCTCCATGGATTTCGTAGTGGAATTGCCTGCCACCAATTCCGGCTATACCACTGTTCTGACCATAGTGGATCACCTTACCAAGATGGCTCACTTTGTACCTCTGAAAAAACTGCCCTCTGCGGCAGACCTGGCAGTGGTTTTTCTGCATGAAGTGGTTCGACTGCACGGCATACCGTCCGCTTTGATCACGGATAGGGGCTCACAGTTCATGTCCCGGTTCTGGAATGAAGTCTGTACAGCTCTGGACATGGACGTCTGCCTGTCGTCTGCTTACCACCCCCAGACCGACGGTCAGGCGGAGAGAACGAATCACACCATGGAACAATACCTCCGCTGCTTGCTGCTAGCGGTGGACAAGGAATGGGCGGAAATACTGTGGATGGTGGAATACTCCTATAACAACAATATGCATTCTGCTATAGGCATGTCTCCTTTCTATTGCCTCCAGGGGAGACATCCACGAGCAGTACCCTGGGAGGAGCGTTTGACCTGTTCCTTGCCCTCAGTGCAGGAGTACCACACCATGCTTCGCAATCTTTGGCAGCAAGCCCGTTTTGAGTTGGCAAAGGCCAAAGAGACATACAAACACTATGCAGACAAACACCGGAAGCTGGAACCCGCCTACAAGAAAGGGGAGAGGGTGTGGCTCTCCTTACGTAACATCAACGTGCATGGTCCCAAGAAGCTACTGCCCCGCTTCGTGGGTCCTTTTCCTATTGAGAGGGTGATCAATCATGTTTCCATGAAACTCGCTCTACCCCCGCACATGAAAGTGCATCCGGTCTTCCATGTCTCCCTTCTGCGTGCTGTGCACCCAGACTGTATAGTCTCTTCTCCTCCTGCTCCGATTCTGAGGGATGACCACATGGAGTACGAGGTCGGGGCTATTCTCGATTCCCGTCGCACCCGGGGTAAGCTCTTTACCTGGTGGACTGGAAGGGTTATGGTCCGGAGGAGCGGTCCTGGGAACCCTTGTCCCATGTACGCAATGCTCCCCGATTGGTTCGTGCTTTTCATGTTAGACATCCCCTTCGCCCCCGCCCTGCCACCCCTGTTTGAGCCTGTTGGTGTTGGGTGGGGGTTCTGTTTTGGTTGGGGGTGCTGTCATGTTCCGCTAGGTTAGGGCATCCTGTGTGACTGCGGGAGGGTCTGCGGGCTCCGAGACACATGCGGAGATCGGAGCACTCGACTTCCGTTCCTTGGAGGTCGGCAGTCTAGCTTCACTCCGGATACTACCTCTGCGGCGTCCAGCGCTTCCGGGGGAAACTGCATTTGAACCGTGGTTTCCGCCCGATCGGCGCTTCGGATTCAGTGTTTCCAGTTGCCTGCAACCTGCTGGACCAGGTATTCCTTTCCGCGCTGGAGCGCACTTCCATAGCCTTGCCGATCTGTTTATAGCTGCGCTGGAGCTCGTTCCTTTGTTTGCCGCTCTGGAGCTCGTTTCAGTCCTGCCTGCACTTTTCTGTCCGCGCTGGTGCGCTACACTTAGCTTGGCTCGACTTCCATTGCCACGCTGAAGTGTTTTCCCTCAGTTTACTTTTCTTTCTTTGCCGCGCTGGAGCGCTATTTATCTTATGGTTTGCACGCGCTGGAGCGCAACTTACCTCACTGTTGTCAAGCCACGCTGGAGCGCTTATTCATATGTTATTGGTTGCGCAGGAGCGCTTGTTGTTTGTTTAATCCAAGCTCCACACCGGGGTACCTGATTAGTTCCTCATCTCAGGAGAGCTATCCTCAGTAACTCTACCGTGTGGATTACCTGGCTTCGTGGTGTCTTCCTGACAAGGTTAAGGCCGTTTTCGCATGTGCATAATGATGGAGGAGCAGGGGGTATGATTGTGTGTCTGTGTCATTACTAATAGGGGCCATTCTTTCTCTTCTCAGTACCGGTGCTCACGGATAGTCCCCAGACAGAGGGAGGTTCCTTAACCGGGCTACTAGAACACCACAGCGTTATTCCTGGCTTCCTTCCCCGTGCCCATCGACATCCTAGCCTGTTTTTAGTCCAGCTGGGATAAGGTGGGTCCGGTGGTGGTGGCTCATGTCGTCTCTGCGAGATTGCTTCACAGGTTAAAGGTAGGACTTGTGGGGTACCTGACAGGGACCCCCATTTGAACCCATTCATAAAATTTCTTTACAACATCTTACATGGAAGAGGGCGTGGCTTAGCGACTGAAGATGGTGGACGCGTGAGGGAAGAGCTCCGCACCGGCCTGCCAATAATCCGCTCCAATCTGGCGTAATCTCCAGCCAGGCTGCCCGGAGGTGGATGTGTCGCCCCAGAGCAACACCAGCGACGTCTTTCCCGGGACTCGCGGAGCCGCGTGCACCGTTGTGCCGAGGGTATGGACGGCTGACCCGAACGGCATGAGGCCCGCGTTCAGTTGGCCCAGCATGGGAGCCGCCC
This sequence comes from Calotriton arnoldi, assembly GCA_963921515.1. Lineage (NCBI taxonomy): Eukaryota > Metazoa > Chordata > Amphibia > Caudata > Salamandridae > Calotriton > Calotriton arnoldi. The sequence continues at coordinate 2,603,287 of CAWUFW010000695.1, read as the reverse complement.
CGGCAGGAGGAGCACCGGTGTGCTGCCCCGCCTTCGGGACACCCAGAAACGCGGTGCAGGTCCTGGGCTCCGTGCCTGGTGCCAAGGCCAAGTGGGGCCGAGCGGATGCTGGACCAACGGCGGCTGCCCGGCTATAAGCCGCAGCGCGGCCCATGAAAGACCGGTTGCAAGGCCGGGCGTGGTGCTCTGGACAATCGCCATGGAGAGTGGCGTCCCGGGGGGGCCACGCGGAGGCAAAGGCGAGTGGCGCAATCTCAGGGCTCGGATCGGAGCCCGGCGAGGACCGGCGGCTGGCCCCCTGGCCCTGGTGGCCCCGTGGCCTAGATCTGGAGGGCGAACCGATGAGTGGCATGGCAGGTACTCGGGACCTGGGTCCGGGCCTGGCGGACATGCTGCGGGGTGTGAGGGCCTGACGGGTTCCCTGCCCCGGGTGGTGTATATTCGGAGCTCAGATCGGAGCACGGTGGGGAGAAGGGACCGGATCTCTGGCCTGGTCGGTCCCTGCGGCCCTGCTTTGTGCGGCTCGGCAGGTTCTCGGGGCCTAGATCGGGGCCCGGTGATCGCACAGCAGGGAGAGGAGGTGCGATAGGCCCCCCTCCCTCAGTAGACTTTGAGGCCTAGAGGCTGGGAAGTACGGTGGAGTCTCGTAACAGCCGAGAGAGCCTGACCGCCCCGAGACACTGTGGTGGAGGCCAGCTACGGCGTCTGGGTCCCCGGGGAGGGGCAGCCCTGCGCAGAGGTGCTTTCTGGGAGCAGCACAATAACCGCTGAACCTCACCAGATTGGAGACGCCTCCCTGGCGCGGCATGCTATCGGGCCTGGATTGAGATTTGGGAGCCCCACGGTGCAGGAGAACATAACTGGCCCCCTGCCTGGAGTGAGTCCCGAGGAGCGGAGCTGGAGACGCTCGGAGGTGTTGCCGCCGTGGCCGGGGGAGTCCGATTGACACCGGTACCCCAACAAAGAGACCGTGGGGGAGTGTCAATAGGGGAGAAATACTGCCGTCCTGGAGATGCCATTCGGCGCAACACATTCTCGGGGCCCGGCGATCCCACAGGGAGGTGGGTGACCGGCATTGCCTCAGGGCCCTTACGGACTTTCGGGAGTTGGGCTCTGCTCACCCTACGGAGATGGGTAAAACCAGAGCAAAACAAACAGGGGTACCCCCAGAGCAGGACGAAGACCTACGGGAGCAGGCACAGGGCAGTCTGGAGGGGCAGTTAAAAGCAAACCCCATCCAACAGCAACTATCCAAGATCCTGGAGGCCATCTCGGACACTAAGGCAACACTGCACCAGGACATTAGCACGGTGTTAGTGGGCCTGGGAGTCCTCCGGGCGGAACAGCAGAAGTTGAATGAGAGGGTGAAAGTGGTGGAGACAGGCATTGAAGAACTGACCCCTGCGTAGAGGGCCTTGACCCAGCAGGTGGCGGACCTTATGGATAAGGTTCGGACCTTGGAGCGCAGAGCTGAAGATGGGGAGGCCCGTAGCCGGCGGAACAACATCTGCAGTTTGGGGCTTCCAGAGGAGGTTGAAAACGGAAGCATGGTGGCATACCTGGAGCTCTGGCTCTGTGAGGTGGTGGCCGCTGGGGCCCTGACGCAGTTTCACACCCTTGAGAGGGCCCACCTGGGTGCCTGCACGCCCGCTGGTGCCAGGACGACCCCCACGGCCGGTTGTGGCCAGGCTTCTGCACTTTAGGGACAGAGATATTCTGCTACAGAAGGCCCATGCAAATGGTAACTTCACAGTGAACAACAGCAAGGTCTCGATATTCCCGGATTATACCCTTGATGTCCAGCGGAAACGTGCCTCGTTCCTTGCGGTTAAGAAAGCCGTGCAAGGGGAAGGCCTCCAGTACTCCCTTCAGTTCCCCGCCCGTCTTCATGTGGTCCTCGACGGCAAGACACACTTCTGCGAGGACCCTAGGGAAGCCTGGGACTGGATCGAGGCATACCGAACTGCAACCTCCCGGATCACACAGGAACGACCTCCCACAACTGAAGGCCGCTAGCTCAGAAAGAGATCTAAACGGAGGTCCGAGCGTACTCTCCCAAAGAAACCAAGTCCCTCACAGACGAACGCGAACGTGCGGTGGCGCTGCAGGCAGTCGCCGAGATTGTCTGTGACAATGGCCCCCCATCGGAGGTAGGGTTGTCGTCTTTTAAGGGAACGGGGGACTCGGACTCCTCAGATGGGGCCAGCCTTAACTTACCTGCAGTGACGCCAAAAACAGCGGACAAGATTATTTAACTGGGCCCTTTCCCTAGACACTCTGCTGGGGCCTACACTGCTTTGAAACGGGATGCAGCCACAAGGCTGGAGGACTATTAGGGCCAGTGCTGGAGGCACCACACCACAAACACCATACCATGAACCACTACTTCGCTCAACTGAGCGCTTCAAACCTCGCAGCCACGATCCCCGTAGGCTCTTGCCATGGCTGGCTTAGGCCTACATTGAACTCAAAAAATGTATCCATGGTTTGGGCAGATGGCCGTTGCCAGTATGCTCTGGGACTGGGGAGTTGTTGACTGTTGGCTCTTTTTGAGTTTTAATTTGTTCAGTTTCCAAGACAGGTTGGGACGTGATCTCTCCTTATTCAGGGGTCCGGGGCGGGTTGGGGGCCGCAGGAGGGGATAGGACCGGAATCATTTAAAATGTCTATGTCACAATATGAGCTGAAACTCCTTACCTGGAATATCAGGGGGATGGGGTCAATGTCTAAGCGTCACAACATTTATAACTACTTGAAAAGACGGGGCGTGCAGATATCACTCCTGCAGGAGACGCATCTTCTTCATGGGGAGGTAGATAGATTGCGCAGGTGATGGAGAGGGCAGATATTCGCCACTACATACTCAGCGTATGCCCGTGGGGCACTGATATGGGTCAGACCAGGGGTCCCCTTTGAAGCAACACACACCATAATAGACAGAGAGGGCAGATATGTACTGCTAGCGGGACGACTCTTGGGACGGGAAATGACACTGGGCTGCCTGCACCAAATTGTGATCAACTGGCTTATCTGACTGGTTTATCAGCCCACTTGGCTGACATTAGGGTGCGGCAGGTGATCCTGGGTGGAGATTTTAATTGCTTTGACCTCCTGGTCAGAGACCTGCTCTCTCCCCCCGCAGCTCCGCTGTTGTGCCGCTGCCGCTGACCCTGCCTCACCTCTGCCAGTAGGTGTTCGAGGCCCTCTGTCTGTCTCTGCGTCTGTGCCCGTTTTGTTCTGTCTGTGCCTGCTTTGTTCTGTCCGTGCCCGTTCTGTTCTGTCCTTGTGAGCGTTTGTTATTGTACCTTGTTATTGTGCCTTTTTCCTCTTTTTCTCTTTTTTGCCTTTTTTCCTGCCTTTTTTTCCTGTCCTCTGTGTCCGGTTCTTTGCCGGCGCTGCTGCCCCCGCGGCCCCTCCCACCTGCCGGTTCCCACTCCCTCCTCCCAGTTGCGCCTCCCTCCCCCCTTCCCTATTTAATGGCGGCCGCTGCAGGGGGTGTGCAAGCAAGACCTCTGACCTCCTGGTCAGAGACCTGCTCTCTCCCCCAGCAGCTCTGCTGTTGAGCCGCTGCCGCTGACCCTGCCTCACCTCTGCCAGTAGGTGTTCGAGGCCCTCTGTCTGCCTCTGCGTCTGTGCCCGTTTTGTTCTGTCTGTGCCCGCTTTGTTCTGTCCGTGCTCGTTCTGTTCTGTACTTGTGAGCGTTTGTTATTGTGTCTTGTTATTGTGCCTTTTTCTCTTTTTGCCTTTTTTCCTGTTTTTCATGTCCTCTGTTCCCGGTTATTTCCCGCCGCTGCTGTCCCGCGGCACCTCCCCCCTGCCGGTTCTCGCCTCCCAGCTGCGCCCCCCTTCCCTATTTAATGGCGGCCACTGCGGGAGTGTGCGAGCAAGACCTCTGACCTCCTGGTCAGAGACCTGCTCTCTCCCCCAGCAGCTCCCCAGTTGTGCCGCTGACCCTGTCTCACCTCTACCAGTAGGTGTTCGTGGCCCTCTGTCAGTCTCTGCGTCTGTGCCCATTTTGTTCTGTCCGTGCCCGTTCTGTTCTGTCCTTGTGAGTGTTTGTTATTGTGCCTTTTTCCTCTTTTCTCTTTTTGCCTTTTTTCCTGTCCTCTGTGCATGGTTCTTTCCCGCCGCGGCTGCCCCCGCGGCCCCTTCCCCCTGCTGGTTCCCGCTCCCATCTCCCAGCTGCGCCTCCCTCCCCTCGGTGAGCGCAGCAGGCGCGCGCAGCGGGCACGCAAAAGGCAAGCCCGTCCGCGCCCAGCGCCAGGGACCCTGATTCTCGGACCTTCCACCGCTACGACTCAGCCGTCCTCCACGCACTCAACCCCAGAAGGAACAACAACTGCCAACTGTCTATGCCGAACACCACCCACGGTCAGTTCTCCTGCAGACACTGCCGACAACCCATCACCATCCTCCACACCCCCACGACTGACGCACCCTCAACGGACGCCAGCACCACCGAAGCCCTGAAGTGTATTTTCCTCAACGTGCGCTCACTGCACAAACATGCTGTAGAGATCTGGGACCTCCTCGACACCCTCTCACCAGACGTCGCCTTCTTCACGGAAACCTGGACCAACGCCTCCTCTGCCCCGACATCGCCACCGCCATTCCTGACGGTTACAAGATCTAGAGGAAGGACCGCCCAGGAGGAGGACTCGCCATCGCACACAAGAGCTCCCTCTGACTCTCCACCTCCACCACGAGCGACTCCCCCTCCCCCTCCACCACCGAACACCTTCACTTCCAGATCCAGACGAGCCTGGGAACAACGCTTCGTGACACCCTCGCCTACAGACCCCCGGGCCTCGAACCGCGTTCACCACCACCATTGCTGACCTCATCGCACCCTACGTCATCGCCTCCTTGGACTACATACTCATCGGAGACCTGAACTTCCACCTCGACAACCTCAGCGACCCCAACTCCACCACCCTCCTGGACAACCTTGCCAACATCGGACTGAAACAGCCCGTCACCATCCCTACCCACAAGGCAGGACACACCCTCGACCCCGTCTTCGCAGGAGGGAACAACATCCACTTCAGCCACATCACGCAGCCCCTCTCGATGGACCACTACTGCATACACTTCTCTTTCAACACTGCCACTGCCCACAAACCCACCCCACGCCCTCCGCGAAGGACCTGGAGCAAGGTCACAGAGGAGCACCTCAACTCCACCCTCATCCTCGACCCCCCACCCCGCCTCGAATTACGCCAACTCTGCAGCCAAGGAACTACACCGCTGGATCACCAACTGCGCAGACAAGCTCGCTCCCCTCCGCACCACCGACAGACAACACCCCCTGAAGGCCACCTGGTTCACCACCGACCTCCAAGAAGCCAGACGCTCCTGCAGACGTCTCGAGAAACGATGGAGAAACAGCAAAACCACGGAAGACCTGACCACCTACAAGAACGCCAACCACCAACTCATAAGACCTACCAAGAGGTCCTTCATCCAGAACAAAATTAGCGCCAACTCCAGCAACTGAAAGGAACTCACAGCATCACCAGCAATTCGCCACAGACGTCACACCCTCCCAGGACCTCTGCAACAAGCTCGGCTCCTACTTCCACCTGAAAATCAAGGCCCTCTATGACAACTTCAATGACAAGACCCCAGAAACCTCCCTTCCATCCAGCGACAACAGCCAGCCCACCATCACCGCCTGCACCCCGGTCACCACCGAAGATACCACCACGACCATGAAGAGCTTTCACTCAGGAGCACCCACAGACCCCTGCCCACCGCACATCTTCCACAGAGCCGCCGCCGCCATAGCGCCCGAGCTACAATGCACCATCAACGCCTCCTTTGAATCCGGCATTTTCCCCAATGACTGAAGCGCGCAGAAGTCAAGCCCCTCCTCAAGAGCCCTTTGCAGACCCGACGGACCTGAAAAACTACCGACCCATCTCTCTACTTCCCTTCACAGCCAAAGTCACCGGGAAAATCGTCAACACCCAGCTGACAAACTTCATCGAAGAGAACGCCATCCTCGACTCCTCCCACTCCGGATTCCGCAGTAACCACAGCACCGACACCGCCCTCGTTGCTGCCACAGACGACATCCGCACACTCCTTGACCAAGGCCACACCGCAGCCCTCATCCTACTGGACCTCTCCGCAGCGTTCGACACCGTCTCCCACCGCACCCTCGCAGCCAGACTCCACAATGCCGGCATACACGGAACCACCCTCGACTGGCTCCGCTCCTTCCTCGCTGGCAGAACCCAAAGGATCAGACTCCCGCCTTTCCTCTCCCAACTCACATAGATCACCTGCTGAGTACCCCAAGGATCATCGCACAGTCCCACGCTCTTCAACATCTACATGGCCCCCCTCGCCGCCATCGTCAGACAGCATGGACTCAGCATAGTATCCTACGCCGCCAACACACAGCTCATCCTCTCCCTCACGAAGGACCCCGAAACTACCAGACTCAGCTTCCAAGAAGGAATGAAAGACGTCGCAGCTTGGATGAGCAGCAGCTGTCTGAAACTCAACTCAGAGAAGACGGAAGTCCTCGTCCTTGGACACCCCCCCCTCAGCTTGGGACAACTCCTGGTGGCCCACTGCCCTCGGCAACCCCCCCACACCCACAGACCACGCCCGGAACCTCGGCATCATACTAGACTCCTCCTTCACCATGACCCGACAGATCAACGCCGTCGCCTCCACCTGCTACAACACCCTCCGCATCCTCCACAAGACCTTCAAGTGGATCCCCCCGAAGCCAGAAAGACCGTCACCCACACACTCATAACTAGCAGATTGGACTACGGAAACACCCTCTACGCTGGAATCAACAAATCCCTGCTACACAAACTCCAGACCATCCAGAACACCACAGCCAGACTCGTCCTCGGCATCCCACGACATGAGCACATCACCCAACACCTGCGAGACCTCCACTGGTTTCCCGTCAAGAAGAGAGTAACCTTCATGCTACTTACCCACTCCTACAAATCTCTCCACAACACCGGACCCAAACACCTCAACGAAAGAGTCTCCTTCCACGTACCCAAAAAAACCTCCGATCCGCCGACCTCACCCTAGCAGAAACCCTGCGCATCCCCTGAACCAGAGCGGGTGGAACCTCCTTCTCCTACATCGCAGCCAGAGCCTGGAACGAGCTCCCGGTCAACGTCAGGCGGTCCCCTACTCTGCACACCTTCAGGAAGAGCCTCAAGACCTGGCTTTTCGATTGACTCGGAGCGGCACCCTCCTTCCCCCCCAACGCCCCCAGCGCCTTGAGACCCTCACCGGTGAGTAGAGCGCTTTAAACTCCCTGATTGATTGATTGCGTGGCTGTTGTGGCGCTGGACCGTTCCCACCCTCCATTGTCAGGGACCCAGGCCCATCGAACAGCAGCAAGACTGCGAGAATGGATGGCCCACTGGGACCTGCAGGACATTTGGAGGCTCCAACACATAGGGCACAGGGAATACTCCTTTTACTCCTCTATACACCAACTCCATACGAGGCTGGATGCTTTCTGGTGCTGCCCGGGGATTGGTGGCTCCATCAAGTACACAGAATACTTAGGTCGGACTTTCTCGGACCATAGCCCCTAGATAATATCATACCAACCCTCCATGCAAAGACCCCCGATGCCTACATGGAGGCTCAACCCCCTGTCATTAGAAGATGTCCCGTTTAGCGAATCCTTGCAGGCACTGGTGGGTACATTCTTCGTAGACAACGTGCGCACGGACTCGTCTGCCCTGGTGGAGTGGGAGGCATTTAAGGTGGTGGTGAGGGGACACTGTATGGGGTGATCAACTGGTATACAGAGGGAGCTACACCAGGAGCTCTTGACCATTGAGGGAGCGCTTGGCACCTTGGACAACACGCAGAGAATGGGGGCCCACACACATACATGCCTGTTCGCCACGCGCAAACAGCATGATAAGGCCCTTGAGAGGCTCTGTTTGCATGACTACAGGGCGTATATGGATAGGGTGCAGGGAGAGGAGGAGAGATCTGGTCGCCTGTTGGCATGGCTGATCAGGCCGGAGACCCGGGGTGCCCCAATCACCCACCTACAGACAGACTCTGGTATACCCGAATTTGACCCGTACAAAATCAACAAACTATTCCAGGACTACTACAAATCACTATACACCGCCCCCCCCAGGAGACACCCCAAGCAGACCTTAGTGCATTCCTGGCCCGCTGCCCCTCCGCACTGTAGATGAACAGATAGTGGAGGAACTAGATGGCCCTATAGCTATCCAGGATGTCCGAGGGGCCATCGCGTCGCTGGCCAACGGTAAGACGCCGGGCCCTGACGGCCTTCTGGCGGAGTTTTATGCTAAATACGTCACGGAGGTGTCCCCCCACCTAGTCACCTTGTACGCTGAGGCTCTAGAGTTGGGTCATTTGCCGGACTCCACACAAACTGCAACTGTGGTCCCCCTCCCCAAGGCGCCCGGTCCAGATGCTGGAGTGAGGGATTTTAGACCCTTGTCCATGCTCAACATGGATTTCAAAATATTGAGTAAAATCCTGGCGTCCCGACTGCTCCCACATATGCAATGCCTAATACACCCAGACCAAAATGGGTTCATCCCCTCACGCAACACCTCGTACAACTTGTGGAGACTATACTCCGTTCTCTACCACCAGGAGTCGAAGTCCCTCCCGCAGGCTGCACTCCTCTCAAGTCGACCTCGAAAAGGCATTCGACACCGTGAGCTGGGCCTATCTGTTCGAGGTTATGAAGAGACTGGGACTGGGAAACGGGATGGCTGAGGTGGGTTCGGCTGTTGTATGCCTGCTCCACAGCGCGGGTCAGGACGGGTAAAAACATCTCCCCGCAGTATGCAATAACACGTGGCACCCGCCAGGGATGCCCCTTATCCCCGCTCCTGTTCGTGCTGGTGATTGAGCCCTAGCAGCACTCTTCCGTCAAGGGGGCGACGGACTGGGATTGACGGTGGGCGGCAGGACCCACATCATCTCGCTATACGCAGATGACTTACTAATCTACCTAAACGATGCGAGGGGTGGAGTGGAAACGGCTGTCAGGCTTCTCGACGCCTTTGGGACTTTGTCGGGCCTGCAGGTCAATAAACTCAAAACTTATCTGTTGCCAGTGGCAAGACCCTTGCCACGGCCACAGGAGCTCCCCGCTGAACTTAACTGGGCTCCCGACTCATTTAAGTACCTGGGCATGATAATTTTTCTCTCCCTGGATGACTTGAAGGAGGGCAACCTCGACAGGGCGACCCGGTCATGCCGATCCAGCGTGACTTTCTGGGGCACTCTGCGTCTTCCCATAATGGCCAGGGTTTCATTGACCAAGATGGTCATGCTGCCTTGTCTCTTATACTTCTTTGCTAACCTACCGATACTTATGCCCGTGGCTTGGTTTCGCCCACTCAATGCACTGGTGCGGGACCTCATTTTGGGGCACGGGAGACGGAGAGTGTCACTACAAACTTTGCAGCGCCCTATGAGTGAGTGAGGTCTGGGGGTGCCAGACTTCGAGTTTTATCAATTAGCTGCACAAGTACAATGGGTGGCCCAATGGCTGGAGGGCGTAAACCAAGAGGGAACCTTTCTTATGGAGCCAGATCAGCACCCCCGCCTTCTGCTGGCAAAACTCCTAAACCGGACGACTAAGGTCCCTTATAACACGACCCTACAGACTATTGCTTTGCAGTGTTGGAAACGCTGCATGTCCAGACTGCCGGATACTCCCCGGCGCTACCATCGGTAGGATTACCATATGGGGAGCCTCGATCGATCCTGACGGCCGAGTAATTGACAGCCTGGACCGAGGCTGGGATCGAGACCATTGGGGACTGCTATTAAGACAAAACCTTACTTCCGTTTGTGGACCTGGTTGAGGGGTGTGGACTCCCGCCGGGGCAGTTTATTGTGTATGAAGTACTGGTTCGGGCTTTTGGGCGACTGTGGGGAGCGGCTCGGGAGAAACGGGAGACCCACACGGTACTCCACTCCCTGGTTACCCTGGGAACGGCAGGCCACCAAATCAAATGGTTTTATAGATCGCTGCTCGACGCCTCCCTGACACCATTGTCGCAGCTGAGAGACAGATGAGAGAGGCTTCTAGATAAAAACTTTACCGACACAGAATGGAGTAGAGCGTTGGGGTCCCCCAAGAGAATTTCAAGTAACATTCGACTAAAATACACCCAATTTAACTTCCTACATATGACCTACATGACCCCTCACCGACTCTTCGCTGCCTTTGGGGGTGAGCCGCTGGGCTGCCCCAGGTGTGGGCAGCTGGACGTAGACTTTCTGCACGTGACCTGGAGTTCTGACGTCGCACTAGGACGTGCTTTGGAATTCACAGCAGCGACATGCCTGCTTGGACTATGCCCCCGCCCGCCCAAACGGAAAGTGGGCAATCCAATCGGTTCATGGGCCTGGCCTTGGTGCTGGCCCGGAGACGTATAGCAGTGACATGGAAACAGACCTCGGGCCACAGACTAACATTTGGACGCAGGAGGTGACTAGGTGGGCTGGTTCTGAAGGCAGGGCACTGTACAGAGAGGACTTAAAGGGCCTGCGCCAACACCCGATTGCAGACCTATGGAAGGATGTCTGAATAGCCAGAAACCGGTCCCAGGATGCTTGTTTCCGTTCCAGGGAAGACATGGCTTGGCAGTTCGGGCTGGACTGTTCCCATGAGGCACAGGGTCAGACTGATTTGCATATGGCCATGTCTGAACTGGGGTGGTGGAGTGAGCTAAAGAATGATGATGGATTAAACCCAGATCAGTTGACTGGGGGTGAGTGTTTGATTTGCTCAAACGCTCCGTCCATCATCCCCTTTGGTATCGCTTTGTTCGCCCTAAGTTGGCAGGGTATGACCAGACGTGGGTCCCTTGCTCACTTTGCCACTGGATTCAAGCTAGCCTGGCTGATGACGGCTGAATAGCAGAAACCGGTCCCAGGATGCTTGTTTCCGGTCCAGGGAAGACATGGCTTGGCAGTTCGGGCTGGACTGTTCCCATGAGGCACATGGTCAGACTGATTTGCATATGGCCATGTCTGAACTGGGGTGGTGGAGTGAGCTAAAGAATGATGATGGATTAAACCCAGATCAGTTGACTGGGGGTGAGTGTTTGATTTGCTCAAACGCTCCGTCCATCATCCCCTTTGGTATCGCTTTGTTCGCCCCTAAGTTGGCAGGGTATGCCCAGACGTGGGTCCCTTGCTCACTTTGCCACTGGATTCAAGCTAGCCAGGCTGATGACGGCTGAATAGCCAGAAACCGGTCCCAGGATGCTTGTTTCCGGTCCAGGGAAGACATGGCTTGGCAGTTCGGGCTGGACTGTTCCCATGAGGCACAGGGTCAGACTGATTTGCATATGGCCATGTCTGAACTGGGGTGGTGGAGTGAGCTAAAGAATGATGATGGATTAAACCCAGATCAGTTGACTGGGGGTGAGTGTTTGATTCGCTCAAACGCTCCGTCCATCATCCCCTTTGGTATCACTTTGTTCGCCCTAAGTTGGCAGGGTATGCCCAGACGTGGGTCCCTTGCTCACTTTGCCACTGGATTCAAGCTAGCCTGGCTGATGACGGCTGAATAGCCAGAAACCGGTCCCAGGATGCTTGTTTCCGGTCCAGGGAAGACATGGCTTGGCAGTTCGGGCTGGACTGTTCCCATGAGGCACAGGGTCAGACTGATTTGCATATGGCCATGTCTGAACTGGGGTGGTGGAGTGAGCTAAAGAATGATGATGGATTAAACCCAGATCAGTTGACTGGGGGTGAGTGTTTGATTTGCTCAAACGCTCCGTCCATCATCCCCTTTGGTATCGCTTTGTTCGCCCTAAGTTGGCAGGGTATGCCCAGACGTGGGTCCCTTGCTCACTTTGCCACTGGATTCAAGCTAGCCTGGCTGATGACGGCTGAATAGCCAGAAACCGGTCCCAGGATGCTTGTTTCCGGTCCAGGGAAGACATGGCTTGGCAGTTCGGGCTGGACTGTTCCCATGTGGCACAGGGTCAGACTGATTTGCATATGGCCATGTCTGAACTGGGGTGGTGGAGTGAGCTAAAGAATGATGATGGATTAAACCCAGATCAGTTGACTGGGGGTGAGTGTTTGATTTGCTCAAACGCTCCGTCCATCATCCCCTTTGGTATCGCTTTGTTCGCCCTAAGTTGGCAGGGTATGCCCAGACGTGGGTCCCTTGCTCACTTTGCCACTGGATTCAAGCTAGCCTGGCTGATGACGGCTGAATAGCCAGAAACCGGTCCCAGGATGCTTGTTTCCGGTCCAGGGAAGACATGGCTTGGCAGTTCGGGCTGGACTGTTCCCATGAGGCACAGGGTCAGACTGATTTGCATATGGCCATGTCTGAACTGGGGTGGTGGAGTGAGCTAAAGAATGATGATGGATTAAACCCAGATCAGTTGACTGGGGGTGAGTGTTTGATTTGCTCAAACGCTCCGTCCATTATCCCCTTTGGTATCGCTTTATATATTTGGGAGCATCAGAGTCATACTAATAGCTCCGATGAAGACAGTGAAACCCCTGCGCACTGACTCGCCGGGGCTGCCGGAGACGAACCCCTTTTTCTGGTACCTCTCCCCTCCCTCCACAAGAGAGATGCAATACAACATCACACAGTTGCAGTTGGTATGCCCCCTAATCGGGCCTACCTGGAATATAATGCGGCGCCCACCGCTCACACACGCCCTTCGCACCCCTTCTGTTGCTCCCAACCTGAGCTACCGTTACTCTTAAATTTTCTTTTAATGGTTTTTGTACTGTCTGTTATTAGTACGTTACTATTTTTCTATAGGAACATTATATGGCAGCACAACACTCCCTACCCGGCCGTAACAGCCCCAGAACGGGAAGACACGTCACTTTCTACAGAAACACATTAACAAAGGCATATGTACTGACACAACCATTAACCTTATCGACCTTAGTAGGAATAGATACTTCACACCAAATGGAGACTCTGTGTGTAACTATTGATAGATGTTGATATGTACAAATGTTGTTAATTAATGGCCTCATGAGCTGTATTTTAAGTGTCAAGCCGGAGAGATAACGATGGAAAATATTTACCTTGTAGTGTATACTATGCTAACAAAATGCCAATAAACATATATTTTTTAAAAACATCTTACATGGAAAGCAGCTTTTCTAGTAGCCTTCACATCAGCATGTAGATGAGTGAAATTCAAGCATTATGTTCTGTAGAACCATACACAGTATTTCAAGCCAATAGAGTTGTGATGAGCACTCTTCCCAGTTTTCTTCCCAAGGTGGTTTCAGTATTCCATGTTAATCAGACCATCTCATTACCTACTTTTTCCCTAAACCATTGACTCTTGCTGAAAAGTCTTTACCCTCTCCTGATGTTGAGTTCTAAAATTCTACCTAGATAAAACCAGACATAAGAAAATCAGATCACCTCTTTATTAATTGTGGCCCAGTGAGAACCGTCCCTGCATCATCAAAGCAAACCATCTAAGAGTAGCAGCAGTTGCAGACTTCCCCCTTGTGGAATGTAATTTAGATCTAGTAGGTAAGGACTTTTTAGCTAGTTGGTATAAAGAAGTACAAAGGAAAATCTCTAGGTAGATATTTTCCTGTGTACTTCTTTATACCAACTAGCTAAAAAGTCCTTACCTACTGGATCTAAATCACATTCCACAAGAGGGAAGGCTACAACTGCTGCTCTTCTTAGAAATGTCCCCATTTCTGAAATATGTAAAGCTGCTACATGGAGATCTGTACATACTTTTACTAGACATTATTGTTTAGATTCAGACTCTAAAGCAGATACTCAAGTACGACAGGCATTTGAGGAACCTTTTCAGGTGATTGTTGGAGCTATTTTTTTTTCATGCCCACTTCTTGTGGGGTGAGCTTGCTATTCTATTCAGTGCTTATGACTATTAATGAGGATCCCCTGGAAGAGAAGGATAAGTTGCTTACCTGTAATCCTAGTTCTCTTCCAGAGGAATCCTCATCGAAGTCATAAGCAACCCTCCCACCTCCCGGACAGAAACTATTACAGCTCTCAGAACTTATTTTACCCAGGATTCCCAATTTCTGTAAAAAGGACCTGACCAAACTGTCACCTGTGACGCATGATGAGATACAGGGGGTATTGTGAGATTCTTAAAGGCACAGTGACAGTTTTCTCTAATGGCAGCCTATTGGCTAAAAATGTCTCATTTTCCCTGTCCTTTTCCTTTTAAAAAAGGTTTGTGAAAGATTTTCTATAGTCATTTTTTATTCATGACCTATTTCTATGTAATTGAATTCTTTTTAAAATGAAAATTCCATGTATTCTGGCTATTTTTAGTCTTTCTTTAGGCTGCAGACATATATGTAAGGTACTAGGTACAAAGTTTAGTATACAGATATAAATGTTTTAAGAGTGCTGCAAGATTATTCAGTGCTTATGACTTCCACACACCCTCCCATCACATCCTGATCAACAGACTCCACCACATCGGAATCCAGGAAGACTCCCTCAAATGGTTCGCCTCATATCTCACCCGAAGAACCCAGAGAATCTGTCTACCACCATTCACCTTGGAACCCAAAAAGATCATCAGAGGCATCCCCAAGGATCGCCCCTCAGCTCTACCCTCTTCAACATGTTCAAGACTCCCCTGGCCAACACCATCAGATCGCACGGACTCAACTTCATCTCCTACGCCGACGACACCCAGCTCATCCTCTCGCTATCAAAAGACCCCTCCACATCCAGAGCCAACTTCCACAGATGTATGATTTACGTCGCCGACTGGATTGAAGGACAACTGTCTCAAGCTCAACACGGACAATACAGAAGTCCTCTTCTTTGGGAACAACACCTCACCATGGAATGACGCATGGTGGCCTGTTGGACTCGGCCCATCGCCCGCCCCGACAGACCCCACCCGCAACCTTGGTATTATCTTGGACAGCAAGCTATCTATGAAGAAACTGGTAAATGCAGTCTCATCCACCTGCTTCCACACCAAGAACACAAGATCTTCAGGTGGCTCCCAGTTAATGCCAGAAGAACTGTCATGCAGGTACTCGTCACCAGCAAGCTGGACTATGGAAACACACACTATGTAGGATCACTGCATGCCTCCTGAAGAGACTACAGACAATACAAAACTCATTGGCAAGACTCATCCTCGACCTCTTCAGACGGACCCACATCATGCCCCACCTCAAGAAGCTACACTGGATCCCAATCCAGAAGAAATGCCAGTTCAAAATGTTGACCCAAGCATACAAAGCTCTGCAGCATTAATAACCAGCATATATCAACAAATGCATGACCTTCAACCAGACACCTATGAACCACCTCCCTCTTCCTCGCAGACACCCCCAGGATCCGCTTAAGCAACAGCAGAGGACGCTCCTTCTCGCACCTGGCGGCCAAAGCTTGGAACGACCTATCCCTGCACCTCCGAGCGCCTCATCGCTCTAACAATTCAGGAAAGGACTCAAGACCTGGCTGTTCGAATGAACAGATCACCACAAAGCAGCTAGCTACTCCAGTGCCTTAAGACCCTCACAGGTGAGTTCCCGTGTTTATAAATCCCTGATTGATTGATTGATGATTTTGCTGAGTATTCACCTGGAAGACCACTAGGATTACTGGTAAGCAACTTACCTTATTTATATATTATATATGAATATGTTTATTTATTTAAAAATCGTAAATTACATTTGTGTATTAAGTAATTGTGTTTATGTACAACTTCTTAATACCCACATGTAATTTATGTTGCAACAATGATTGCGGGCACATGTGCCCTCTGGTGCAAAAAGGACATTTTGTTTGAGGGTGGTACCATGTTCAGTCAAGAGTTTTTTTTAAATTTCTCTTTATTGAAACCTTAAACAGAGCAATTCACAGTTATATCTGCACATAGTCAATTACACACATTTCCATTGGCATTTAAAGGTAACTCGATATTTCTACAATACATTTTCACAATTTC
The DNA here is from genome assembly GCA_963921515.1 of Calotriton arnoldi. Classification (NCBI taxonomy): domain Eukaryota; kingdom Metazoa; phylum Chordata; class Amphibia; order Caudata; family Salamandridae; genus Calotriton; species Calotriton arnoldi. The sequence continues at coordinate 2,587,316 of CAWUFW010000695.1, read as the reverse complement.
TCATCGTCCTGTCCTGTTTCCTATGAGGTCAAGGCTAAAGTGGATCGATCTGTGTGCTGTGCGCTAGTGTTTCCCTTGTTTCCCTTCCGGGTCTTACTGTTGTAGGGGGGCATATATTACCCCGAAATGTGTTCCATTTTCCCCAAACTTGCTACCATTTTTTGGGGCATCCCCTATTTTCGTAGGCCACTTTCTCCGCCACCATGGACCAATCCATATCTTTTTTCCATTCACTCAGCGTTGGTGTATTCAGCACTCCCCATCTCCTGGTTATGTTACGTTTGGCCATCATTATCCCCGTGTTTACCCACAGCTGTTGTTTGAGTGAGGTCTGTATCGTCCAATATATTTAGGAGGCACAACTTGGGTAGGGGTTTCAATTCGGTCTCACATACCTCCCGCATACACCGTATCACTGCCACCCAGTAAGTTTTGATTTCTGGACATTCCCAGAGTATATGGTAAAAGGATCCCTCTTGCTGACATCCTCTACGGCATGTCGAGTCGATGGCCGCTAAGAGGTTTTTTAATGTTAATGTGTGCCACTCACATAAATAAATGCACTTTTTGCATCAAAGAGGGCTTGTGTCCACTGTCTGTGTTTCAAAAGCCGTGGGCATGTAGTACGCCAAGGTTTATACATTTTGCTGATTGCATCGGGCCCAGATTTATCAAACTTTCATGCAAGGCAGCAAGACAACTTGCTTCGCTGCTTTGCGTCAAAGGGAAAGGGCTGGAATGCAACATATTTATTTACCAAGATATGTTGCATTCCTGCTCTCTCCCTGTGCTGGGGCACTGAACGCTGCCTAGCCCCACTACTGGCACCCTTCCACCATGGTGCAAGGGTGTCGTGTTCATGGTGCAATGGTGTCACGTTAGATCCTGGATTGTTTTTGTGCAGGAAGGGTCACCTTCCTGCATAAAGACAATCCTTATAGTCTTTTTCCTCTTTCTAAGTGTGCTGCTGCAGAATGCAGCACACTTAGAAAGAGGGAACCACAAAGAGAAATAAACATATTTTCCTTGTTGCACGCACCTCTACTGGTAAGGCATAGCATTTTGATGCATTCTAACACAACAAGACAGTAACTTCCGAAGCCTCGTTAGGTTACTCCATATTTACCAAGCCACGCAAGACAGCTTTGCATGGTTTGGTAAGTATCACTTAAGGATTTGAGTTGTCCTTGCGCCACCTTGCGTGGCGCAATGGCAGCACAAACCCTTGATAAATCTGGGCCCATCTGGATCTTGGTATCCGGGGCAGTGGTGCGAGCATAACAGGGAAGGCGAGGACCGTAAGAGTGGTGTGGACGTCAATGAATGATACTGTCAGAATTCTGTTCCTGAGTGAGCCTGGTGCTCACTTGGGCTGATTTAACGGATTCCACTATTCCGATAGTATGTCAGGGGTGTTAGCATTCTTCTCTGTGGCTTTGTTGCTCATACAGTCCCAATCTCCCTGATGTTCAGTACGCAAAGGGAGACCGACATGGCCCATCAATACTTAAAGAGGGCCTAGAAGCAAAGATCATTCGTTGGAACTAATGAATAGTTCCAAATGTTAGGTTTGGAAACTAGGAGAATAGGTTATCTGATTTAAAAAGTAGAATACTGTGCCTATCAGAATGTTTTTTGTAGAGAGTATCACTAATCATTGTTCTTTTTATCTTTATTGCTTTCATAAGCATCCAAGGGTAAGAGGGCATCTGGCCAAGCAGTTGCCACCACCACCAGTGCCACAGTCAGTGAGACCACCACCACCTTGACTGCCAGCGCCACGGCAGATGGTTCTGCTGGCCCCAGTATGTCATGTTTATTATTATTTCTTACTTTTAACCAGTGGCGTAGCTAGGGGGGGGCGGTGGGGGCGGTCCACCCCAGGCGGCACTATTTTGCGGGCGGCAGCCGGCGGCTGCGCGTCACTGGTGGCCCGTGGCGGCGGCCTTTATTTTTTGGGGTCACTGACACTAGTGATGTACACCCACCACCCCCCAAACCTACAAGTGCGGCTGTGACTCGCTAAGCAGCACTGCCTGCACACGTGCAGTTATAAAAGTGAAAGCGCACCTGCTTGCAAATGCTGCAGACAGTGCACGCACCACCCAGCATAGTGGTGGTGTGAGGTGCGCAGCGTACCGTGTATATGGGTCCCAGGGCCGTCAATCTTGTAGCGCGCAAAGCGCTACCAATGACGGCCCTGGAAATCATTTTTGGCCAGCCCCTGCGCTGTGCTGCTAAATGCAGCAGTGACGCTGCGCACGCCACCACCACGGGGATCGAGTGTAGTCTCGGGAGTGCTGGGCGATTTGCAGCAGAACCCCTACGGTAGGGGCCCTGGCCTGCCACCACTGTGGAGTCTATACAGGAGGAGAGGTAAGACTCTAAACGTCGCACCCATGCCTGGGGCCGATCTGGCCCCTCAGCCTCGGAACATACCATCACTGGAGGGACCTTAGATGGCGGCCAGAGTTCCAACAATGCGGGCGCCCTCGGGTTGAAGTTCCTGGAGACCACCTGGGTTCAATGCCTGCCTGGTGCCCCTGGGGCAGGGGGTTGAGGTCCCGTGAGAGAGCAGAGTCCACTGCATACGTATTAAAATGACAAATGTAAAATCTGGCCTGTCATCTTACATGGTAGGGGTCCACATAGATTGCCTGCATTACGTTGGGGTTCAATTTTGGGCAACAAAGGCTTTGAGGGTGGAAGTATGGGGTGAGGAAAGTTGGGGCGTCACGGGGAGTTGTTTGTTGTCATGCATTTTTATGTACTACACCACGTCCACAGGCTCCTTTTTTCAGTTTTTGTGCTGCTCCACACCCGCAGTCCGTACCCAAAGCAGCCATTGACGGCGCTCCCATTGCCCTGGTTGGATTGGATTAATGATCGCTTGCTACCCCCTTATGCCTCCCCTTTAGCTGATGTCCCTGAATGCGAATGGCTTGCTGGACCTCAATAAGCACTCCGCTGTTTTGTGCTATGCCAAGTGTTTCCAGCGAGCCGTTCGTATGCTGCAGAAGACTCACCTATTGGGCACTCATTGCCCCTTCCTCCGGAGGTTCGACTATGATGGAATATACCACTGGGTTTGTTCGGGCGTCCCGCCACTGTCTGATGTGTCAGCGGGCAAAACCCCGGACCTGATGGATTTTCGGAAGTATACTATTGGAAGTTCTGCACTGATTGGGCACCCTTCCTGCTCACGTTATATGCCGAAGTCACTGTGTAAGGGGCTTTGCCAGAGTCAAGAGCTAAACGGGTGATAATATGATACATGTGGGAAATATTTGTGCCCGAAATTTGACAGTGAGGGCAGTGGTAATATTTGGAGGCCGAGGTGATTGCTGGTGACTGGGGAGGGGGAAGTAAGACCTGAGGAGCGAGTAACTGTGAGAGCGATGAGAACGTAAGAGAAAGATGAGTGACGAGAGTCAGTGTGGAAGTTAAAAACGGGAACATTTTAGTTGAAATTGGGAAGGTCTTGCATGTGGAGATGAGAATTAAGGTTAAAAATACAACTCGCCTGGTGGTATCTCTTCCTCGTAATGAGTCTGTTGGTCTGCAACGGGAGATCTGTCACATCCTAAACCAGTGCCCTGGGCCCCTCGGAGTAGATACACAATGCCTGCAATATTGTATGTCCTGGGTCTATCCCCCAGGCGTGTGCTTTGCTGCTAGACAAGTTCGGAATGGGATAAGCAGCCTCAGCCTTTTGAAGACCTTAACAGAGTGTGTAAGGGAAATGAAATCTCTCGAAGTGAAAAGCGCGCCGGGGCTCACATATAAAGGAATGTACTTAGTGTGCAGCGCGCGCAGCACAGCCTGTTTTCTATTGCACAGCTAGGGCAGTGGGACTTCATGATGCAGCCCTTAGCTTTGCTTCTTTGTAATAGGTATATTCTGTGCTAAATGGAGTTTACCAAGTTGGTGATAACAAAGGTTTTTATCCAGAGAATTACGGGAATCCCTGCTCCATGACGTTGAGATAAGACTAGGGAGACTTTTAGCCATTTGAAAGTCCTTATTTTCATTTCTTTAGTATCCTGCTGAACTTCCATCTATTGTACCCTAACCCTCTCTCACTTCTATACAGTTTCTCCTCTCAAAAATTCAGTCTTTCTTTGACCTTCACCTAGCTCTTACCTAGTGTTATGTCCATCTTTTCCATTTTTCCTTTTCACATAATCCCAAGCCTATTTTGACTCTGGTTTTTATCTTACATTCACCACTCTTTCCCTCACATCTATCTTTTTGAGTTTCCTTTCACCTTAAAATCTTCCCCTTTGCACCAGTTTCCCATTCCGGTGTGTCCTATACCTTACACACAACACAACCACGTCACCCCGGCACTGATGCCCCGCCTTTATATTCTGAAGCAGTAAAAGAACCAGTTCCAGGTTTTGTGTTCCATACATGCAGCCTACCATTGTAAAGGCACTTCCTACTTATAAGAAATGGTTCAACACTACCCATGAGAAATCTGTGATCTAGAAATGCTGCCTGTTCCTACTAAAATAATTCCAGGTATTGGAAGCATGGATTAAAGCTCTGATAGTTATGGTCCCCTCCTGTGAAATTAGCTAACCTTTGAATTTTTATACCTCTGTCCTATCCATCAGCAGTAGGAACTTAACTTAAGGGTGGCTGTCAGCTTAAGGTATCTCTCGTCCCGTTGTTGGATATGAGTTGGAAGGACCTCTAGTTTTGCTTTCACCTGCAGTGGAGTAGAGAGTGGCGTCATAACTTAAACCCTGCCAATCCACCGCTGCTGCTCGCCATCCTTTTTCCCCAGCACCCCCATCCCCCGGCTACCTGCCATGGGCGGCAATCTGAGGGGTAGCCCCGGGCGTCAGAAGCTCTAGCTACGCCTCTGCTTTTAACCATTCCCACTAGTAATTATGGGCTTCTGTAATTTCTTTTTTTTTCACCCCCCCTCCTAATGTTTGTTCTCTCTGCATTACCTTGTGTTTTCTATATTTCCCGTTTTTGCTAGTGAATTTACCCTGTCTGTAGCTTTCTTCTGCTACCTTCTTTTATAAGCTTTCCCTCATCCCTCTTTTAAATGTCTTGTGTAGTACTGTTAAGAGAAGAGAATTTTGGTAACGTAAAGAGGATCGCAGGCCCATGTATTCACCAAACAACTTGTTTAAGAATGGTTTCTTGATCAGTCAAAAGATACAGGACCAGAGATAGAGTGGTCATGGACTCCCCAATGTTGTCTTATACTAGCAGTTTCCATGACAGTGCAGCATGACAAAAATGAGATACCATTACAAACCAGAACCATATGTCCTTCGCATTCCCTTCCACCACTTCATTGTGTTTCATCCTTATCTGTTCGTTACCTTATCCCTCCACGAGGAGAAAAAAGTTTTTGGTTGACTACCTAGTCTTTAAAATGTCCACCTAACCTTGTGAAGTGGTGCTTTCGATAAAAGATACTGATAGGTAACGTAACTATAGCAAGGTATTGCTATTGTACAATATGCGAAATAATTACTTAGGTAGCTAATCTGGTATCTCAAATGGGTGTATTATGTTTTTATTTAGGTGCACAGATCACCAGTGCCGACGTCGGAGCCAACAAGCCAGGAACGGTGGAGGAAGCCCAGCCGGTCGAGGGAGGAGGAGCAGTCTCAGTGGTGGCAGTGACAAATGGTAAGTCACCTGCTTTCTTATTGACAATACTGTATTTATTAAGCAAGGCACATATCCCGCCCATCACCTTCCTGCCCACCCCTTTTCTCCACCTAAAACTGCACCGCAGTTTAATTTGGCGCTGCTGTGTAGGCGGTGAAGTATAAATTTGCTTCAGTGCGGCACGAGGTCTGCAATGCATACAAACTGAAAACAAGATGTGTTTCCCAGTGTCCACTCAGTCACCTACTAGTACTACACTTAGGGGCCGATTCCGATCTCGGTCGGAGGCGCACCCAATACCATTCGGTCGGGAAAAAAGCCATGCGAAAGCCTGTTTCCCGACCGATCCGTACAGCACACCGAACGAGCAAGTACGATGCGCACAACAGCAAAGAATCCGGCCGAGCCGTACTCACCCAAACCAGGTCCTGTTCTCCGACCGAGGCGAATCCGGAAACGTCGAATCGAGTCGCACGGAAGGAAAAATGCAGCCCCGTCCGGCCGGACAAGTACGATGCGCTTTCTGTACGCGCCGAACCCGTCGCTACGCACGGCAAGTCAAAGCATCCGGGAGAGGCGCACATAAGCTCCGATTCGCGCCACAACACGATCCACGGCTACGAGACGAACACGGCAGCGACGAGGACGACGCGACGAGGACGAGGCGAAGCGACGAGGACGGCGCGAAGCAACGAGAAGGACGAACGACACGAACCAACCATGAATCACTTCGTCCCGATCATACCAATATTCTACATTTACTACCGAAACAGGCACGGACGCGTACGGCGCAGAAGGTAAGCCAGACACCAACCACAAAACACATACAACACATACACGACACATCACACACACACACAGGGATGCAGAATATACTTACACCAGCAACAGCAGCACCATAGGGGCGGGATGCCCATCACCAATGCCACATATGCACACAGGGGCCTGAATGCGCACCACCACCCCTACCCAGGGGTGGCATGATGCCTACCACCACTACCACCCTCACCCAGGGGGGCAGGATGCCCACCACTACTACCACCCTTAGCCAGGGGGGCAGGATGCTTACCACTACTACCACCCTTAGCCAGGGGGGGCAGGATGCCCACCACTACTATCACCCTCACCCAGGGGGGCAGGATGCCCACCACTACTACCACCCTCACCCAGGGGGGCAGGATGCCTACCACTACTACCACCCTCACCCAGGGGGGCAGGATGCCTACCACTACTACCACCCTTAGCCAGGGGGCAGGATGCCTACCACTACTACCACCCTCACCCAGGGGGGCAGGATGCCCACCACTACTACCAACCTTAGCTAGGGGGCAGGATGCTTACCACTACTACCACCCTTAGCCAGGGGGCAGGATGCCTACCACTACTACCACCCTCACCCAGGGGGGCAGGATGCCCACCACTACTACCACCCTCACCCAGGGGGGCAGGATGCCTACCACTACTACCACCCTTAGCCAGGGGGGGCAGGATGCCCACCACTACTACCACCCTCACCCAGGGGGGCAGGATGCCCACCACTACTACCACCCTCACTCAGGGGGGGCAGGATGCCCACCACTACTACCACCCTTAGCCAGGGGGGGCAGGATGCTTACCACTACTAACACCCTTAGCCAGGGGGGGCTGGATGCCTACCACTACTATCACCCTCACCCAGGGGGGGCAGGATGCCCACCACTACTACCACCCTCACCCAGGGGGGCAGGATGCCTACCACTACTACCACCCTTAGCCAGGGGGGCAGGATGCCTACCACTACTACCACCCTTAGCCAGGGGGCAGGATGCCTACCACTACTACCACCCTCAGCCAGGGGGGCAGGATGCCCACCACTACTATCATCCTCACCCAGGGGGGCAGGATGCCCACCACTACTACCACCCTCACCCAGGGGGGCAGGATGCCTACCACTACTACCACCCTCAGCCAGGGGGGCAGGATGCCCACCACTACTACCACCCTCACCCAGGGGGCAGGATGCCCACCACTACTACCACCCTCACCCAGGGGGGCAGGATGCCTACCACTACTACCACCCTTAGCCAGGGGGGCAGGATGCCTACCACTACTACCACCCTTAGCCAGGGGGCAGGATGCCTACCACTACTACCACCCTTAGCCAGGGGGCAGGATGCCTACCACTACTACCACCCTTAGCCAGGGGGCAGGATGCTTACCACTACTATCACCCTCACCCAGGGGGCAGGATGCCTACCACCACTACCACCCCCACCCATAGGATGGACAATGCATGACACAACCAGCACACCACAACCTAGGGAATGCAAGAAGAAGACATCCCCCAACACCATGACAAGCGTGTGTAGACTGTGTCAAATGCCTACAACACCGAACATGACTTCTAACATACAATGTGACCCCCTAGCACATGTGCCACACAAATATGTGTGTGGCACACACAACGCAAGCAGGCCATGACCATTGTGGCAATGGGGTCCAAACCCCCATCATCACAGTGACCAAAAGGCAAGTGTGGGGTCCATAGCTGCAGCACATTTTGAACATTGTGGCAATGGGGTCCAAACCCCCATCATCACAGTGACCAAAAGGCAAGTGTGGGGTCCATAGCTGCAGCACATCTTGAACATTGTGGCAATGGGGTCCAAACCCCCATCATCACAGTGACCAAAAGGCAAGTGTCGACAAAGTAAGAGGTGCAACTGCCAAACTGCATGGATGATTCCTGGTCACAGAACAACAAACACATCAGTGGCAAAGTAGTGTATGTGTCCCATTGCAACATAAATTGGGGGAGCCAAATCCTGCAGTGCAAATAAGACATAACTTTGGCCATGTGCAGACAAACAACACCCATGGGGGCTGACACCGTCAACAATCATCAATGACACAATGACAGAAGTGACCATCCGAATGCAGACCCACATATTTGCACCAATGGGCACACACATGCAGATACCCTGTGGAGACTGCAGATGTGAGGCGAACAGATACCATACCATGGCAGCAATGGGACACACAATCAACAATTAGCAACAAATGAGGGCTCCCGTAACATCAGCCTGGTCATGGAAGTGCCAACGGAATCATCAGCACAGATCCAACACACTTGTATAGCAATGTTGCACTGACAACACAGATGAGTCCTTCCCCATTGATGCCCAAACCTGCATGTTCACTGGAGATGGCCACACGGTCAGGGAAGTAGACGAATAGAACAATGGCAGGCACAACAGATGTGCAGGGGTGGAAGCCACAGATGTGAAGTTGCCAATCTAAGTAGGAAATCTCATTGCCAAATACTGAACACATGACACCCTCAGATGCTGCTATGGATGACATGGATACACCACAGGATAGGACACATAACCCCTGGACCACATGGGTTCCTGCACAGTAACACTTCATAATCATGAGACCAAATATCACCATCACTGCAGCAAGGGCATTGTTAGCATCATAAACATCATGTACATCAGAAGCAAAAGCACTAGAGAACAGAAAGTTGATTTATTCAGCATATGTGGCATTAAAAGCAGAAGTCCGGTAGAACATAAACAAAGGCCAATGGCCAGTCCATCAACAAAGTCACAAGTGGGTGACAGTGGCAGATGCCACCCTACACATGCCTGCACAAAACCAGGGACAATCCAGTAGGAGGGGCAACCGGGGGGGTAGGCCAGGCACCGCAGGGACAGGATCAGGGCTCACCAGGAGGAAGCAGGGAAGGGGTGGTGGGTGCTGGAGAGCCACTGACAACTGCAGTGGAGGTGTCTGACATGGTGTGTGCCGGCACAACTGGGGGGCATGGCTCAGATGTTGTGGGTGCCGGCACGACTGCAGTGGACCCCGCAGATGGAGTGGACAGGTCCGCCACTGCAGTGCCCAAGTCAGACAGGGTGGTAGTGGACTCCACTGCAGTGCCTACCACCAGGGGAGGAGAATGGGGAACAGGCAAGGTGGGCTGGACAGAGGGGGAGGACACCCTCACCACATCAGTGGCACAGACAAGCGCAGCGGGGGTGTGGTGCCGGGAGAGCAAGTGGCAGGGGGAGAAGGCCGGAGCCTCTTGGGGATGGTATATCTGTGGGTGGGGGAACCTGGGGCAGGGTGTGGCGGGGGCACCTGTGGGGTGGGGGCCTGAGGGATGGAGGAAGGTGACCTGGTGCTTGAGCTGCAGGGCGGCGGCGGGGTCTTGCTCTTACCACTCCGGGGGACTTGCGGGTGGGGGCCTCAGTCTGTCTGCGCCTGGGGGAGGGTGTCCGGGGGCGAGGGGCACTCTGCTCCGTGTGGGGGCTTCCTCTTCCCCCTGGATGCTGGGGCAGCTGGATCGGAGGGGAAGAGGCCGAGGTCACTGAGGAAGAGGTGCTGGGTCTTTGGGGTTGCAGGTGAGGCAAGGGAGGGTGCTTTGGAGGGAGAGGCAACTGAGGACTGTGCAGTGCCCGTGGATGCGTGTGTGTGTACCAGGGCCCCATCCCCTGTGAGTCTGGTTTCAGTCCCCTGACTGTGCGTGCGTGTGCGTTTAGTTTGTGGCGTGTGTGTCTGTGTGCTGGATGTGTGTGTGCTGGTGTGTGCCTGTGCCGGTGTGTGTGTGCTTGGGACGGGCAAGGTGCTGGGGAGTGTGGATGGAGCAGAGGCAGGAGGGGTGAGGGACTGTCTGAGGAGGGACACTGCTGCCGTCAGGGAGGAGTCCATGGACCTGTTGCCCCTCTGTAGGTCAGACATGCCCGATGAGATGCCCTCCATGAACGACACCAGCTGAGTCAACAGTGCGGTGTGCGCATGGAGGACACTCAGCATGGCTGTCTGCCCTACATGGAGCTGGCAAAGGAGGTACACAGACTCCTCACTCAGGGCAGCAGGGGACACAGGGGCAGGGGGTGCGGTGCCTGGGCCAAAGGAGACACGCTCCCGAACATGGGAGCCTCCACGGACCTTGGGAATGGGAGCCGATGGGAGGGCGGTGGTGGGGGGGACAGCAACACTAGCTGGGGTGTGGTGGCTGCTGACACCCGCCTCCACAAGGGAGTCATCCTCCGAGTTGCTCTGGTCCTCAGCTGAGGTGGATGGTGCTGAGGATTCCTCGGTGTGGCTCCCCTCGCCCTCCGTGCCACTGGGTCCCTCCGACCACTCCTCGGCTGCTGACCCAGTCTGGCTCTCTGGCTCCTCCTGGTCCGTGGAGCTGTCCCCTTCCGTGGCCGTGGATGTATCTGCAAACAATGGGGAAACAGACAGACATCAGTCACCTGCACCAAACGCACACACCACTGTGAGCACAGCACATCACAGAGCAAGCCCTGGCATCATTAGTTGTACATTGCTAAAAGTGCCCTAACTGAACAGGAGAAGCCAATTGTCAGTCTGATGCCAAGCATGGCACTCACATCCCACATGGCCTTGCACCCATCTGTCTGGTGTCTGTTGGATTGCAACACCCCAGTGTGGACACATGCACCAAGTACACAGTAGTTGGACAGTGCAGAGGACACGGTGTGGACACATCACAGCTCTTGCCACTGAGTGAGTACAGGTTTCCGGATGAAAGGGATGCCCAGAGTCAATTAGGAAATGCATGTGATGCATACCAGCGACAGACACCATGATGCACCCATGTCCTGATAGCCAGCGCCACTATGGGGTGCATGTAGCACATGTCACTCCCCTGCAGGACCACAAATAAGTTGACACATGCCATGGCAGAGGCATGACTGCTAAGTCATACATCACTGTCTCAGTGATGTATGACTTGGCAGCCAGACAACAACACTATGCACTGTGTCACAATAGTAGGTCATGGGGAATGCAAGTCCTGGAGCTGCACAAGTGCACATGTACATCCCCCACACAACACATCATCTCAAACCTCATCTGTCCAGGTCACACCTATTGGACATATGGGAGACCTGTGACACTACCCTCTGAACCTGAGCCCCTCACAATTTGCTGTGAATGGGGAACAGCTGCCTGAACATCACATTCGCATACCCCAGTCTGCACGGGCAGCTGATCAAACACCTATGTGACACACAAGTACCGTCTCCTATGGTCACATCTCCAGGGGCATGCTGAGCCCCTACCAAGAAACACCCCAGCAGTCCTGGCAACTAATCCACAGCACACTGACACAGAGGCAGACACCGGAGGGGTCAAATCACTGTGCACAATGTGTCAGCTGATACACGGGAGTGGGAGTACAGAGTGCATTGCATGGCCTGGAGTAGGCATGACTGTCCTGCTCCACATGAATGAGGGATGTGCCCTGGACAGTGGATAGCTGGCTATGTATGTGTGACACACGTAATCTGCACACTCCTGGGGCCCAAACATTGTTCCCACCCGCTGCATGGGCGTGTGCCACATACCCCAGGCACATGTGGTGGCTCAGCTCAGCAAGTGGACCGCATATCAAAGCAACACGCAGATCACATGTCCAAACCCAGGCGTTGTGTGAACAATGGACCCACGCATGATGCCCACAACAGAGTTAGGGAAACAGATGCTGTCCCCCACCTTTAGTGAAGCAAACTGCAAGGACACAGTCCCAAGTGACACAATTCCCTGATTGTAAGGGCCACACCTGGGTATCAGATAAGCAGTGGGCAGTGCACAATAGAGGGACATGGCTCCTGGACAACATGACTGCTGCACTGTGGCAGTTGAACCAGGCCAGAGGAGGGCACAAAGAATGTAATACAGAGTTCACAGTGCAGTCTTTGACTCACCCCCTCCTTGCTGCTGTCTGGCCTTCAGCTGCCCATCCAGGTCTGGAAAGACCACCGCCAGGATCTGGAGCATGTGGGGGTCAGGGTCCGTGTTCCGCCCCTCCTGCGAGGAGGCGACAGCTTCAGCTGGACCCGTGCAATCCTCCGGGTCCAGCCCCGAAGGTCCTGCCACCTCTTCTGGCAGTTGCGGATCCGGCGCTTGTAGACCCCCACGGACCGGACAGCCCGGACGATGTCCTTCCAGATTTCCTGCTTCCGATGGGCATTAACCTGTCAGGATGACAAAGTGAAAAGGCCATTACCACACATGCAACATATCCGTGCATGACACAGTTGTATATACATGTCTCAATCACAGGGGCACATGATGTACACAGGCAGTGCAAAGCTGACCATGGACAGTTTGCCAGACGTCACTACATGGTATCATTGCATGGGAAGTAAAACCATGTTCAAATGCACTGTCACTGCACCATACCTGTCCAGTGCAAGTCACTACACACTATGGGGGGTGACAACTACTCAGTGAGCCTGCTAGCCAGTGGCGTGCAGACTCTCAGCCTTGCTAGTCACACAAAATGCACATTCAGAAAGGCACACTCACCTGCTCCCCTGGTGTCCCATACAGCTTGCTGTACTGTGGAAGTAGGCTGTCCAGCAGGGCCTGGTTCTCTTCAAGGCTGAAGGCTGGGGCTCTCTCCACAGTACGTGCCATTGCAGGGTCCAGAGGGGCAGAGACAGCAGCAGTGCAGTGGCAGATGTCGTCCTGGAGCATGTAGTGCAGGCAAGTGGGCTCTCAGGGGAACAGCCAGCAATATATATGTGCTGGAGAGGCAGATACTGTCCCTTGTGTCCAAAGTGATAGGTCCAAGTCGTTTGCATCTTCTGAATCTGGCCAATCCATGGAATAGCAGCACCAAAACACGCCCACAGCATCCTTCAAATCTTCAACTTCATGACATACATGATTTTGCAACATTGTTGTGGGTGACCAACTGATTTTCCAGCAACCGACTCGTTCGAAATTCGAAAACGCGTCCGTTGCCAGGCAAGCCCATTGTCAATGGGTGCGCACCGATCGGTCCATTGCGGTACAACGCGCACAGGGGTACAACGCGTACCCGCACACATTGAAAGCAATGGGCCGGCCGGAGGCACCGATCGGTCCATTGCAGTTCAACGCGCACAGGGGTACAACGCGTACCCGCACACATTGAAAGCAATGGGCCGGCCGGAGGCACCGATCGGTCCATTGCTGTTCAACGCGCACAGGGGTACAACGCGTACCCGCACACATTGAAAGCAATGGGACGGCCGGAGGCACCGATCGGTCCATTGCAGTTCAACGCGCACAGGGGTACAACGCGTACCCGCACACATTGAAAGCAATGGGCCGGCCGGAGGCACCGATCGGTCCATTGCTGTTCAACGCATCACTGTACATGTGACTGGCATATGTCAGCATGCCTGTCTCAGATGGACATATGCCAGCCACAGATAGCTCCCAGGGAGTGAGGGGCACACCTACATCACGACAGCCTGTCCAAACTTTATCATAAGGCATGTAAGGCTGCATTTCCTATTGTGTGTATGTTGGTGTACATGTTGTCCTGTGGGTGTCACCTGTGGGCAGCCACCCCCAGGCTGTGCACGTGTTCATGGGGACAGGATCCTGGGTGTTACGTGTACGTGACCACTGTGATGTGCAACTGTTCATATCTGTGCATGTGCCATGGTCACATTTCACAGTGGTGTATGTGTATGTCATGTCACATACCCCGTGAGTCCCATGTGGGACGGTATGTTTGAGCCAGGGTGTCCCAGTGGCACAATAGTGATGGTCCTCCACAGTCTTTGTGCATGTGGTGTTTACAATGTCTCTGATTTCATGTGCACAATGGGAGACAGTCTCCACATCCACGTTGTGTGTGCATGGACTCTGATGTTGTGCGTGTGTGTCACAGACGTCCATGTCTGTCCTGCAGTGGCAAGTGGGGCCACTACCTGTGGGGGTCATGGTTGTTTTGCTGTGGTGTATACATGATACTCCATGTAATGCCAGTGTCCATGTGGCATTACAGGGTCCCTGGGAATGTACCTGTCGTTGAGCTGTGGTGCCTGGGGCACATCTGTCCTCACATGTCCCTGTGGGGGTTATTGTGACACGGCAGCAGGAGATGGGAACTGTGACACGGCCTCATGATATCCAATGGGCCAACCTGGGACTAATTGATGCCACCTGTTGGACCGTGTTGACAGATGTTGGCCATGTATGTACCATACATGTCCTTCCGGTACTGCACACTTCATGTAGTTGTGCCTCATAATGATGTATGTTGGGATCTTGAGTGTGTTCAATGCCGCATATGTGGGGTGACTGACAATCTTGCTTACTTCTCCTCTGCACTGCAGGGCTCCTGCTGTACATCGGCCATTCCCAGACCTGGCAACGATGGTGGAACGGGACAGCATCCGACGGTACCGCTTCACCAGGCAGCTGATTGAGGATTTGGCAGTGCAGTTGTCCCCACATTTGCAGCCTGGCCGGCCGTATCCTACAGCGCTGACCCCCAAGGTGAAGGTGATGGCAGCCCTACACTTCTTTGCCACTGGTACCTTCCAACATACTGTGGCGACTGCTGGTGGGATGTCACAGACCATGTTCAGCCGTGTGCTCCGCGATGTTTTGGCGGCAATGTTGCTCTTCCTGAACCGGTACATCTATTTCCCTAGACTGCGACGACTCACTGACGTGAAGAGTGACTTTTATGCCCTGGGGAGGATGCCGCATGTCATTGGCTCCATTGATGGGACACATGTGGCTTTGGTACCACCACAGGCCCAGGAGCAGGCCTACAGGAACCACAAGCACTACCACTCGGTCAATGCACTGGTGGTGTGTCTTGCAGACATGACCATCACACACGTGTGTGCCCGTTTCCCTGGTTCAGCACACGATGCCTTTGTGATGAGGAGTAGTCGCATCCCCAGGATGATGGCACAGATGCAGAACCAGCGTGCCTGGCTTGTCGGTGTGTACTGACTTTGTGCCATTGTGTGTGATCTGATCTGTGGTATTCCGCCCACTTTTCCAAGTCAGCTAATGTGCACTTGTCTGTCCGTAGGTGACTCGGGATACCCCAACATGCCGTGGTTGCTGACACCCCTCAGGAACCCTGTGACACCTGCCCAGATGCGCTACAATGAGGCACATGGTCGGACCAGGAGAGTGATTGAGCGGACCTTTGGTCTCCTGAAGAGCCGCTTCCGCTGCCTGGACAAGACCGGAGGGTCCCTCCCATATGCCCCTGCGAAAGTGTGCAAGATTATCATTGTCTGCTGCATGCTCCACAACCTGGCAGTGCGGAAGGAGTTGCCTCTCATCCAGGATGACAATGACCAACATCCGCCACCTGTGGAGGATCCTGGCCTGGACCACGATGCCAGTGACGATGATGATGGTGATGGTGATGGTGATGTCCGCACACAGCTCATCACCAACTTCTTTAGCTGAATGTGAGTATCCTGAGGTGTCATGTCAATGATGTGAGTTGGCATGATGTGTGGGTGGTGCTCTGGTGCTGTTGGAGTGTGTCCATGGGCCACTTGACTGGATGTGTGTTGCGATGTGTGGTGACAGGTGGGCTGTACTCCCCAACAGTGTTGACATGCTAACTTGGTTCTGGGTGGGTATCTTGTAACATGTATTGTGCATGTGTTTTGCTGTTCTGTCCTGTACTCCATTGCTTTTGACTGTGTGTCATTTCTGTCCTTCACAGGGTACTTTCAGATTCGTTTGGTCAACTGTGTCCACCGACGACGTGATTGCACATCCAGGCTGGTAGCTGTTGTGTCCCTACAGGTGATGTGCGCCACACCCATGGACTTCCTTCCGTCTACAGTTGTTGACTGTGTGCCCGCTGCCAGGTGGGGTTACCTTGCATCTGTAGTGGTTACGGCATGTTGCAACTGTGTAATAAACCTGTGCTTCACTTTCTGATGTGCGTTGTCTGTGGTCACACATTTGACTGCCATTTGCTTACTGCACCTGTGGGCTACTTGACTACAACTGGGAATGGGTGTGGTGTCTGTGCATTGCACCGTCTTCCCTGGCAACATCAGTGTAGGCAATGAGTCAGATGGCCTAGGTGTGTATGTGTCGTGTAGCCCTGGTGGTGTGTCTCCCTCATGTGTGTCACGTTTCCTGTACTCACATGCCTGTGTTGTCCTTGCTGTTGCAGTTCGCATACACAGTGTAATTTTGCAGTACATCATCCCCATAACAGCACCAACGTTGGAATCACGACAGAGGCAAGTATGGTGTATTAGTGTGTTTATTATGATACATTTGTGTTAATAGTGCATAGGATGGGTTGTGCTGTACATGAATCTTGCAATCCCAAGTTCCTAGGTGAATTGAAAGTCCGGGTAGACAGGATCCCCAGTATCGGGGCCACAGTTGTCTGACACATTGGTCCAACTTGTACTCCCCATGCAATGTGTGGGAGTAGTGTTGCCGTCAACAGGGTGAACAGTCTGTGCACAAAGGCGAACATCCAGAACAGGTTCAGGCTTCCTGGGAGTTGCGCTTGGCCATTGGCCTCTCACTTTTCCCTCCTCGGACGACCCCTCTTCTTGGGGGGGCCCTCAAGTGCAGGCTGCTGCGGTGCAGGGGACTCTCCGCCAGAGTCCTCCTCCCTCCCTGTGGCAGTTGCAGTTTGTTCGGCACCAGATGTTGTTGGCACACAGGGAGGTGTGGACTGGTTGCTGTTCATCTGGCGGAGGCATTGTAAAATGTCCCTGTGCACCGCCGTCATCTCATGCAGTGCATCCCACTTGGACTCCACGCGGGACATGTGTGAGTCCACACGGGACATGTGTGACTCCACGTGGGACATGTGGGAGTCCAAGCGGGCATGATGGGCAGCCTGCTGCTGTTTAATGTCTCTGAGGAGCCCCACTACCTGGCTGAGCTCTCCGGTGCTGGACTTGTACGCATCAGCTATGCGTACCAGTTGTGGGTCATCATGCACACCAGCAACGTCTGCAAGCAGCGACCTCTGTCTCCCACCCCTCCCACCACCCCTGCTGACATGTGCAGTGTGTGCAGTGGCACGCACAGATAACCCTGGTCCACCTTGGGGGTTGGTGGTGGTGGTGGTGTCCATGGCCCCAGGTTGGTCCAGGGTCACTGTGCTGGTGTTGCTCCTTATTCTGTCCATGTCGGCAGGGATGGTATTCGTGGTGACAGTCGTTGTAGGGGTGGGTGCAGGGGGTGCAGCTGGTGGTCCTGCTGGTGCTGCAGCTGGTGGTCCTGCTGGTGCTGCATGTTGACTTCCACCGGATGTGCCAGGTTGTTCTTCATCGTCCGAGGAGGACAGAGGCTGTACGACGCCAGTGAGCTCGGCATCCTCTTGAGCCTGGGACTGGGACTCCTCAGCGTCTGCTGCTGTGTCCCCATCATCACCTGTTTTTGGGAGACACAAACAATGTATGTCATGTTTCTGCAGGCATTAATGTTTGACACACATTACAGTTGTGACTGTGCCTCTGGGTGCGGGCCTATACATTGCATTGTCCTGAGTCGTCACAGTCAGGGGTTGATATTGGTGTGGCACATTGTCCTGCATTATTTGGGCATTTCTATGTATTTTCTGGGGTGTGAACATGGTCTGCATTGGTTGTGTTTGGTTGACAGCCGGCCCTCCTTCCCACCCACCCAGCTAGCCAGATATCCCACCATGGAACGTGCTTGCATTGCAGGGAGTGTAAGTTGTCTCTCAGGATGTCAGTCAGTGGTGTCCTGCTGTTTGTTGGTGCACAGTTGCCAGCAGGGCCTTGTGCTCCCCACAGCAGTAGCCAGTGTCAGCCATCTTGTGAGTCCTTCTCCACTTCCTGTGATGTGAGCATGGTTCAGGGTGGTGTTGATGGGACAGTTGTGGGGGTGAGCTATGTCTGTGACTATGACTCCCATCATGCCCTTGCCTCCTCCCCCCTTCCCAGCATGCCCATGCTTCCTTCCTTTTGACTCTGCTTCCCTGTGGGGTGGGCTGGCTGTGCTGACAGGATGGCTGGGAGTGTTGTCCTGGCAGTTGTTTGGCTGGAAGTCCCAAGAGTGTCCCTGTGCTTCACACAACATAACCCAGGGTGGTGGTTCTTTGTGGGATCTTGTGTTAGGATGGGGGGCATTGCATTCTACCAGGTGGGTTCTGTGGAGTTTGTGTTGGGGGTGGGGTGTGAGGGGAGGTGCTTGTGACTATGGTCAGTGCTGCAAGTCCCCCTTCCCACCCAGCTAGCCAGATATCCCACCATGGAACGTGCTTGCATTGCAGGGAGTGTAAGTTGTCTCTCAGGATGTCAGTCAGTGGTGTCCTGCTGTTTGTTGGTGCACATTTGCCAGCAGGGCCTTGTGCTCCCCACAGCAGTAGCCAGTGTCAGCCATCTTGTGAGTCCTTCTCCACTTCCTGTGATGTGAGCATGGTTCAGGGTGGTGTTGATGGGACAGTTGTGGGGGGGGCAATATGTGTGACTGCGACTCCCATGATGCTATTGGCTTCACTGACTTGGCCAGCATACACAGAATTCCTTCCTTTGAGTGGCCTTCACTGTGTGTTGGTGTTGTTGTGGTGGCTACATGTCTGGATGTGTTTGTTAGTTCTATTTGTGCCACTGCCTAGCTGTAGTTGTGGTTGTGTTTGTACATGTGTTGGCACAGTTGGATTTGACTTTTTTGATGGCATGTGTTGTGTTTATCTGACTAACATACACATTTTGGGATGATTCTGTTCTGGTTGCTGTGTAATTGCTAAGAGTGCATGGTTTGACTCTCCCCTTGACAGTGATGTGTGTGTTTTGTGGCAGAATATTGTGTACATTTGTTGTGTACTCACCAGGCTCTGGGATGTCCTCTAGTCCATATACGCTCACTGGCGGAAGGATGGCCCGCACCTTCTCCTCCCAGGGCCTGAGGTATATTGGCTTGGCAGGAGGGCCACTGCCGGTGTATTGGCTGTTGATGTAGTCTTTCTTCAGCATGTCCCGTACCCTCCTGCGCACGTCATACCACCTGTTCTGGATGTCGGTCTTTGTGCGCCGACATGGTGATTGTGCGTTCACCCTGTTGATGATCCTCTCCCACATCTTGGTTTTCTGCGACATGGGGGTCTGTTGGGCCAGTGTGCCAAACAGCTGTGGCTCCACCCTGAGGATCTCGTCTACCATGACTTCCAATTCACTATCTAGGAACTTGGGATTCTTCTTGGGGGCATGGTGATGGGTGGTGATGGTGGGTGATGTGTGTGTTGGTGTGCAGGTGAGGGTGTGTGAGTGTGTGTTTTGCTGGGTGTATGTGAGGTAGGTATTTGTTGGTGTGCTGATGGTGTCTGGCTTGTGTGAGGGATGAGCTGTGGGTGTGTGGTTGCTTTCTCTTGGGTGCTGGCAGTGGAATGGCATTTGCAAAGGCTCATGGTAGTGATTTGTGTCCTTTATATAGGTGGAGTTGTGGGTGTGTCTTTGTTCTCTGTCCCCACCCCCCAGTATTTATTGGCTTGGTAATTGCTTGTTTGGCCTTATTTTGGGTGATTTTTCCTTGGTGCTGTTTGTGTATGTTGGAAACGTTCTTGTGACCGAGTCGGACCCTGCATTGGTCTCGTACGGTGTTCTCCGTTTCGTTCACGCTGTGTTTGTGCAGCTTTCTATGCTGCGTACGCGTCGGTCGCGGTGTATTGTGTTGCTTCGGCTCGGTTTTGTATGCGTGTCGGTCGTACGGCTTGTCCTCCGTCCGACTCGGTCGTGGTTTTCGCGCCTTGCATCGTACTTTGCGGTTTGGAGTTCGCGTGTACGTTTCGGTCGGATTTGTTCCGGGTGCGTGTCGGTCGGTTGGATTCGCGTGTTTTTCCGGCCGGATTGCTGCTTTCCGTGCGGCTCGGTCGGTCGACTTTGTTTCCGTACGTGTCGGTCGGATTTTTCGCGCCTTGCATCGTACTTGGCGTGTTGTGCGCCACGGGTATGTGTCGGTCGGTATTTTTTCCGGATCCGAGTCGGTCGGTGCTTTTTCCAGCCCGAATCGGAATCGACCCCTAAATCTTTCTTTCTGCCTCAGCCTACTCAAAAATGTAAATTCCTTCTGTGCATGACCCACATTTTCCTGCCCCTGTGACTTCTATTTCATGACTACTATTACGGATTTACGGTTGAAATGTTTCCTTCCGTCAACCATTGTGACAAAGCAAAAGCACAGTACACGATCAGTGACTCCCCACGATTCCATATCTAAACCTCTACCTAGCCCAATCCCTATTACTTACCTTCCTGTAGACTAATTTTCTCCACTACCAAGTGAAGGTATTTGTTTAAAATAATTTGTGGTGGAGGCCAGGGTGTAATATGGCAGCTAGTTCATTTATTAACACACATACAGTGTCTATTCCGTTTCACTGTGAAATCCTTTAAACTAAAATCACTTCTTGATTATGTTGGTGGTCTTGCTTCATTCCTTGCTGTTAGTGCTATTGCATTATGTAATGCATGTATGGGAAAAACTTGTCTCTCTGACTATTCATATCAAAATTAAATTCCTATGACCGTAAGGGATCATCAATGTTCTCCCACTGTACCACTATAGATCGTATAAACAAGTGTGTCCACTGAGCATCACAGTTTGTTTTATTTTCTTTCTTGATATAGCTACTTCTGCTTCTGAAGGCAGCCAGCAACCATGCTGGCAGGAGCTAGCTGCCCGGCTTTGGCGCTAAAAGTTGGAGGCCGTGGCTGCAGAATCCTGCCAGCTGGTGGCCTTGGAGGAGGCACAGGCATCGAGTTTCTTGGGCCGCCATCCAGGCCCACCTCTAATCCGGCCCCGCCACTGCCACCGCTGGCACCACCTACAGCTGGAGTCCACTGCTGCACGGGGCACAGCCACCTCCCACTCTCCTCGTCGTCATCATCCCACCTTCTCCACCGCATTCTACAAGAGCTGGTGCTCCTCAGGCATGGGCAATAGAATCTGGCCCAGGAGGTGGCAGATTTAAAAAAGGAACTGGATGCTCTCAAAGCCCTTTTATGTTGAACATTTCTTTTCTTTTCTTTTTTTTCTTTTTTTTTAGTGGGAGGGCATGTTATGGATGGAAAGGGTGGGAAGAAAAGTTGGGTCAAAGGCTCAAATGATGGGGAAATGGTCAAATGAAGCATATTGTAATTTTGTCCTCCTGTTTGATAATTGTATAGAAGTCTCAAACTGGGGAGGATAACTTATTTAGTTTGCCAGTGCCTGGAAAACTAGAGGTGGATGTGTGTGTCATTTGCCTCGCTGTAGGGCGTACTTCGACTGTGGTAGCGTTGGTTGCAGCTCTCTGCGGGGTCTTACAAATATGGAAACCGGCAGAGCTGGAACCACATCTTTCTGAGCAGGTTAAATATCTGTGTCCTCTGAGCCACCCTCCATACTGACAATCACTTGCTTGTCATCACTGTTACTTTCCATAATTCTGAGGCTTTCAGGAACTTTCCATTTCCCATGTCCAGATCATCAGAAGGCGGGGGGGAGATGATGATGGAGCTCCCTTTCTTTTTTCATGCTGTTGAAGATCAACATCTTGCCCATCAGGAATCTCAACCTCCTGTTCTTCTCCTACTTCAGGAAGAACTGTTGCTGGCTGCGGCTCCTGTTGTCCACTTTCCTCAGTTTCCTTTGATGATTGGGTACTTTGTGGCTGAGACAAATCCAGTTCAGACTCACTGCTCGTCGCCATGACTGCAGTGGCTGCCTCGCTGAGAGACATGGGCTTGGGTTTAGGTTGGAGTGATGCCATTGATGTGGGAGTGCTGCCCCCAGCCTTTTGCTGCACGGAGGAGGGTGCGACAGGTACACCATGTTTGTGGAAATATGCCACGCCAGTAGTGATAAACTCCTTCTCCACCTCACTCGCCACTTTCATGGCAGAAACACCCTTCTTTGGGACCATCTTCAAGTTTTTAGCTCTGGCAGTTAGCACTTAGCTGCTCAAGCGGAAGCAGATAAGGACTCGGATGGTGTCACTCAGTGCAGGTCTTCTGTCTGGCAGTATGTCATCTTGTGTGATGTCTCTTCTTGTGCACCTCAAATCAAAACAAGAAAAAAATTCAGTGTAATGTGGCATTTGCAGTTTGAATCTACAGACAATATCATTTAGTGGGGCCATCTCAAATAATTAACAATAGTGTATCCATTCTAAACCATTTAGAAACATAACATTTCAATAACATACGGATTGAGAAGGATACTTTGTGTTTCTAAGGCCTATGAGACCCCTGTGGCAAGCAGGGGGTCTAGGAGAAAATGGAATAATCCTTTAAAAAAGTTGCAGGTGTGTGCCTATGAGACACCTATGGCAGGCAGGGAGTGAGGAAAATTGGAATAAGCCTTACAAAATGTACTGCTGGTGTGTGCCTACGAAACACCTGTGACAGGCAAGGTGCAGGGGAAACATTTCATAATCCTGAAAAAAATGATTGCTAGTGTGCGCCTATGAAATACCTACGGGAGGCAGGGGGTGCAGGGGAAAATGGAATAACTGAAAAAATTATTGCTGGTTTCTCACTAGGCGACTATGAGAAATCCTATGGGAGGCAAGGAGGCGCAAGAGAAATGGAAAAAATGCTGTACTACAATCTTCCTCAAGCACATTAAACTCACATTAGGGGAAAAAGGAAGAAATGAACAAAAAACAAAAAGGCATAAGCCTCTTCTATCACTGTCCCAAGAAAATGGCTTTGAAAAGTGGAAGAAAAGGATTTCACACACTGGCTACACAAAATGTCCGCCAGCCACATGTTCACAACAACAAGCAAGAAGGCATGGACAAAAAAGAACACATAGCGGCCTTTTGCAAAAGCACACTGGCTACACAAAATGGCAGCTCTGGCACATGGCCACCAAGAGCGAAGGCATGGACAACAAAGAACACATGCAGGCCTATGGCAAAAGCCCTCTGACTACACAAAATGTCTGCCGGCCACATGTTCAAACAACAAGCAGGAAGGCCTGGACAACAAAGAACAAATGCAGGCCTATGGCAAAAACACACTACCTACACAAAATGGCCACCCTGCCACTTGGCATGGAAAACAAAGACAGAATTGTGGCCTATAGCACGCACACACATGCACTCCACACACGCCACACAAGATGGCCATGCCAAAAACAAAAATAAGTCACTTTTAAAAATTCCCCAACCACAAGCATCCCAAGGAATCAAAAATTACCCCACCAAAATACACTTTAACACTTTGCACAGAAAAATATAATACAAAAAAAACCATTTTGCATTTAATCCAAGACCACCCATAAATCAATAGATGTTTTCAAAAAACATATAGCACAGAAACAGTTTTTTAATATTTATATTCCCTGTGCCTATTGCTGGCTGGCCGTTGCCCATGGGCAAACTAGGTATCGGACAGTAAAATGAGCAAAATAGTGCAAAATTCACACAAACGGCACACAAGAAAATGGAGAAAGGTACTTTAAAACCAGGCTTCCAGCCCTTCAAAAAATGTGCAAATGTTTCCCCTTACAAAAAGTTAATGCAAAATAGGCCCCAATTGTAACTCCAGGGCATTGACAATAAAATTTAAAACTTTAAGAAAAAATGAAAAAGGTAAAAAAAAAATACTGGTGCATCCCTTACATCAAACACCAAACTTATCCAAAGTTCTTTAACTTACTTGATTTCTCACAAAAAAAGGAAGTTGGAGGCTCTCTGGCACTTCCTTCCTGTTGAAAGGAAGAAAAATAAGTAAAATTTAAAAAAATGCATTTTGCACTAAAAAAACACCTGAGACGTCCGTTCGGGTAAAATACCTACCTGAAAACATATTTTTGAATTGATTTAGCTGCTTCCTAAGTAGAAACTCTCCTCTAAAAGCACCCCTGCTTGACCGCAACCGCCCATGTTAGAAAATGGTGCAAGAAAGCTTCCTAGCGACCGGAAATCATGCTAGGGTACGCCAAATCTCACTTGCTTGCTGGAGCCTCGCATTACTCCCTCTTTCATCGTATTGCTCGCACAATAATTCCACCACGCATTGATTGGTGGAATTTGGCAGGACCTCAGCTTTAAAAGAGTAACACAGTCGCCAAATTCCTCTAATTCTGCAAGCAGAATGGAAAATTCCACCGAGCCGGAAAATAAGCATTATGAAAGTTTACAATCCACCTTCAGGATAAATATATTGCCATGGAAAGCCTTCCATTGAATAATACATCACATGGGCTTATGGGTAAAGTAAATTTGTGCTGTTATTTCCATGGGCAAAAATGTATAGGAAAGTGTTCTGGGGACCCACATAAGTAGCAGGGGAGTATTCTAACGTTTATACGTTCAATGTAGATTCATATTAGGCAGAACTAGAACTACAGTTACTTTTTCATTCTGTGACAGCAGGCTAGTGAGAGTGTGGCAGATTTGCAAATGAGCTGCTGAATTCATGAACGCGCAGTGGACTACAGGGGGTGGAATCTTCCTAGTCAATGGTATGTCTTTATTTTTTTTTAATTGAATTTGCGAATACTCCGTAGACTCTTGAATCCACCTAGTATCTGCAAATTAATGGGCCCGGGTCAAAATGTGTTGATTTTTCCTGTGCGCACGGACGAATAAACTAATCACTACAACTCTCTTGTGACTCGTTTATATCACTAACAAGGATTGTGATATTTTCCTCTCTGTCTACGCAGCCTTGATCACAGTACCGTGGTATCATTTTGTCCTTGCTTTTACATAATTCCGTGCATGATATCCCAATGAATATAGAATAAATACTTTGAATTTTCTCATTTCTGTCTGTAAAAACATACTAAATTGAATTAATTTCCAAAAGAGAAAAATAAGGAAAAGAATCAATCAAGAAATAAGGCAATAAAGAAAAATAATAATTACAGAGGGATAAATTAAACTATTCATTAATCAAAATTGTTCATTATTGTGCAACATTCTTAAATGATGTACTACATCCATGTGTATTTCCCATGCACCACTTTCATCCAGTGCCTAACTGCATAACAGTTTCTCCTTAGAGCCCGTTTCCGATGTCGGTCGGAGGGGCTCCTGACGGCATCCGTCAGGAGCGACTCTGTTTCGTACGCGCTTTTTCCGGACGAATCGTACCACTGTACGAGCGGGCAAGTACGATGCAAAGATAGCCTCGCGCTCCGACCGACTCATACCCGTCAGCGACGCCGTCTGGACGACTCCGAATTCTCCAACGCGCACCGCGCAATGGGGCCGATTTTTGAATGACCAAGTACGATGCGCGCGTCGAGCGGCCTGAGCGAGTCGGAGCCTCCGACTCGTGACGGCGTTGGGAAGCGGACTTTGGGGGGCCGTAGCGGGCCTCCCTTAACCCGGAGCCCAACAACTCGGTTACGGGGGGGCCCAAGGGTCCCCCCTACACATGCATGCACGGCGCCGCCGGCGCCGAGGCGTCCCCGCGACAGGGGGCGCCCTTTTCTCGCTATGGGAGTCTATGTACGCGACGTACAACAGGCTCCCATTGACTTCAATGGGACTCCGAGCGACACAACTCCGTCAGCGCTCAAAGGCATCGTACTCAGTCGCTCAGAGCCACGGAGCGCGAGTCGCTCGGAAAGCTCTACGGGACCGAGTCGGCCGTAGGGCTTTCCGACCGACATCGGAATCGGGCCCTTATTGTTATAAATAAGGTAAAACTCTTACTGCTGTTAATTCAATTTGAATACAATTCAATTAATTTCCTTGTATCTAGTTTCTTTCATAGTGCATCATAATATCAGGTACCCTAAACACTCCTTTATAAAGCCCAAGTGGGCAACCTGCGCTCAATATCCTTGTAGTACTTCAAATACACCTTCAAGATGTTTTGTCTTGGTTTTAGTTTCCTGATTATCATATTACAACCTCTTAAAAACTCAGAGCATAGCTCAGTAATGTTTTCTTTGAGGTGAATTTACATTTCTTTGCCCACATTTGATCCACCTAGGATTTTTGCATCCAGTTCTATTATATATCTTGACTCCAATTCCCTTAACTTCCATGCTCTCTCACCCCCTCATGGGTTACTTGGGATCAAACCAATCACAAAAGTGTTCATCTTTAACATCATGGACTATCTCAAAGTGAAGGGTTACTGGATAGTTCTTATCTTTATTCATTATTGCCCTAATGTATTGGAGTATTGTCTTGTGCACCTGTAAGATCGTGCTGCCCATTTATATCTTCTTACAAGGGCATGTTAAGATAAACACCACATAATCACTTTTGTAATGAAATGCCCCTAATTTATCTAGGTTTTATTCTGAATGGTGAGTTATATTATGTATTATTCACTCCATAGTGATATGCTCAGCACCTTCTATACTTTGCTTTTTGTTAACCAATTAGTTGTTTTCTTTTTCTCTGGATTACTGGTCACTAAATAGTCCCTCATTGATTTTGGCGCCACAGAAAGTTATCCCTGGTCTACTAGAGACTTCTTTTCCTAAAATAGGGTAATTTGTAATAATGTGCCAATTTTTTTGTTTGATCCTTACTTTTCCTTTATCTTTACAAAAGGTAGTAATAAATCTAAATGGTTGTCTCTTTGCTTTCTATTTTCTTGTATGAAATCTTTCTGTTTGTTTGTCCACTTTCAAACGTGCTTCCTCCAAGGTCTTTCTAGGGTGACCCCTTTATTTAAATCTTTCAACATATCTTTCAAGGCCACCTCTAATTCTTTATTCTCACTACAGTTTATTTTCGTATGTAGTGCCGTCCCATATGGTTTACTGCATTGGCGCTTATTAAGATGGAAAGTGTTCTCATGCAGCAGGGTATTGCGGTGTGCAGACAGAATATCGAGTTGGAAATATCGACCTACAGAAATATCGAGTCCTAAATATTGTGAGTCAGAAATATCGACAGCAAGAATATCGATTTTAAGGTATGAAATATTGTTTTTAAAAATATAGAAGTCATTAATATCGTTTGCAAAAATATGGTTGTTTAAAATATCGATTTTTTAATTAGTGTTATGTATTTTAGTATATATTTTAAATGTATGTGATGTATTTTTTTTGTATAAGAATTGTTTTTGTTTTTTAATATATGTGTTAAATTTTTAGTAGTTATCAATTTTATTTTAATTACATTTTGCGTTTTTTAGTTCCGTAGCAGGTTGTGGGTTTATAGGGGAATAGGGTGGGAAGTAATTTAATTATAATAAATTAATGATTATTTTTTGTCTATTAATATTTATTTAACTGAGATTTAATAGTGTTAATTGTGGGAAGTAATTTATTATTAATTAATTATTAATTGGTTGTTAATCAATATTAATCAATTAATTGCTAATTAATCATGGTAATTGTGTAATTCTTTTAGGTGCGGGTTGTGAGGTTTATCGGGGTAAAGGGTGGGAAGTTATTTATTTTTAATTAATTAATAATTTGTTAGTATTAATTAATTAATTGAAAATTAAATATTGAAATTGTGTAATTAATTTTAGGTGTGGGTTGTGGGGTTTATAGGGGTAATGGGTGGGAAGTAATTTATTTTTGATTTATTAATAATTAGTTGTTAATTGATATTAATTAATTTATCGAAAATTAATTATGTAAATTGTGTATATAATTTTAGGTGCGGGTTGTGGGATTTATAGGGATACAGGGTGTGGGAAGTAATTTACGTTTAATTAATTAATAATGAGTTGTTAATAAATATTAATTAATTAATTGTAAATTAATTATGGGAAATGTGTAATAAATTTTAGGTGAGGGTTGTGGGGTTTATAGGGGTAAAGGGCGGGAGGTAATTTATGTTTCATTAATAATTAGTTCTTAATTAATATTAATTAACTGAAAATTAAATATGGAAATTGTGTAATAAATTTTAGGTGTGGGTTGTGGTGGTTATATAGTAAAGGGTGGGAAGTAATTTATGTTTTTTAATTAATTAGTTGATCATTAATATTAACTAATTGATATTTAATTAGGGTAATTGTTTATATTTTTCGTCTGTGGGTTTTACTTTTATAGGGGTAAAGAGTGGGGAGTAAAATAATTTTACTTACTATATAATTAGTTGTTAAATACTATTAGTTTTTTAATTGAAAATAAGTTTTGATTGTGTAATTAATTTTTTGACAGTTTAATTTTAGCTGTGGTTTGTGGGGACTATAGGGGTAAAGTGTGGGAAGTTTATTAATTTTTATGAGTTTTAATTTGTTCTTTAATTAATAATATTTCTTTAATTGGTAAATAATTATGTAAGTACATTTTTTTAATTTAGATGTGGGTTGTGAATTGTGTGGTGTTATAGGGTAGGAAATAAAAAAGTAAATTTATGTAATTAATGTTTTTGTTTCTAAATAATTTCTAATTAAAAATATTTATTTGTTTGAAAATTATTTTTTATTTGATTTAATATAATATTTGTAGGTATGTGTCATATGCATTTAACATTATATGTTTTTTTAATTTGTAATATTAAATATATTTGTACTTTAATTTTTAACATATTTATATATTTTGTATTTATTTTGTTTTTAAAATATTTGTGTTAATATTTTGTTTGTTTTTAATTTTGAACTGACTGGAGTGAGAATATTAATTGTTACTCCTCCGCAATCCAACACTTTTCCTACTGTTGCACTCATTGGAGTTGGAATAGTAAATTTTACCCTGCCACTATCCAACACTTTCCCTACTATTGCACTCACTGGAGTTGGAATAGTAATTTTTACCCCTCCGATATCCAACACTTTCCCAACTGTTGCACTTATTGGAGTTGGAATAGTAATTTTCACCCCTCCGCTATCCAACACTTTCCCTACTATTACAATTATTGGAGTGGGAATAGTAAATTTTACCCCTCCGCTATCCAACACTTTCCCTGCTGTTACACTTATTGGAGTGGGAATAGTAATTTTTACCTCTCCACTATCCAACACTTTCCCTATTGTTGCACTCGCTGGAGTGGGAATAGTAATTTTTACTCCTTCTCGATCTAACACTTTCCCTACTGTTGCACTGACTGGAGTGGGAATAGTACATTTTATTCCTCTGCTATTCAACACTTTCCCTACTGTTGCAATCACTGGAGTGGGAATAGTGAGTTTTACCCCTCCGCTATCCAACACTTTCCCTACTGTTGCACTCACTGGAGTGGGAATAGTAATTTTTACCCCTCCGCTAGCCAACACTTTCCCTACTGTTGCACTGACTAGAGTGGTAAATTTAAGTTTAAAGATTTTTAAATAGTTTAGGGGCCCATTACGATACCCGGCGTAAATAAATCCGCCAGGCATGGAAGCGGCAAAAGTCCGCCCGCACACACCGCCTGAACACCGACCACGCCATTACGATTACACAAACCGAAAACCGCCATCGGCGGAAAAATCACACAAAATACCGCCCGCCAACGTCCGAGTCGGAGTCAAACCGCCCGCCACGGACGGAAACACGCACGACAACACAAAACCGCCCGCCCTCACGGCCGACACACCGCACGTGAAATTACGATCGCACCGACATGAGCGCGGAAAACCACAAATATACCGCCCGCCAGCGCAAACAACGCCGATGAGAATCGACACGGCAGAAGCCATGGCGCCAACGTACCTGCACAGAAACCATCCGCACACAAAACCAATAGCACACAACATGGCCAACAAGTCCACACAGCAAGGCACGCAAAAATACACAAGCACAGTACACATCCCGAAAACACCCCCCGGACAAACAAAAAATACAAAGGCCAGAACCCCAGACACAACACACCTGAAAACAACAGACCATGAGGACACACCCACATAGGTGAGTACAAAAGCAGCACTCCCACAGACCACAACCCCTTGCTACATTGCAAACCAGAGAGGAGAGGAGAGGACACAGTGACACAGCAAGGACAGCAGCACACCACAGAAACGCACACATCACAAACCACCACCACCACCACCAAACACCGGCACCACAAACCCCCTGCACATTACACAACACACACCGCACCAGCACCACAAACACCATGGCACCACAAAGAATGCCCAAGTACACGCCCATTGAGCTGACGGTCATGGTCGACGAGATCATCAAGGTGTACCCACAAATCTATGGGAACATGGTCCAGCACACACCACTAGCCACCAGAAACAGAATGTGGAACCGGATCGTAGACCAGGTCAATGCAGTCGGGACCCTGCCCAGGAACAGAGGTGAAATAAACAAACGTTGGAATGACGTAAAGAGCCTGGTCAAGAAGAAGGAGGGCAAAAACAGAGAGCTGGCTGCCGTCACTGGCGGAGGGAATCCCGCGCTCTTTAAGACCTTCAAAGCGTGGGAGGAGAAGGTGCGAGTCGTAATACATCCGGAGATCCTCGCCGGATTAGCAGGGGGAGTGGAGGCTGGTAAGTACAAACTAATGTATACCAGCACACCGCTATGTACTCACATGCGCAACTACCATGCCACAGCTCCCAGGGACAAACACCCCCATGTCCAGCACACAATACACAACACATCACACACACATGCAACAGACACCACCACACACAGCCCAAACCGAACAACTGTAAGATGCGTGGGGACATGTGTACACTCAGCCAGCCACGTAACCACCAACAGGTCCCCAAACATGCCAGAAGCGCCACAACGAGCACCCACCACACCCATGTGTCCGCCACAGCTGCACTAACCGACAAGTAACAGGTAAGTGGCAGGAACACAAAGTGCAGTGGGTGGGAGGGTGGACAGCCCAAGTACAACACACACCAGGCCCCAGTCCCACAGCACAGCAAGGAGGAGCATCCCCCACACCCCACAGCCACGTGTCAGCCACCGCAGTGCACAACGACAGCCGAAAGGCAGACATCACGGTCCACAGCAATCGGTGTCAGTGGGTGTCCAGCCACCCCCACGACCCACAACACCCCCCCACCCCCACAGACCTGCAACATGGAGCACCCCCGCTTAGAGCCATGTGGCATCCAGTACAGTGCACGCACGAACAACTTGCAGGTGGGAAACTGGACAGGGCTGGATTACTGGAGGCATGAGGACCATAACACGACCAACACATGGGACATGTCACGTAGCAGACGAACACGCAGCACCGCCCACCGTCACGAACAAGTGAACAATGTGCACACGGACATGAACAACAGACTCACACCCCACATGACCCATCACAGACATAGCAACACCCAAGGAGCCACGTCTGCATGCACAAGCCACACTGAATATAGTCCCACACGGCAGCCACTGTGCAACTCATCACACACAACCGAAACACCATTGAAGTCCTGTCCATGTAGCCCCTACTGCCTGTCAACCACACACCCCACAACTACGCCTATGTAAGACAAACAACACTAGACGCAACAGAGCGGAACAACATAAATGCACACAAACACCACTGAACCCATCAAACTCACAGACACACCATGCACATACAACATACCATCCATCCCATCCGTCAGCCCCAGTCACATGAAAGGCATGTCATCCGCACAGCTGCCACACATACAGCAGTCACGCTAAGATACATGCCCATGACCAACCATGTGCCAGAAGTCAATGAAGCGCACGACACACTGTGAGCAACAACACACAACATGGGCCACACCCCCCGAGCACTGCAGTGATGCACATGGCACAGGGCAGCACGCACACCAAGGAGATGGGACAACTGCAATACGTTGGCTGGCACACAACCATCACTCACACATAACGATGCGTCCAATGCCATGTCCAGTAATCACAACAGACAGCAAATATGCAGGCCATGTCAAGCATGCACACACCCCAAACCATGCACTGTCATGCTGCCACAACACATGTCACGTTCGGCACCCATGGCTCACAGCATGTACCCCAAAAGCATATCCCCTCCCAAATGCGAATCTGGGGCATGGCCCCCATGTTGCCATATGCGTTCCTAAGCGTTCCATTTGAACCCCAAAAGCATATTCCCTCCCAAATGCCAATCTGGGGCATGGCCCCCATGTTGCCATATGCGTTCCTAAGCGTTCCATTTGAACCCCAAAAGCATATTCCCTCCCAAATGCGAATCTGGGGCATGGCCCCCATGTTGCCATATGCGTTCCTAAGCGTTCCATTTGAACCCCAAAAGCATATTCCCTCCCAAATGCGAATCTGGGGCATGGCCCCCATGTTGCCATATGCGTTCCTAAGCGTTCCATTTGAACCCCAAAAGCATATTCCCTCCCAAATGCCAATCTGGGGCATGGCCCCCATGTTGCCATATGCGTTCCTAAGCGTCCCATCTGAACACCAAAAGCAAAGTACAAACCAGACCCAGGATGGGCCAGGAGCCCGCATACACCAGAGTCACAATAAGTAGGGGCACAGCAACACACCCATCGGCATGGCCAATCCGTCCCATGCCACATGTGCACAGCACACAGTCCCATTGCCAAGCACACACAACTACAGATGCTACAGCCACACACACGCCTCCGGGAAACCCATGTACGAGATTGCACGAACTGTTAATGTCAGACGACAACTACATACTTCGCCAGGTGCAACACAATAACAAATCTCATTCTCTCCACAGGTGACGAACTGCTGGATGCTGGGGATGGAGCCAGCAGCCAGCACAGCCAGCCTACAAGCCCCCAACGAGGACACACGGATCTGGAGGATCTGTCCTCCTCTTCGGACACGGACCACCAAGCAGGCCCATCTGGTATGGCAGGGCCCAGCCGCTCCCCAGGACCCCTCCTACCCACCAACCCATCATCCAGGGCTGCTGAACATTCCCAGCCCCCTGCTGCCACTGTCGTTGCGGCCACACCCACGGTCATTGCGGCC
Organism: Calotriton arnoldi; assembly: GCA_963921515.1. Classification (NCBI taxonomy): domain Eukaryota; kingdom Metazoa; phylum Chordata; class Amphibia; order Caudata; family Salamandridae; genus Calotriton; species Calotriton arnoldi. The sequence goes on along the minus strand of CAWUFW010000695.1, from coordinate 2,554,133 downwards.
ACACCCACGGTCATTGCGGCCACTACCATTGCCGCAACCGCCACCATCGCCGCACCGACCACCACCGCCGCCACCACCACCACGTCTTCGCTGGCACCAGCCCCAGCGCAGGTGGTGGCCCGGCCGACTGGATCCACCCTGGGAGCCACAGCGAGGACCGTGGTGAGCAATGTGGCTAGTGGGCAGGCCGGTGGCAGCAGGACTGGTAGGAGGAGCAGGGTCAGGGAAACGCCAGCCTCCCCTGGGAGCCATGCCCTGCCTCAAATGGCCAGAGTCCTTGGGGCCTATGAAGAGGCCCAAGGACAATGGGTCCGGTCTGCTTCAGACACGCGTGAGGTGCTGGGGGTGCTGAGGTCCATGGACGCCCGTATGGGCCAAATCGTGGACCTCATGGGCCAGCTGGTGGTGGCGGTGAGGTCACAGCCAGGGACAGCAGCTCCCCTCCGCCACCACCTGCCGGGGCGCAGGGTAGAGCAGCAGTGTCCAGTTCCCCTGCGTCCACAGCCAGTGAGCACACCTCAACCACCAGCATGTCGCAAGCAGGCACCCCCTCGCAAACGTGGAAGGGGCCGTCCGGAGTGGAAACAGATCTCCCGGGAGGACTTCGCACGATCCAAACGCAAGTGAGGCAGCCAGCCAGCCTTCCGCCAGCCTTCCTTGACCAGCCACTGCATTGACTTGGACTACGATCCCACTCCACACAGCCATCTGGATGGCATGTGTGTGTTGGACTATGGACATAGAACCAGTGGGTACACCCTGATCATCACGCAGCCATGACCGACAGCTCATTGTCACTGCACGCACCACTTTTGTCATCACCTTACACACAATCACATGTCACAATTTGTAATAAATGCACCTTTTTCACTAACTGCTGTTTGTGCCCTGTGTTTTATTTGTACGGAATACAACGGCCACCTTGGGCGGAAAGGCACCTGATGCGTGGCATGGCAATTGAATCCGGAGGGCCTGTAGGGACCTAGGGGTGGGAGACAGAACAGGAGCACATTCAATGAGTGTGTCACACACCCATCACACAGTACATGTCAGTAACTACAAGCAATGTACACACATCGCACAGAGCAATAGGGCACAATGCCACAGCCACCAACAGTGGCATACTACCCTGGCCATGGAGCGTTGACACACAGCACGCAGTGAACAAACGGCCACCCTGACACAGCACACACACACCTGCACAGATACAGCCACATCAGCCGTCGTACATGGACACTCACCGTCAAGTGAAGTAGCGGGCGATGAGCTGCTGCCGCACATTACCAGCTTCCTCCTCTCCGCTGTCCTCCTCACTCGAGCTGTCCTGGTCTGCGGGCTGGGGCCCTGGTTGATCTCCGTCATCCACGATGAGGGGGATCTGCTTCCGAATGGCCAGATTGTGCAGCATGCAGCACGCCACCACTATCTGGCACACCTTCTGTGGGGAGTACGCCAGCGCACCCCGGTGCGGTCCAGGCACCTGAACCTGGACTTGAGGAGGCCAAAGGTACGCTCGACCACACGTCTGGTCCTCCCATGTGCCTCATTGTAGCGATCGTCTGCTGGGGTGCGAGGATTCCTCAATGGACTGAGCAGCCATGCCCCATTCGGGTACGCAGAGTCACCTGGGTGTGAGGGACACAGAGAACCGTTGCTAATCCAACTGGACAGGGGACAGCATCGCACAGCCAGCACGCTACACCACTCCACATACTCACCGACAATACAGGCACGATCCTGTTGCATATTGGACATCAGTCGTGGCAAGATGCTGTTGCGCATTATGTGTGCGTCATGGGCCGAGCCTGGGAACTTTGCACACACGTGGGTGATCACCATGTCCGCAGGGCACACCACTTGCACATTCAGGGAGTGCGTGTGCTTCCTGTTGCGGTACAGGTGCTCAGTGGCCTGTGGTGGAACAAGGCCGACATGTGTGCAGTCAATGGCTCCAACGACGTGTGGGATTCTGCCAAGGGCATAGAATGCACCCTTCACTGCCGCCAATTCACGAGCCCTGGGGAAGCGGATGTACCTGTTCCGGTACAGCATCATGGCTGCCAGTACATCCCTCAGCACCTTGCTGAACATGGGCTGGGACATCCCTCCTCCAATGCCCACTGTGTGCTGGAATGACCCAGTGGCGAAGAAATGCATGGCGGCCATCACCTTAGCCGTGGGGGTGACAGCAGTCGGATACACCCTGCGGGGACGGAGATGGGGTTCTAACATGGCACACAGTCGATGCAGGGTTGGCCTGTCCAGCCGAAACTTCCTAATAACCTCTGTATCGTCCATGTCCGCCAGCAATTGGTATGGGCGGTCAATGTTCGGTCTCCGCCTAGGGACAATGGCAGAGGACACATGTCAAAGCAACACGACACATGGCAATTTCGCATACACATCACTGACATGACTGAGCAAGCACATGAGCCACAGCCCAGCTGTCAAGCTGGGACGGCACGGCCACAATACACTTACACAGGTCTCCCAACAATGGCAATGGCTAGTGATACAAACCACTGCCATGTGCATGCACATGGGGATCTAGGCCCCAATGACTTGCGGGGCGTGCTGATGGGGACTGACTGCATATCCGTCAAGCGGCAACGCCACGGCAACATGAATGTCTGCTGAGCATGGAACTGCTTCCGCGGCTGGATGAGTATGGCACACGACGACAACGATGTGGGCACAGGCTGAGCGGCCAAAACAAGTGGGACCTGTGGCACGAGGGGATATGAGACAGTAGTAGGTGTCAGCACTGCACCCTATGTACAGCACTGTACGGATCACACCTCCCGAAACATTGACAGGTGTCCACATTGACAGCCCCATGCCAAGACGGCTGTGTGCTTGCAGTCACACGTCACAGGTGAGAGGTTACATTGCACGTGCCAGGTGGCAGACGTACATAGTGGGAGCTGGCATGTGTGTGCATGTGTCTCCTGTTCAGGTTCCACCAGATGGGCGCTGACTCTGTACTGACCATTGGACACAGCATGTTCCGTGGAAGGCTTGTGTGTGTGGGATGGTGGCACTGGATGTGCCTCCGTTGGGTGGGGGCCATGCACAGGGCGGGTACGTCGATGATAGCGCATTGTTGGTCACGGTGGGTGCACCAACTAAGATGTGTTGCCCTGTGTTCAATTCCTATGTCTGCATGATGATGGACTGTAGATGTGGGCAGACTACACATTGGTCGATGTGCTGTCTATATGCATGTGCCTTCACACCAGGCACAGCTGCCCCTGCACATGTGACCCCTGCTGGACTCGCTGCTGGGTCTGTGGAGCTGATGCACCTTCTGCGCGTGGGGCGGACAGCTCTCCTCACTTCCCTCATTGCGCATGTCATGACTTTGCCGCAGGTGACATGGATCATGGAGGGCCCACATGTACGCGTGGGTAGGCTACACATGATTGTACACTGGTCGCCACCCCCAGTCAGTGTTTCGAATGGGAAGGTTGTCGTGCTGGTGGTATGTTCGATGTGGCGGATGGGCGGGCCTAGGTGCGGGCTTACATTCCGGACATGGGGGGTAGTTGGATTGGCGACTAGTTGCAGTACACACGGGACACGTCTCTTCCTTTCCACATCTGGGTCATCCCTTGTACTAACTGACAGTGATACAGTCATCTTCGCCCCAGCCCTCATGTCCTCCCCTCGCTCCCCCAATATGCATGCTCACCTGCGAGGCTAGCGCTTGCACAGGCAGCCCCAAGCTCGCACCAGAGAGGGCAAGGAGTGTATGTGTGGGTCCAGTTGCACGAGTGGGCTGTCTCAGGGTATGATGTGTGGCGGGACGCCGTCCACCTGCGTGGTGCCCCAAATGGAGACCCGGCCTGCATGGACTATGCATCACAGTCTTCGCCTTCCGGATCCGCCACCTGCGACACCCAGTGGCTGTGGCTGCCCTTGCGGCCAGGCCGCGTCCGTCTGTGGCTGATGGCCCACACATTCACTCTTTGGCCTCTCTGGGGAGGGCTCGGGGGTGGTGGCGCACGCGCTTGCACTTAGTCGCAATGGCATGTGGCGTGGTTGGTATGATGGGCAATGGATGGGATGGTGCGAGCCACCTCCCGTGACGTCAGTGCTGCTCGTGCTGTGGTGCGTCCCCCTACACTTCCATTTGACTTGTGCCATGCTAGACGTTGAGGTTCTATTGCCTGCGTGATATGAGCAGGAGGAGCGCGAGGAGACCTCTCACACACCATGCTCCACTGCCATGCCGTGCCCTGTATCGCCTGTGCGGATTGACTATGTTGGGGTTACACCTGGTCGACTGGGGCTGTGTGTGCCTTGTCAAGGGGCATGGCGGGCGCACAACAGGATCCAGCTTGTCCACAGAGGGTGGGCTGAGGTGCGCCTGGTACCGCTTTGTACGTGTGCCCGGCTGCTGTGCACACACGTGTTCACTCCCCCGACAGGTGTCCTCTCACGATGCCCAGGGAAGCGGTGGTGTACTGTTCATGACCCCTCCCAACACGGCGTGCTCCAACTTGGCATGTGCGCATCTACCCGTCGCACCCACCCACCTGAGCACTGCGTCCATACGACTTCACACGACACATGTGTGTCTTCCACAGTAGTGCTACTCATTTGCGTTGACATCCAATACCAGTGGACTACATGGTCATGTCACGACTGCCGTGTACTTCACATACTCTCATCCTCTCTCATTCGTACTTGTGAAATGAGTCAGCGGAGACAGTTTTGGTTTCAAACATTATATTGAGTCTTCTGTCCTCTGTGATGCAGTATAGTGGACACTACTGGCAGCGGAATACATGTTGAGGATATACTGAGCATGATTGCAAATGGGATAGGGTGTGGGGTTACATGTGATTGGCTGTTGCATGTGGGATGTGGGCTTCAGAGTGACATCTGCTTGGCCAAGGCTGTGCTAATGTACATTTACGTATAGCTGCGGAGCTGCGGACTTTGACACAGATGGTATACATGTAGCCTACCAGACCGCTTGGCATCATGGGCACAGTCCATCTCAGTTCCATGTGACAGGTTTGCTGCGGTTGTTCCTCATGCACGCGTGCATGTGAGATGACATCAGGGCATGTGCTTGCGTGCATGCAGCGGCGTGCCACTTGTTGTTGCACTGTGGTGGTTACTGGACATGTCACAGTCACTGGGGTCGTGTTGTTGTTGTATGCACTTGTCGTCCATGCAAAGGTCCTGGTATGGGATTCCCGGGGCGGGGGTGGGAGGGGTGCAGCACCCACAGACTCCAGGCGACCTATTCATGTCCACTGAGCGGTGTGTGTGTCCATGGGCGCTGGATCCATGTTGTGTCCTGGTTGTTCGTGCAGTTCCGTCCATGTGGGTGCGATACACAGAGCCCATGCCACTGCCTCCCACGATGCATGCGGTGTTCCTGGATGTGATGGGGAACAGTGTGCATGTCCCGGTCATATCCGATGTCATGGCGATGTCGTTGATGGTGTGGTTACAGTTGCCGGTCGTTTGGTATGGCTGTTGTGGTGGTGACTGGCCAGTCCGTGCGGAAGCTAAGCATGGGTGCGGGGTTGGACATCATAGGTCACTCGGGGAACCTGCGTTGTGGTCCGACGAATTGACAGGTTGTCAGGTATGCGATGCCGTCCAGCAGGGCTTCCATGTCATTGGTGGTGTACATGTTTGCCAGCCAATGTAGCGGATGGTGGTTGTCAAGGTGTTGTTCGTAAGTTGTCCCTTGGAGGACCATGATGGGGCATGCTGGGTGACATTCGATGTAGCTGTTCTCGATGATCCGTCGTGTGGAGGCACAGTGGTCCCATTTCAGTGCGGGTGCGATGTTGGCCACATACGCCATGCCCCCATAGGCAGAGCAGGCCCTGTCGTGTGCGTCCAGAGGGAGGAGTAGTGGTAGCAGGTCCGCCTTCAGACATGCCGGGTTGGAGAGGCATATCTCGACGGGATGCTGGTATGGACACCTCCGACAGTAGAAGACGGGCATGACGCAGCTGAACAATGTGATGCGGTAAGTCAGTCGGTAACTTACGTTCAGCAGGGACAGGAGATCGCATCCCAATGTATGGAACAGGTTGGTTTTGTACAGCTTGAGCTGTTCGGCGTAGTTGGGTAGGTGTGTTGCGGTTGCCATTTCCCAGCGGTGCGTTGTGGTGGCGTGCTCCGGCTGTGTGTGCAGTCTGCAATGTGCACGCTCCGAGGTTGCTGTGAGCTCTGTGTAGTCGTAGGGAGACAGGACTTGTGTTCTGTTTGCTTGTTTGGAGGACACGGGCCCTCTTCCCACATGCTTCTCAGACAGTTCAAGGTCAGTGATGTGTGACTCCTTCCAATTAACTTGCATGTGGCCGACATGGGGGAGTGTTTTCTTCTTTCTTCCCCGTCCGTTGTGTGCTTCTGTGATATGCGCTATCTGCCCTGTGGTCGGTCTCCTCGGCATGCCTGTGTTGGTCTATTCTTGGACAATGGCTGTATTCACCGGCTTCTGTCGTAGGGCTGTGGTTTCGGAGTTGGAATGGAAGGTCATTCAGTGCTGTCTGCTCTCCCTTGTGTGGGCGGCAGGCTGCCTTTCCGCTCTGCGTTGGGCCTTGTGTGTGAATGTTATTCTTGGGCCACCTGTTGTCGGTCCCCGGGCTCTTTGGTGTTCCGTTTTATATGTCTTGTTCATATGTGCAGGGTGGTATGGGTGTTTCAGTGTGGTACTGGCGTTCCTCTTCCCGAAGGGGCCCTGCTTCTCCTAGTTGGTGTTGCCGCCGCTGTGTGCTTCGCCATGTTTGTTACACTGGGGTGTGTCCTGCTGTTGCGTGACTTCACTGACATGTGTGCGTCGGTTGTGTGGCGTTGGGTGTTGTCCGTGAATTGGGCGTTGGGGACATGTCTGTGGCTGATGTGTGTGCTGCTTGGTTGTGTCCCTGTGTCTGTGTGCGACGCATGCATGGCGCTGCGGTTGGCCTCTGCGTTGTGCGCATGTGTGGCGGCGTCATCGGCGCTTTGGGGCCGTGACGGGGTGGTTGGTTCCTAGTCCCAGGTGGTGTGTACACATGTGTTCCGCGATGTTACGATTTGGCCTGTGTGTCATATGTGGATGCAATGGTGGATGTGTTGTGTACACGCGCTGGTGGGGGTTGTCCGCTTTTTCCGCCCTTGCACTGTGTGCGCTGTTTGCGTGCACTTGTTGTGTGTGTGCCTACCTGCGTCTCCGCGGTACGTTGCGTCCTTGGTGGTGCATCAGCAGAAGCATGGGGAGGGCCTGCAGTGCTGGATTCATGCTCGGGGAGCCGCTTCTTCGTTGTCCGTGCTCGGCATCCGTGTTACCGCTTCGGTTTGTCGTACGGTATCTCTTGGCCGTGGGAGCCGTTTGTTTGCGGCATCGTAATTTATGCGCCGGGCGGGACGTGTTTCGTCGGACGGTGTGTGTCAGTTGAGCTGCGCCGCTACGTGTACGGGCGCACTTTGATGGCGGACGCTGTTGCTGGCTTGCCGGCGGTGTTTGGCCTACTTTTCGCATCGTAATTGGGCGGGCGTGTGGACTGCTGCGTGCCGGCGGTAACTGGTGCTTTTTGCATCCGCCAGCACGGCGGTGGTGCTTCCGCCCGCCATCGTAATGTGCCCCTTAATGTTTTAATTTATAATAGAATGTTTTTTTAATAGATTTTATGTTATTGGTATATATATATATATATTTGTAACTTTTTATATAATTTTAAAATTATAAAATAAATAAAAATTAATAGTTTAATAATTGTTTTAAATTAAATATATATATATTTATTATGTATGTGTGTTTAACTTTTTTAATTAAGTTTATTTGTTATATTTGTTAAAATGTATATTAACCCCTTCGCTGCGTTCGTCGGCCAACGGCCGTCGCGAGCACTACCTCGGTAGTGCTGCGCACGTCCATTGGCCGACGCGGCCCCGCCCACTCCTTTAAACCGCCGCACCGCGGTGGAATGTTCGCCGCGGTAAAGGGGTTAAATCTACTTTATTTTTTTATTATTAATTTTATTATTTAATATATTTATTATTTTATTTATATATATAAAAATCAATATTTTTTACAACTACATTTTTAACATCAATATTTTTTTTGATATTTTTGTACTTACCTGTTTAAGTATAGGGAGTCGATAATTTTGCATTCTATATTTTTTCATCTATATTTTTGACATCGATATTTTGTCAGTGAACCGGGTATTACTTGCCTTCGTTTGCTGTTTGGCTTTGTCTCCAGTTAAACATCCACCCCCCTATGAGGTGGACAATGGTGGTAGTGTTAAACTATAGGTAGAGAATGCTGGTAGTGTTAAACATCCACCCGCCTATAGGTAGAGAATGCTGGTAGTGTTAAACATCCACCCCCCTATGGGTTGGACAATGGTGGAAGTGTTAGCCATCCACCCCCCTATAGGTAGGGAATACTGGTAGTGTTGAACATCACCCCCCTATGGGGTGGACAATGCTAGGAGTTTTTGCCATCCCCACCCCCCTTGCCTCTTCATTGCTGCAAGAATTCCCACCACCCCAATATTGACTGTGGTTTGTCACAACCTATGTATTCCGTTGCCTTTCGCGGGGTTGTGATGTTTTTGTGTGTGGTAGGTGTCTGGCTTACCGTCTGTGACGAACGCGTCGGTTACGGTTGTTGAATTGACCGTAGGCATACAGTATAGGGATGACATGCACGATCGGATACATGGCTGCTTCATCTCGTACGCAGTGATCGTGTTGTGGCGCGAATCGGAGCTGAAATACGGCTCTTCCGGGTGCTCTGATGTGCTGGAGGTGGCGACCTGTTCGGCGCTTAGGAAGTACGCATTGTACTTTGCCGGCCGGAAACTGCTTTGGAAATACCTCCGGACGACTCCATTCAGCGTTTACGGAGCCTGTTCGTACGGAAAATGGTGCTGGATTCAGAGCGTACGTGTCGTTTGGGAATTGGAGACATTTGCGCATCGTACTTCGTCGTTTGGATGGACCGGCTCCCGGAACGAGTCGGTCAGAAGGTAACGCTACGGACGGCTCTCGGAGGGCCTTCCGAGCGAGATTGGAATCGGGCCCATAGTATGAGGTCCAAAAACATTACTTCTCTGTTGCTAATCATGGCAGTAAAATGGAGGTTCAAATTCTTTACATTAATGCTATTCACAAAAGAATCCGCTCTTTCTCTTGACCCTCTCCACAGAACAAGCACATCTATGAATCTAGTCCATAGAATTATATGCTCATACCATATTTGTGAGTCTTGTCCCATGAGCACCTGCTCCTCCCACTTGCCCTTATGCAAATTTGCATAGCTGGGGATTAAGTAAGTGCTCATAGCTGTCCCACGGATCTACTTGAAGTATTCATTATTAAACATAAATACATTATTCTTAAACACCATTCAATCATTTCCAAGTGCATTTGTGTATGTCCGAGAAGCCTTAATGGTCTAGCACTCAAGATATGGTTCACCGCTCTTAAACCATTCTTGTGATTTACACTTATCTAGAACATATACAGAATAAAAAGAAGATCTGCACGCATCTTGGAAATCGCATTGGACTTTATACTTATTTTTCATGGAAATGAAAAAAATGTTATATGGTGCCCATTTCTGTGTATTTGAACTTATCTAGAACAATGTTACATCTAGCCATTAATAAAAAATCCTCTTCTCATGATACATCAAAAATATTTTTTAGAAATTCAGCTTTGTCTTGTATATATAAAGGTAAGGCTTTCACATGGTGCTGCAAAAAGTATTCAACATTTTTTGATGTATTTTCAAAAGTACTTCCACTCACTGGTATAATCGGACGCCCTGTGGATTCTTTCTCATTTTGATGAAATTTAGGTATTAGGTAAAAAATAAGCATTCCTTACTAAAAGATATTCTTCCTGATCTGAAGGTTTGTTTTGAAGATGACGAGCGATTCTAAAGTGACATGTTTGTCAAGCAGTGATTGTCTGGGTTCATGTGGGGGTGCTGTGATTCTAGGTTTTGGTTTAATGGTATCGGCTTGAGTATTTTCCTGTGAATCAAGGAACAATAAAGACAATTTGAGTATCCAAGTTTGTGCTGAATTCTTCTTAATGAACAGAAATCATTTAGCTAAAGCTTTTGCATGCTCTCATTTGGAAAGAATGTCATCATACATATACATGGATGGCCCAAAGCTTATTGTATTTCTCACTCTATACCTCTATCAATATATCCTCTACCTCTGCTCTCTCATTCATTCCAAACCCCATACCACTACTATGATCCCCAAAATAACCCTTTCTAAACTCTTCCCTACCCTCCCCCTCCTTGCATCATCTCATACCTCTTTTACTATTCCGATCCCCCAAAACAAGCCTTTCTAAACCCTTCCCTCTGACTCTTCCCCCCTCCACACCCCTTTTACTCATCCCAAGGCTCCTCCTACTGCTATGACCTCCAAAACAAAAACAAACAAAAACAAAATTCTAAATCCTTCCCTCTTCTATCCCTCCACTATCCATTTCAATCCAAATAACAGACTAACATGTCCACCTCTCAAATTACTTTCATATTTCACTATACTAATTTACCACTAATCCTTTATGGGTTCCGGAGTAGCGTGTACTCACCGAAAAAGCACTTAGACGCCTTGTCAGCGGTAGTAAGCGCTATATAAATGCACTTACAATACAATACAATAGTCTGTTCTTAAATATAGTGGCGTCTTTTGTTTTTCACTTGTTGGAATGTTTAACGATTTGGAGAGAGGAGAACACACCTTTTATTCCAGCCCAGAAGATGTTTTCACCTATGTCAATGTTATCATATAAGTGAGATTGTGATTGACCTAAGTTTGCAGCAGTATAGCTGTCAGAGTTGTCCACAACTGAGACTGTGACTTTCTTGGATTTTATTTTTTAAGATGATCTGTGTTGGGAGCTCCCATTTCTTTATGTCTGGGATTTGTGATGTGAATTGAGATGTATTATTGGACCTGGTCTCCTATTAGATGTGAGTGATTAAACCAACCCGATGAACAGAGAATAACATGTTGTTGCTCAGAAATTGAATAGGAATGGAACAAATGATTTAGAGAAATTTCTTGAAATGGAAAATTAGCAGAAAGCAGTTGTTGAGCATTGAAAAATATACAAAATTAACTTGTAGTCAAATACTGTGGTTTGTGTGGAACAAAATAGATGTATGGAGTATGTCAGAGCACCAGTGTTCTTGCACCAGAGTGTCGAACTTTACAGATCAATATATAATGAATAAATAATCATTTTATACGGCCTATGAAACGAGAGTGCTGTAAGGGTATTCAACAAAGAAGACTATCCATTGGATACCTCCTCTGTTTTCTCTAGAAAGGAGTACTTGATTAGGATGCTCTTTTGCCTTAAAGGAAGGGGTAGTTTTATTTGCTTCCTTCATTGAGCACGAAGGTTTGTTGCAGGCTTTAGTATCATTGAGAATCAGAGTTAGAGGGTCAACTGCTTTGCAGTGTGAGAACATTGTGACTTTTCACCTTAGGCAGTCGAACACTGTACCATGCAGTGTTGGAGATGGTCAAATTCCGGGGTAGTGGTTTAGCTGCGTTGCTGTGTTGGAACATGTTTAAGAATTTCTCATCTGGACTATTAAAAAAAAGTCCAACATTTTGGTTTTGTAGAGGGTTTATTGTGGCGCTCCAACTTATGGCGTTGAGAAGAATGACAGGCAACTCGCTGAAAGTAAGTTGGATTTAATCAGTTAGTTGTGGATGTGGCTGTCATGTAAAGATGTGAACTCCAACTGACACCATGTTTTAACTAATAACATAGAATGCATATGATGCCAGCCACTAATTACCAGATACTACAATTACCTTTCCCTTTCCTAATCACACTAAAACAAACTTTAAACGAACAGTACCAAAAGAAACACTACCGGACTACCAAAATATACAAGATAAACTAGAAACCAGCCAAAAGACTCAAAACAGTGATAAACTGACAGATGATCTAACGCGAAATTGACAAATAAGCATTAACACTTAAAACTAGCAGGAATCTTTCTAACGTAATCACTTCTTTGAATCCAACTACTTACATCATCATTATTAGGTGTACTATCTCCATACACTCCATTCGGATTTGTAGGTTTTTGTTCAAATTTCACCACTTTACACCACTGTCCTCCGCCAACTCTGATTGAATTGTCACACACCTTCTCTACCACAAGAGGACCACTAAATTTGAAACTCCCTTTGTCAACAAATCCAGTTTTTTTTTATCCAAACCACATCTCCTGCACAAACTAATGTAGTTCAGACTTTTTTCTTGTTTTCAATATTTATATTCTCTTTAGCATGAGCTACATCTGCTGCTAGAGCGCACAACATCCGATAGAGACTTACAGCCGCAGATTCTTTACCTTAGAATTATCCCCACGCATCAGACTGAATCCGGAGATTTTTCGTGAACAGTACTCCTGTGCGCTGGTAGGTGGTGTTGTTCTGCTCCACGTGGCATTGTCTGCGCCGGAAGTGACATGCGTGGTTCTTCTATAGGTTCCACCCCAACGCACTGACATTAGTTATTTTTTTTCCAAGTCAGTCAGCACAGATCTGGAGAGAACTACCCCCATCAGTCACTTTTTGACTGAGCTTTTTCAATGTTTTGTCAAAGGTTTATTAGACTTTTCTCATGGTGTGGCAGGGATGTCAACTAGGAAGGCTGGTTTTAAGTCCTGCAGCGCCTGTCACTAGCAGATGATGGACTGGGACCTTGTTTGCCTCTGGTGTCTTGAACGCGACCACAAAGCCAAGACTTGCTTCGATTGTTGTGCCATGCACCCCAAGGCCTTGAGGGAGTGACCCCAATAGCTCCTTGCCGCTCGATGTACGATGCTGCGATAGTCTTGATCCCAGTAGAGCGTAAGATCCCAGGATCGGTCATGGAGCCATCAATCTTCATCGAAGTCATCCTCCGAAAAGTCCCACAAAAAGAAGAAAAGTAAGAAGTCTAAAAGGTCTTCAACTTCACCCTGTCCGTTGAAGTCATCAGAAGAGGGAGCGTCATTATTCAAGGCTTGGCTCCAGGGTTGAGCCTTCACCTGGGCAGTCTCTGCAGCTCCCCGAGTTTCCGGGAGTCTGAGGGGCGCCTGCCCAAATTCGAGAGTTTTATGAGGCCATGCGCATCATGTTTGGGGAACCCGTCCTCACCAGAGTGCCTTCCGACCCGTGGGTTCGGGAGGGGCTCCTACTGGTTCCCCACTGGCGGGTCAACCCTCGGCGCCAGTCGAGCCCCTTGAATCCATGGATGGATCCAGACCCATGGATGGAGCCACCTCGACCTTCCCCTGCGCCGGTCCCGTTGTCGACGCTCCCAGCACCGCTGGTGTTGTCCCCATTCTTATTCCAGACTCCAGCATGGAGCCGGAGGGGCGTCATCGGGCGCCGCCTGGAGCCATTCCCTCCACAACAGAGCCTCAGCCCTGTTTCTAGTGTCTAGGACTTGAGGAAGATTGGGAAGTGCCGCTGGACCCTTATGCATACCAGCCCCTAGATCCCAATGAGGACACCTGCTGTGAGGAGTTGGAGGGTGACAGTAAACTAGACACCTCCCCAGATATTGGCTTGGTCTCTCCTTCTACCGTGGCGTGAGCCTCGTCTGCAATGGTGGTGAGACTTGCAGCTGAGGTTCTGGACCTTCAGCTGCCCACTGTGGCAGTCAAGACAAGTGTCTTGACAGAGGTGCTTCAGCTGGGTATTGCCCGCTCAGAACCGCTTATACCATTTAATAAAGCCCTTACGGAGGTCCTGCTTAGGGCCTGGTCCAAGCCCTAGAAAGGACTCCTGTGAACAGGACAATTGTCTGCTGCCATTGCCCACCCCCAGAGGACCTCACCCAACACCCCACCCCAGAGAGCTTGGTGGTCTAAGCCTCCACTCCCCGTGTAAAACCTGGCGTATTCCCTACCAACCCTTCCGGATAGGGAATCCAAAAGTCTGGATACCTTGGATAAGAAAATGTTTTCTTCCGCCAGCCTGGCATTGCGATCTGTAAATACTGCATGCCTTTTGGGCTGTTACTCCCATTCCCTTTTAGGATTCGATTGTGCATATTTTGCTATGATCCTGGAGGAGGCCCGAACCATACTCTCCCAAACCATGGCTGATGGGAGAGATGCAGCTTACTTCGATGTGGGATGGACATGACTGACTCACTAGGCAGAGCAGTTTCTTTGTTGGTGGCCTCACGGCACCACACCTGGCTGAGGAATACTGGCTTTTCAGGAGATGTCCAAGCTTCCCTTATGGACATGCCTTCTGATGGCTCTCATCTATTTGGAGAAAAGGTGGACTCAGTGTTGGGGCTCTTCAAGGACAGCAAGTCTATGGCCAGGTCCTTGGGCCTTTCCATGGCACCCTGTCAACCCCAGTCTGCCTTTCGCTCCTTTCGTTCCCTTACCTGACCAGCCACCACGATTCGCAAGCTCTCTAGCCTCTGTGTGGCCGTGGTCGCGGTACCCTCTGACACTGTAGGTCGGACAGCCAGAGGTCGAGCCAGTCAACCACCACCCTGGCACCAGCAGCCTTAAAGCCTCTTTAATTTGCCCGCCGACCATCATGGGCACCCAGTGGGCGGCAAGATATGCCATCACCTGGAAGTCAGTAACATCTGACCGCTAGGTTCTGTAGATTGTCCGAAGGAGCTACTCCCTCCCCTTCGTGACTACCCCTAAAACCCATGCTACCAACTTACGACAGGCTAATGGAAGACCGTCTATCCTTGCCCTGCCAGGAAGTGGTGGTTCTCTTTGCCAAGGGAGCCATAGAGATGGTGTCAGCACCTGAAGCAGGTTGTGGTTCTTATTCCAGCTACTTTCCGGTGCCCAAGAAGGATGCAGATCTTCGTCCTAACCTAGACTGTCACTCTCTCAATTTCTTCCTGAAAAATGAGAAATTCAAAATGCTCACACACGTCTTGTCTGCCCTGGACCCGGGAGACTAGATGGTAGCGTTGAACTTGCAGGACGCATGCTTCCACATTCCCATCCTGCCTTCCCACAAGCATTCCCTGTGGTTTACGATGGGCGCACGTGCACTTTCAGTTTGCTGTGCTCTCTTTTGGCCTTACCAGCGCCCCTAGGGTGTTCACCAAGGTGTTGGCAGTGGTTGAAGCTCATCTGCAGAGATCAGGGGTGCAAGTCTTCCCCTATCTAAACAGCTGACTGTGAAGGCATATTTACTCCAGACAATCATCTTCCACCTCTAGACTGCGGCGGACCTCCTGCACTGGCTGGGGTTCACTATCAATGTGTTCAAATCACACTCCACTCCCTCTCAGATGCTCCCTTTCATCTGAGAGGGAGTCGAGTCTTCATCACAGTGCAGTTTCTGGCTAACCTCTCGAAAAGCGAGTCCAGTATATTCAGGCTAGGATACTGATATTTCAGCCTCTGTTCTGGGTTTCGGTAAGACTGACTCAGAGGCTACTGGGCCTCTTGGCCTCCTGCATCCTGCTTGTGACACATGCCTGCTGACATATACGGACTCTGCAGTGGGACCTGAAGTTCTAGTGGGCACAGCATCAGGGGAATCTCTCTGACATGGTCAAGATCTCGGAGGGTACTTCACAAGATCTAGAGTGATGGTTAACAAACCGCGATTGGGTCAGCGGCAGCCCCCTCTCTTCTAGGATGGGGCAGCCATCTGGGCGAGGTGGAGATCAGAGGCGTCTGGTCTCCGGCGGAATCTGGACTCCACATCAATCTGTTGGAGCTCCGAGCGATTTGTCTGGCATTGAAAGCCTTTCTGCCCTCCATCAAGTGAAGGCTAGTGCAGGTGTTCATGGACAACACCACCGCCATGTGATATGGCAACAAGCTGGGTTTAAGGTTAACCCTGGCACGTTTCCTACCATTCAGCCAGATGGGGAGTCCAAGAGGCTAGATACCTTCGGGATGAGTTTTTTTCTCTTCCACCATCCTTGCACTGTGGTCGGTGAACACTGCGTGCCCCTTGAGCCGATATAGCCACACAGTGTGGGACTTGATGCTCCCCATGTTCTCGGAGGAAGCTCGAGCCATCCTGACCCCGGCAACTGCAGACAGCAGGGATGCAGTCCAGTTCACCATCCACTGCAGGCTAGACATGACAGACTCGCTGGCCAGGACCATTGCTTCATCAGTGGCGCTTCAACGCCATTCCCGGCTTAGATCAAGTGGCTTCTTGGGGGTTGTCCAGGCATCCCTTATGGACATGCCCTTCGACGGCACTCAACTGTTTGGCGACAACTTCGATTTGGAGCTTGAGCGCTTCAAGGAGAGGAGGATGACCGCCCAGTCATTTCGGCTTACAATGGCCCCATGCCAGCCGCACTCTTCTTTTAGCTCCTTCCGTTGCTACAGTGGGGTTTACCAGCCGCGTCCTTTCCAACTCTGCCACAATGGCCAACAGGTTTCCCAGACTTTTCGTCGCCGCGGATGCCAGAGATCTGGCCATTCTGCCACGCCCCCAGCAGCTGCTGCCTCCAAACTGCTTTAGTAAGCCGTCACACCAACAAGGGCACCCTGTTGCCGGGAGGATCAGGCACCACCTGCCACAATGTCACCCCATAACTTTGGACAAGTTGGTGTCTCAAATTGTTCAGCGGGGTTACGCTCTTCCATTCACAGATTCTAAGTCCCTTTCACCATCCTCAGATTGGCTGACGGAGCACCACCTCTCCATATTGCACCAGGAAGTGCAGGCTCTTTGGGCAAAGGAGCCATCAAGAGGGTGCCATCATCAGAAGTAGGTCATGGTTGTTATTCACGCTGCTTTCTGGTACCCAAGAAGGACCGAGGCCTCCACCCTATCCTAGACCTGCGCTCTCTATAAGCCTTCCCAAGGAAGGAGAAATTCAAGATGCTTACACTTGCTCTGGTCGTGTCTGCGCTTGACCCTGGACACTGGTTGGTAGCGCTGGACCTGCAGGACGCCTATTTTCACATATCTGTCTGAAGGACCATCAGCATTTCCTGTGGTTCATAGTGGGCCAGGAGCATTCCTAGTTTGCTGTGTTCACCAAGTTGATTGTGGTGGTTGCAGAACATTTGCGAGAGGTATGGGGTCCCAGTCTTCCCCTACCTCGATGACTGACTGCTGAAGGCGGGCTCGCCCCAAGCAGTCGTCATCCACCTCCAGAGTATGTCAGATCTCCTGCATTTGCTGGAGTTCACTATCAACATGCCAAAGTCACACATGACTCCTTCTCAGACACTCACTTTCATCTAAACCATTCTTGACCCAGTGCAATTCTGCGCCCACCCTCAAGAGCGGAGATTCCAGGACATTTTGGTTATGATCCCGATATTTTAACCTCAGTCCTGGATTTCGGAGAGACTGACTCTGAGACTGCTGAGTCTGATGGCTTCCTGCATCCTACGGGTGAAGTACGCACAATGATGTATGCGGGCTCTGCAGTGGAGCCTGAAATCCCAGTTGACACAGCATCAGGAGAATCTTTCCAACCTTGACAGGATTTCTAGGTAGACTGCAGAAGACCTGCAGTGGTGGATAACAAACCTCAATTGGGTCAACATCAGAACCCTCTCCCTTCCACAGCCAAAGTTGACAGTGGTCACCGATGTATTGCTTCTGGGCTCGTCCGGCCATGTGGGAGAGGTGGAAAGTCTTCGGCGGAGACTCTGCTTCATTCTGGAGCTGAGGGTGATTTGCTTGGCATTGAAAGCTTTCTTGCCCTCTGTCAAAGGGAATCTGGTCCAGGTGTTCACGGGCAACACATCACCGCCATGTGGTACTGCAGCAAGCAGGGCAGACTTAGGTCGTGGACTCTGTGCCAGGAGGCTCTGCGCCTTTGGACATGTGTTAGAAATGGGGGTCTCTAGTTGGCAGAGGTAGGTACCTTTGTCCAAATAGGGACCCTTGCTTCTAGTCAGGGTAAGGGGGATACACACTTTAGATAACCCCTGCTCACCCCCTTGGTAGCTTGGCACGAGCAGACAGGCTTATCCCAACGGCAATGTGTAAAGTATTTGTACCAACACTCACAGTAACACAGTGAAAACACCACAAAAGGACACCACACCAGTTTAGAAAAATAAAATATCTTTATCTAAACTAAACAAGACCAAAACGACAAAAATCCAACATACACAGTTAAAAATATGACTTTCAAAAGGTTTCAAGAACTTGTACCATAGAAAACTATGGATGCGTGACTTTTCACCAAAGTACCTGTAGATGCGTCAAAGTTCACAAGCCAAAGAGCCGCAGCGTCGGAAAACAAAGAGATGCGACACTCCTGAGACCTTGGGGAGGCGATGCGACAGTCCCGCTGCACTCAGAGGAAGGGTTGCGTCGAATCCGGTCTGTACGGGGAGTGATGCGTTGATTCTTCATGACGGTTCTGGTCCGCAGGTGATGTGTCGGAAGAACTTGCTGCACAGGTACGATGCGTGGAAATCCAGGATGCGCCAGCGATCGATGCGGCGGCGTCGTGCAACGCTGCGCCGGTCCCCTTCAGCCGCGATCCCTCGATGCGTCGATTCTTGCAGCGGCGACAGGCACTGCGGTGGTTTTCGCAGCAGGGCGGCGATGCGTGGAAATTCTTCTCGCGCCGTGGAGATGCGTCAGGAAAACAGCCGCAAGAAGAGCGATGGGTCGATTTTAGCAGTTCTTCACGTTTCTTCTTTCTTCCAGCTCCCAAACAGCAGCAACAACCTCCAGAGGTCCAAAACTGGCACAGGCACCTCTTGGCAGGCTAGAACTCACAGCAGCAGAGTTCAGGGGAACTGGGGTGAAGTCTTTGTGTCCCTGAGACTTCAGAACAGGAGGCCAGCACACTTCAGGCCCTTGGAGATCTCCTTCAAGCAGGGGACACAGCAAAGTCCTTCTCCTTTCCTTGGCAGAAACAGCAACTGCAGGCCAACCCCAGACACACAGCAAGGGCAGTACCTCAGTCTCTCCAGCTCTTCTCCTTGGCAAAGGTTCCTCTTAAATTCCAGGAATGATCTAAAGTTCAGGGGTTTTAGGTCTAATACTTATACACCAAAATGTCTTTGTTCTCTTTGTGCAAGGGGCTCTGAGCCCAGGTCAAACCAGTTCTGGGGGCACTCTGCAAGTGCACAACAGCATCCATTGTCAGTGTGAGCCTTGGCTCCAGACACACCACAGGGGGGCGGAGCCAGCATTGTGGAAGGCAGGCACAGCCCTATTCAGGTACAGGTGCTACTCCTCCCACCACTCCAAATGCAGTTCAGGCCTATTCAGCCTAGTGCTGACTCATCCAGACTCCTGGAGCCACTGCACCTCCCCAGCCCCTGTCACTCCAAAGCCAGACAGTCAATCCACAAACAGGCAGAGGCACACAGGATGGTTGAACAAGAAAATTAGCCACTTTCTAAAAGTGGTATTTTCAAACAGACAATTTGAAAAACAACTTTACTAAAAGATGTGCTATTAAATCCTGAGTTCAAGTATATCAAACTCCATTTTTCCATCTTATCCCTATGGGAAGATATGCTTGTAAAATGTTACAAAGCATTCACCATTCTGTCCTATGGGGCAAGATAGCCTTTCAATAGTGAAAAACGAAATTGGCAGTATTTCACTATCAGGACATGTTACACACACCAGTACATGTCCTACCTTTCACATACACTGCACCCTGCCCAGGGGGTACCTTGGGCCTACCATAGGGGTGCCCTGTATGTAAGAAAAGGGAAGGTTAGGGCCTGGCAAGTGGGTGACCTTGCCAAGTCGACATGGCAGTTAACAAACTGCGCACAGGCACTGCGGTGGCAGGCCTGAGACATCTTTTCAGGGCTACTTATGTGGGTGGCACAATCAGTGCTGCAGGCCCACTAGTAGCATTTGATTTACCAGCCCTGGCACACTCAGTGCACTTTACTAGGGACGTACTGGTAAAACAAATATGCCAATCATGGATAACCATTCACAATAACAATTTACACAGAGATCATATGCACTTTAGCACTGATCAGCAGTGGTAAAGTGCCCAGAGTCCTATAGCCAACAAACACAGGTCAGGAAAAAATAGAAGGAGGAAGCAAAAAGTTTGGGGATAACCCTGCAAAAAGGGCCATTTCCAAAACAACCCCCTTCCAGCCTAAAGCCAGGGTAGACCAATCAATACCTTGATGGGCTTCCATGCTTGGGGCGATAGAACCTTGAACCTGGCCTGAACAGCAGGGTTCTATGCCTTCCTGAACCCAGTTGGATCCCTCTATCCATACGCTCAGGGCCCACTAAGCTAAACCATGGGGGACCCTTCTTCTCACCTGGGGACACCATCAGTGCAGCGCCTAAGCTTACTTTGCTCACAAATGTGTCCCTGCAACCAAACAGCACACACAAGGCCAACATAGTAGTGTGGCCCAGTCCACCCCCGTGGTGTGTCTCCTGCCCCCTCCCAGGGGCACCTCTGTCCACCAGGACAGCCAGCCACAGTGGCCACTGACAGCTGTCAGTGATGAGAGCCAGGCCTCATGCCTTTCAGGCCTCTCTAACCTCTGGGGCATCAAAGTGGGGGGCAGTAGCCCCAGGCGCCTGGCAGGTTTTCTCCACTCTCCCCCCTGCCAAGTCAGGTATGGCATCCTGACACTGTCCCACCAGCCCAGGGTCTGTACCCTGCGGCTGGACAAGAGACTGGGGTGGGCTCTCCAACACCCTGTCTTCCTCCCTAGGGCTCTGCACACTCCCACCTGGAGCGGTACCCCCAGAGGACAACTTGTTTGGGGCACTGTTAGCAGTCGTCCCTTCCTCCAGGTCAGGGGGGCACCCTGAACCCAGGGTCTGTACCCTTAGGCTGGACCTGTGCCTGGCAACCCAGGACTTCTGGGGGAGTACACCAACCCCCCCCCCCCAAGGGAAACACACTCCTCATGAGTGGTACGAGAGTCTGCCTGGCGCAGGTCTCCAGCCTCCTGTTCACTTGACAGAGCATAAAGTTCCCCAGGCCAGAAGTGGCCTCACCAGGGTCAGTCCTGGGGT
Source organism: Calotriton arnoldi (assembly GCA_963921515.1). Classification (NCBI taxonomy): domain Eukaryota; kingdom Metazoa; phylum Chordata; class Amphibia; order Caudata; family Salamandridae; genus Calotriton; species Calotriton arnoldi. Next base: position 2,533,176 of record CAWUFW010000695.1, on the reverse strand, counting down.
GCTCTGACCTCAGAGCTGGCAACCCCTGACCCATTAGTCCTTCCACTGAGAACTGCTTCCCAGTGGTTTTCCTCCAACTCCTCTGGGGGAAAACTTCTAGAGGAATGGTTGCTGCCAGCCCTGGAGGCTGCTCCTGACAGGCAGATCCTGTGACATGAAACCATCCCCTTGTGCATCCTCATCCACCTCTGCATCATCTGTCTCCCCAGCCTCTTTGGCCTCCCACCAGGCCCTTAAGGCCTTCTGTAGCTCCTCCTTCCTGGAGCTGTTCTTCATGGGACATCCAAAATCTTTGCAAAATTGCTTGATCTGATCTACTCTGTAGGTATGCAACATTTCAATATCAAACTCCAATTCTGCCATCTCATTTGCTGGTTTACCCTTCTGAGACATGATGCGTGGATACTTAAAGGGTTACTCAAAATCAGAACCAAAAATAAAACACAGTATATGGTTGCGTAGTGGTCTGCACTAAACTAGTGATGTACACCAATCACTGTGGGTCAAGTACAAATACAGGGTCAAATCCCACCGCTGACCACCAATGTTAGAAATGGGGGTCTCTAGTTGGCAGAGGTAGGTACCTTTGTCCAAATAGGGACCCTTGCTTCTAGTCAGGGTAAGGGGGATACACACTTTAGATAACCCCTGCTCACCTCCTTGGTAGCTTGGCACGAGCAGACTGGCTTATCCCAAAGGCAATGTGTAAAGTATTTGTACCAACACTCACAGTAACACAGTGAAAACACCACAAAAGGACACCACACCAGTTTAGAAAAATAAAATATCTTTATCTAAACTAAACTAGACCAAAACGACAAAAATCCAAAATACACAGTTAAAAATATGACTTTCAAAAGGTTTCCATCCATGTAGCTTTATTTCGGCCACCTGGACCATAAAAGTACATGAACATAAAATATACTCCCATAAAGGTATGTACACAAATGAACCATAGGTTGTACATAGATTTAAAAGTTTGTTCACATAAAACTGGGGGGCATATTATCAAGGGCTTTATCGCCGCTTTAGCGGCACTTTTTGCCGCTAAAGCGGCGATAATTTTATCGCCCTATTAGCAAGCTGTCGCTAACAGGCGTTAGCGACAGCTTTCAGGCGTTAGAGGCCGGGATTTACATCGCCTTGCATGTCAGCGATAATTATCGCTAATGACATGCAAGGAAGGCGTTCCCTACCAAAAGCGACTGGAAACAGTCGCTAACACCACTACCCCCTATTAGCAAGGCAGGCGAAGCGATAAAATAAATCGCGCTAAGCGCGTTTATCGCTATATTTTATCACCTGCTAGTGAGGATGACTTACCTGTTTAAAGTATAGGAGGTGGATTCTAATGCTGAATCCACCGTAGCGATATGCGAGAATATCGCTGCTTTTCCAGCGATATTCTCACATTTTAGCCGCTATCGCTGGAAATTTTATCGCTATGGAGATAAACCTTGTTAATAGGGTGTTATCTCAGCGATATTTTCCAGCGATAGGCGGCGTTAACCAAAGTCGCGCTAAGCGCGGTTAGCGATAATTATCGCTATTCCTTGGTAATATGCCCCTGTGTATGCTAAAAAGTGACCATATAAATAACTATGCAGTTTGGCAAATTTGACAACAATAAAGGGCATCTTAGAATTTGCGAGGTGTTAAGTTCGGACAAATCATATTTTAACCCTTCCGGATCAAACTGCCAGGAAATCACTTCGAACAAAGCTTTTGGGCTAAAATGTAGTCACAATTAAAAACTTATTTCATCACATAGTATTATCATTTAAGAACCCTTTTTTTAAAAAAAACCACATTTTTAAAGGAAGGAATTAGTTCAAAATTATTAAGCCAATATAAACAACTCAGATTCCTAGGGGCATGATGGCAGGTTTAAGAACATCCGACGCATACGCCACATCGAAGTTAAAAAACGAGATACAGCGAAGACAATGGGGGCGTGAGTGTCGTACTTTAAAATTCTAAATGCCTCTACACAGCGCACAGAACCTAAATTCCTGCAGAGTTGGATGAGCCAGTGCTGTCTAGCTAATTTGTAACCAGGACAGAAAAAAAACATGTAGCTCTGACTCTTCCTTACTATTACAGGCAGGGCACCCTTGAGGTAGAGTTTTAGACCATTTGTTGGAAAAAGCACGGAGCGGTAGGGTCCCAAATCTAAACTGTCCGTATAATTTCCTAGTCAGGATTGGTTGAATGTCATCCAGGAAGGATTCTATGATGTACTCGTCCTTGATTTTTAGAAATTCGGCAGTCAAATGTCCTAAGACCGAACTTTCCAGGATAACAGCAAGTCTGTACCTCCTGTAGGATTTAACCAATTCTGACAGCGATATTAAGGGACACGATTCTTCAGGATTGCTCCATAGGCCCGATTTACCCAACCTATGGCAGACATCCTTTATATATACAAACCAAGGTATCTTGCTAACACCCGGGAAACAGAGTAGCTCCTTAATCTCTGATCAATAAACGGCCAATTCCGGGGTCACCCATAATCTACGCCAAAAAGTTAGGGGTCTAAGGCCGATCTCTTCCCCCTAATACCCAAATCCAGGCGTAGAGGGGTCAGGGGAGTTCTAAGGGGGAGACCTAACATCTGCCTCATAAAATTGTTCTCTACCTTGCTCAGGCTACTGGCAGAGCAATGACCCCATAGTTCTGCCCCGTCCATTGTGGCACCCCTTGCATGTACTTTATACATTTCTACTAATGGCCCTGCTGTTTTGTGAGTAGATGTTCTGTACAGTTTAGCAATTCCCCCTACAGTCTGAGCGAGCTTAAGGCTTGCTTTGGCCACTTGCGGCCCCCACTCCAAGTTTTCTGTCAGGGTGACACCTAAATAATCAAAGACCAACACTCTTTCTAGCAAGGTGCCATTCAGACAGGGGTTGGTACGAGACTTGTTGGCTGCATTGAAGACCATAAATTTGGTCTTTTGTGTATTAATCTCTAACCCCCTGCTTTTACAGAAGGCAACAAAGCTATCAAGAATCCGCTGGATAGCCATAGGCAACTTAGAAAGTAGAAGAGTGTCGTCAGCAAACATCATTGCTGGGACCTTACTACATGCAATCTTGGGGGCATCATTATCCTTTACCTTGCTGAGTTGGTCAACCAATGCATTGATAAATAAGCAGAATAGAGTAGGTGCGAGCACGCACCCCTGCTGTACTCCTTTATTGATCAGAAAACGAGGGGTTAGTTCGCCACATTTTCCGTACCTCACTTGAGCAAAATTGCCTTTGTGTAATCTCATCAAGATGCTAAGGAGGTAGGGGGGGGATCCCCAGGTCTCTAAGTACACCCCATAGTTTTACCCTGGGCAACAAATCAAAAGCTGTCTTCAGATCCACCAAAAATTAGGTAGAGGCTGCCACCCTCTATTGTCACCGTTTTCCAAAATAAAAGTTGGAATCTAAATATTTGGTCGACGGTAGATGTGTTTTTTCTGAAACCGTCTTGATATGGGCTCAGGATCTCTTGTTCTTCCATCCACACCTGAAGATGGTCGAGTAGTACCCTTGCAAACTGTTTCTGTGTGACATCGATCAAACTGATCGGCCTGTAGTTTGTAGGCAGAAGGGGTGAACCCTTTTTGAGGACTGGGACAATTTCTGCCCCAACCCAAGTTTCAGGGATCACATACCTTTCAAGATGGCATTGAATAATGCCCATAGATAGGGTCCCCATATTTTTGGTTCCGCCCGAAAGAGATCCCCCCGGTAATTTATCCAATACCGGTGCTTTACCAAGGGGAGCTTGCTTATTGCTTGTTTCCGGTCCAGGGAAGACATGGCTTGGCAGTTCGGGCTGGACTGTTCCCATGAGGCACAGGGTCAGACTGATTTGCATATGGCCATGTCTGAACTGGGGTGGTGGAGTGAGCTAAAGAATGATGATGGTTTAAACCCAGATCAGTTGACTGGGGGTGAGTGTTTGATTTGCTCTAACGCTCTGTCCATCATCCCCTTTGGTATGTCTATTAGAGTGGCAGATGCCATCGCAGTAGTTGGCAGGTATGACCGACAAATGTGGTCAGACATAGCCTTCTATGTACAATTGCTGCCAGAACACAAAAAAGAAGAGATGAAAGCTATCCTCGTTGAGGGCGAAAAAGCTTCAGCTGCACCTATCGATTCCGCAGTCGATGTATCAAACACAGGGTTCAGGCAGCTAGACAGAGCAGCAGTATTATGCCATTCAGGATGGTTAAAAGCTCCCTCCTTCAGACCAAAGGTCCAAATTAAAATCTTGGACATGCCTTTCGTTTACAAATGCTCATAAAACATCTAGATGGTGTGCTCAAGAGAATCAAGCTGAACACAGAAACCACCAAATTGCTAGGGGCTTTGCAACAACGTAGACCTCAATCCTTATGTGGACAAGGCAGACTTCCATCATACCAAGATTCATGTTAAAGCTACAGATGTACACAGAATCAACCTCCCTAATACTGCCTAGAGTGTGCACCTTATCAACATCCATATTCCTGCTGCACTCCTTCTCAAGGCAACCACAGAAACTAAACTCCAGCAAAAAGGGCAGGATGCTAGACGTCACTGAGAATTTTCTTGCGCTGGATGCCGAAGAATGCAATCTAACAACACCAGGCCCCATAGCAGGCAGAATATCTACCTTCTGCAATAACTGGGAGACAATCACTTTGAACAAATCGCTCATGGAAGTTATCCGGTACGATCACGCATTGGGAGTTTATTCAACATCCTCCACCAATGCCACCTCCCAGAATAAATGACTACACCTACATTTGTTGAAGGCAGAAATCCGAACTATGTTACTGTGGAAGCGTTTTTCAAACCTATGTTTTTGTGCAATAATTAATAATGAATTGAAATAATTTTATGTTTGATCCAATGCACAAATGTGCTTAGTTTGAATGGGTTTAATGTTAGTTTAATATAAGTTAGTTATGACACATTCATGTGGAAGCACCATCTTGGATAAGATGGATGCTGTTTCTGTCATTCACTTATGTATTCACCCAATTCCATTATGTTCCCTTGTCCATCTTCTCTCATCACAAGCTCTACAGAGCAAAGTCAAGCTGATATAATGGTTTTTCCACAGTTTTGAATACAAAGCTTTGAATGAACTTTCCGGTATTCCTAACTTGTTGCAACTTCATGGCCCTTCTGCTGTAGTTCCATTGTGTAGATGGGTCCTATTCATTTGTATGAAATGATATTGTTAATGTTTCAAATTTTCTGCAAACATCCCCAGATCCCAGTAGCACTGAAGATATTGGATGCTTTCTTAAAATGGGACAATGCTCACGTGTTGAGGTAATGACGTTCATATTCCTGATTTACTAAGGACTTGTTGAATTTGCTGTTTTACTAATTTATTTATGCAAGAATTATGTATTTATTTATAGGTTTTATATAGCACTATCTAGACCCGAAGGTATCAGAGCGATTTACATATAATGCGAGACCCTTTGATTCAAGTACATGCATATATAGAGACAAAGAGAATTGTTAGGAAGTTAGGGTGGTTACAATATGCAGACAATTAGAACAGCATGAGTTAATGGAGTAAATGACCTATTAGACAGCTGAAACAATAAATCAACTGACCGTCGCAAGGGGTCTAGTCAGAAAGAGTGTGACCTATGGGAATACAGTTCAGTTATCGTGTGTGTTAAAGTATTTGTTGAGGAGAAGGTGTTTAGGGTTCCGTTTGAAGCAGGAGAAGGAGGGGTTGATGCGGAGATCTCTAGGGAGTGAGTTCCATATCCTGGGTGCATATCCAGAAAATGAGCGTGTCTGGGTGGATTTCCTTTTCAGTTTGGGAGGTATGAGAAGTGAGTTGGTGCTTCTCAGTGTTCTGGCTCTTCCTGCTTTCGAACGTTTGTTATCTAGATAGTTGGGATTATGTGTGTGAAGGGCTTTGTGGGTGATGCAAGCAGTCTTGTAAATACATCTTCCTTGGATGGGAAGCCAATCGAGGACCGTGAGGGCCGGTGTGATATGTCAAACTGTTTGAAACCTGTTAGGAGCTGGGCCTCCATGTTGAGAACTATTCTTGGGAGGGGGGGGGGGCAAGGTTAATTTTCGGCTTTCCCATAATCCAGTTTCGAGAGGACTGGAGATTGCACAACCGTCTTAAAATCATCAGGGGGGATCATTGGTTTGATTTTCTTGAGGTGTTTTAGTGTGTAAATTGCTCCTTGGGCTGAGTTTTTGATGTGGTCCTTCAATGACATGGTTTTTGTCCATGGTGATGCCTAAGATCTTTATGGAGTTGGACAGAGTGAGAGAACAATTTAGGGCATTCAAGTTCTTGAACCAGTCTTGGATTGGTAGAAGGTTATTTTTAGGGGAGAAAAGTAGTAGTTCAGTTTTGTTGGGGGGACAACTTTAGGTGGTTGGTATTAAGCCAGGTTTGTATCTTGATTGGTGTGGCGTTCAGACGTAGGATGTCACTAGGTGATTTGATTTTGTAGTAGAGTTGAGGGTCATCAGCATATAGGTGATATTTGACCCCTGCTTACTTCAGGATAATTGTAAGGGGTTCCATGAAGAGATTGAAAAGGGATGGGGAGAGAATTCAGCCTTGTGGGACACCAAGGGTAACTTGTGTAAGTTTACAGAGACAGGTGTTGATTTGTTGCGAGCGATTTTGAAGGTAAGATGTGAACCATCTTAGGACTGTGCCATTGATACCAGTGCGGATCTTGGGTGTCTCAAGTAATGCTGGTTGATTTACGGTATCAAAAGCCGCAGATAAGTCAAGAAAGATAAGTAGGCATGCAGCACCTTCGTCTAAGAATCTGTGGATGTCATCCGAGATATTCAGCATGGCAGTTTTTGTGCTACAGCCTTTCCTGAATCCTGATTAGAAGGTGTCATGGATGTTGAATTTGTCAATATGTTGGCTAAGTAGTTGTAGGAAGCACTTCTCCATTGTTTTGGCTAGGAACGGGAGTTTGGAGATTGGCCTGAGGTTGTTGAGATCATTGGGGTCAGCCCCTAGTTTTTTTAGTATGGGTCTGATTTGTCCTGGTTGGAGAAAGTCCAGTGCACAGCCTAAGGTGAGAGCTGAGTTGATGATTTTTGTCCAGAATGGGGCAATGATGTGGTTGAGCTTTTGTACTATTGTGGATGGGAGGGGATCCGTAGTGTGGGAAGTGAGCTTCAAGTTCGCAATTATATTGAAGACTTAATTTTCTGTCATGGGTTTGAAGTCAGACCAATTAGCATTGTTTTTCAGTTGAGTGAGATCATAGTTGACATTGCATTTTTTGGGGGGCCATTAGGTCATTAGTTAGCTCTGATGGTGGGGCTACAGTGGAGGGAAGTGAGTCAGTTGGGAAGGTTGGTAGGGATGTCAGATTTGTGAATTGGATGAAGGATTGCTCAATTGTTGCGACTTGATCAATGAAGGAGCTGGCAATTTCTTCATAGCGTTCTTTGGTGACTTCTATTTCATGTGGGGAGGTGAGGGTAGTTTTTCGTTTAATGATGCTGACGAGTTCCCTGGGTTTATTCTTAGCACGGTCAAGCTGGTTGCGAAAGAAAGTGGCTTTTTCTCTAAAGTTGTGCTTTTTATAGGAAAGCTGGGCGGTTCTTGGGAGTGCTAGGTGCACTGTTGAGGGGTTCTGTCTCCATATACTTTCTGACTGTCTGAGTTGTCTCCTCTTGTTGTTAAGATCTGAGTTGAACCAGGATTTCGATTAGATTGTTCTCAATTTTTTTTAAATTTTTTTTTTACTTTTACTTATTGACATTTTCATAGCATTGAATAGACACTAGGTTATCAAACAATGAGGACATCTACTAAAAGAAAAGGGGAGAAAAAAGAGAAACTAATACAGGGCATTTCACAAAGAGCATCTCAGTGATTCTGCTTTACATAGCATTTATACAGAAAATACCATTTTGAGTTTGTCATATATCACATCTATATTCACTTGTCCCGAGGTAAGCCGCAAGGATAGTTCAAAGAGGAAGGGGCATGACACCATAGCGGCAACCACTTTTGAGACGTCTCAAAAAGTTAATGCCATAGAGTCTGCCTGCAGGAGCGTATACCTCTCCGTCCAGCTGGTTGACATACAATTGTAACAGCCGAGGGTGCCAGTTGATCCCCGCCATCAGTAGAAGGGAATTTTCAAGAAATTACACAAGGGGGTTGCTTTATGAACATTTTTCACTCAAACCCCTCAGGATGCATCATCAAATAATTCCTCAGTGGTTGCCATATGTTCTTTGGGCGTGAGGCAAGTGGCTGTAATGTGGCATGTGTGTCGCAGTAGAGTCGCAAACCCAGGCCTTCACCATTGGGACTTGAGTGCCCGCCCCCCCAATGTAACGAGACCTGTCTTTTAGCAATAAGGAAGGAATCGCCTCACTCCCACCTGTATAGGCTTGACATACCCCAACAAGGCCAACAGCGGTGTGGGTTGCAGCGTATGACCAATCATCAGAGATAAGTGTGGGAAGACCTCCCCCCAGTATGTCAATATGGGTCCACAGTTCCAAGCCAAGTGTGAGAAGTCTGCCTGTTCCATTGCATATCTGGAACAGGTGTGATTTAATTGGATCTATTTTGGCTAGTAGGTACAGTGTGATGTACTCTCTATGTAAATATTTAAAGTGCAGAAGTTTATGCCGATGATTGTTTGAAACATAGCGTGTCTGTTCACAGCAATATAGCCATGTCTGGTCCATCAAGGAACATCCCAGAACTCTTTCCCAGGCCTCTCGTGCTTTCGTCCCAACCACAGGTCGAAGAGTGTGGGATAAGTGGTAAAGTTGTGAAACAAGATGGGCCCCATCTACTGCTGTGATAATTAATGTGAGCGGGGGGGGGAGTCTGCCGGTTCATGTTGTGGAGATGGGAGTTCCTTATATATGGCGCTTCGTACTCTGTGCAGAATGAATTTGTCCATGTATGATGCATCGCGATTTGCTGTTAACTCGTCCACGGTGCACAACTGTGTATCTCTAAATAGTCACCTATAGTCTGTAGTCCATATCGAGCCAAAGTTCGATTATCGGTTATCTAGCAATGGTATATGCGGGGAATACATAAAATCAGCATTTAGATATCTCTGGTCTGTAACTTACCCTCGTATATACGTGACACAAAACATATTTTGGGGATCCTCACAGATTTGAATTGGGAGGCCATTATGATATTAGTCACATTAGATGTACAAGCATTGTACACTAGTATCAGACGTGATATAGGATTACATGCAGTGAGATGCATTTTGAATACAAGGTCAGCAAGCCTATGGGACCACACAGAAATGTTGATCAATATGATAGAATTGATTTTGGACAATAATGTATTTTTGTTTAAGGATACATGGTAACAACAGAAACAGGGAGTGGCCATGGGCTCCAGATTCTCTCCCTTGTATGCCAACCTATTCATGGGTTGGCTGGAGGAGACATGGATCTGGAGCATCATGGGTACAGAGTGGAATGACTCAATCTTATATTGGGATCGGTTTATAGACGACTGTCTAATGGTGTGGACGGGCACAGTAGATAAACTACATGGGTTTTTAGAGTAATCCGGTATTACATGCTAGAAGTGCGCACCCCAGGCATCATATAATGGCAATACCATATGGAGAGTTTGTAAGAGCCAGGCGTAATTGTAGCCATGATCTGGAATTTACAGAATGTATACAAGATATGACTTCACGTTTCATAAGAAGAGGGTATAAGAAGAGGGTATGATACCAAGACATTAGACAGAGCTAGACATAGGATACGGAAGATTAACAGACAGGATACACTGAAGGAATGGATTAAGACAGACTCTAAAAAGGAGAGAGTGCGTTTAGTTACAGACTACACCACCTTATCAGGCGTACTGGTTAATACCCTGAAAAAACATTGACATATACTCCAAGCAGACAAGTCATTTGAGGGAGGCATCACTAACAGAACAGAGATCACATATCGTTAAGGGACATGCTTGCGAAACTTGCTGAGTCCCAGTTATCCATGCACTAGAACAGGCACAAATTGGTTAACTCTATATGCAATTGGTTTTCATAAATGTGGCCATTGTGTGAGCTGTAAATGGGCATGTGATAAAAAAAAAGACATTTTGAGGGCCCCAAGAATAAGAGATATACCATCAACTTTAGCATCACTTGCAACACCAAGTTTGTGGTGTATTTGATAGAGTGTAAATGTGGAAAACAAATATGTGGGCAGCACGATTCGTTCATTAAAAAAAAGAATAGGAGAACACATGAGAGCAGTGAAATTATAAGATATTATATATCCAATTTCCCAACATATATCAGAGTGTCCAGCACAGAATAGAAAGAAAAGCTTTATATTTTACGGCATTGATCATGTACAGAGACATCCCAGAGGGGGGAATAAAGAATTGACCCCGCGAAGGAGGGAATCAATTTGGATTTTAAGATTAAGGAGTGTAGAGATGGGGCTGAATGTCGATCACGAGATGCACTACTTTTTGGGTACATGAACTTTGTTTGAACCTGTATTGTATTGATATGCTGGCTTTTCTAGTAATCATGTATAACGTGCTCATGGACTGTACTGAGATTTGAAAGTGCCACACACACCTAACTAACGTGTTATGACATGACATTTACCATACATATGTTGGGATACTATATATTTGTCACATTATTTATTTCTATAGAATCCATTCTGGATGGTTACACCACCCATCAGTGAGAATATGGATAATTTTTGGAATCCTGCTTTTCTCATATGCGTTCATCAGTAAATCTTTATATATACTGTAAAAATACCGCTGAGCTCCGATAAATGTATTTCATCAGATTGATTAACTTTTGTAAATCAGGCAACCATGATGAGTTTAGTAGATCTTAATTAAATTAAGTGGAAATTAGGCATCAGTATTGTCAAAAAACATAGTTTAATATGGCGCCCGAGATCGCTTGACTAAGTGCCAATAAAGTTTTACTAGTTTCAAGAAAACACACCCTAAAATGGCGCCCGAGACCATGTGGGGATTGTGTCTGATAGAAATAATTATATTTACCCTGCGGAAATGTGGAATGATATTTTAATGAGGACCTTACATAGAAATGATAATCAAACATCCCCATCCGACCACGCCACTCGCGTAATTAATATAAACTTTGCATACTTGTTCTTTGTTGCACCGGCGTTAGAAACAAAACTTCAATATGGATCTTGATGCCGCATGAGGAGCAGTCCTATTTTGATGTTCTTGTTTACTCACGGCGAACAGGATAGACCGGTATTTAAATTTTTGACCAGTCGTGTCCAAAGAAGTCTTGTTAGAGGTGAGGGATCTGTGATATGGGGAAGAGTGGCATCGTACACACACAGTGAGCAACTCGGTCTCACTTCAACGTGTGTTTTGTTACAGGGGATATGACCGGAGATTTGGAAGAGTGAGAGATGTAAGCAATTGAATCAGGGGCGAGTAGTGATGCGATGAACTACCGATAGAGGCTTTAGAAGAAGGCATTTACTGTCCCACAATAATGAGGGTAAGAGACAGATAACAGACTTTGTGTACCACTACATGAGGAAAGTAATTATACAGATTATAATATATTCACATTACTAAAGAGTTCGTTATGAAATTATTTTTTGATCTGATTTACCTACGTTACGGGAATACTTTAGATTGAAATATACCAGTCCGGGTTGGAATTATCACAGGATAAATAGTAAGTTTCTTTAATATAATAATCTAAAATGAGGATATTCATGCAGGTTAGTTTTCCTCCTTACTTATATTTGAATTTGTATAATAACAGGTTACATATACCAAGACATTAGGTATGACCCCTTTCATAGTATATTTTATACACCGGTGTATACGTATTTGCATGCACAGATATGGGGACGTGGTGTGGATGGCACTTTACTTTTAATACAGAAAGTGTGTAACACAAGATTTATGTTGATAAGTGATACGATAAGAAAAAAGAAAAAATATCACAACTTGCACCAAGAGCAAATACATGTTACTGAGCTCACCGTGTACATTTAAATTTGACTTAACGTGACTACAGTTTGCAATACAGAAATTTTCTATATTCCTTTTACTTTGAACCTTCATTATTGATATGTGCTCAGAGTGGAGCTTGTAAAGCTATAATGCATGGGTTTCCACAATATAAAAAGGTAGAGATTTCTGGAGCAAGTTCAGAACTCCATATAAGTCACCCGGGGTGATGCAAAGAGATTGGCAGTCAATATTGATTTATAGCGAAAAAAATCTTTTGTTTGTCCATGATCTCCTAACCCTGAACAAGTTGCAAAAGATGTGTCGAAACACGTGTCGGCCGGGATCAAAGAAAAGTTACAGAGAAGAAAAATAAAAGAAGTGGACATGAACTTTTGTGTACAATATTTCACAAGTGGATTGTAAAAAGCGTGTGCTGGGGAACACAGTAGTATTGTTGGGTGGGCTTAGGCCACATATTGGAGAGAGAGGTGGTTCTCTTCACCCTTAGGCACCACTATGTATTAGTGTTTTCTATAAAAGGTTATATTGTGAATTTCTCTCCTCAAGTGTGCCATCGCCCTATCATAAACCACAATTTGGTTAGAATCTTTGTAGTTTGGCCCAGGCCCAGTATGTGGGTTGTAAAGTTTGTATTTCAGATGGGTTCCTAGACAGTCCCCAGGGTATAATAGAAGAGAGCGAGCATGGGCGAGTCTGTAAGCACTCCGGCTTCAGATACTGCAACCGAGAATCCGGATGGTATCAATAATATGCAAAGTGTATTTGTTCTCAATTCTTTTAGTTTGAGCGGTGCCACTTGGTCAAGAACATCAGTCATCGCTGTATTATAGTGTGCAGTGAGGTCATCAACGGTTGATGCTGTAGTTGGGCACGGATCCTGGATTCCAGTTCAGTTATTGGGACTTGTTTGATGTTCCTAGCCCAGTGCTTAGGTTTATATGTTGTGTCTTGGTGAGATCTTGGGTGGGTTTCTATATTAAACCGTATGAGATGGTGGTCTGACTGTCAATGGGTGAGATGGATCTAAGTGACACAAGCTCATTTTTGGTGATAATCATATCTACAGTGGAGCCTTTAATATGTGTTGCTTTATTGCAGAGTTGTTTTAGTCGTTTATTTCAAGAAGGTTTGTAAGATATCTGACTGTGGTGTCTTCCGAGTTGCTCCAGTGAATATTGAAGTCGTTCAAGACCACGTCCTTCACGTCAGTTAGGGAGAACTGTGTTACTAGGTTAGTTAGCTCTTCTGCGAAGAGGGTCTGATCACCTGGAGGGTGGTAGATGGTGTGTTGTTTTATTTGAGAAGAGCCTTTGGCTGTAAGTTCTACTCCGAGGTATTCAGAAGTTGAGTATTCGGAAGTCTATAAGATGTAACAATGGATTCCTTCTTTGTGAATGTTGCTAGTCCGCCACTTGTTCTTCTTGGTCTGTCATGTCTAATTATGGTGTATCCCGATGGTGTGAGCAGGTCTTGTATGGGGTTCGAGTGATCATTAAGCCAGGTTTCGGTGAGGGATGCGATATCTTTTTCTTCACCGAGAATAGCTTCGCCGATATCTGTGGCATGTTGAACTGCTGATCTGCAGTTGAGGAGCATGCATGTTAGAGGGCTAGGACTATCATTAGTGGAATGTAGTGTCTGAATGGTGGTGTATTGAGCAGAAGGTCTGGGTGCGTAGATAATTCTAGGGATTCTATTTGTGCCCATGATTACTAGGATCTGAGAGAGACACGTTAGTGATAGATTCCTTACCTTAGAATATCCCCAGGCGTCAGACTGAATCCGGAAAGTTTTTCGTCAGCAGTACCCCTGCGCGTCGGTAGGTGGCGTCGTGCGGCTCCACGTTCGTCGCTGGCGTCGTAGGCGCCGAGATGACGTCACGAAGACTACTTAGGCGCCACCCATGCGCGCTGACGTCAGTTCTTTCTTTTTCCGCGCCAGCAAGCGCAGATCCGGTTAGAGCACGTACCTTAGTCACTTTTTGACTAGTTGTTTTTTGGGACTTTTGTCTCTAATTTCTATATTGACTCCTGGTGCCACGTAGGGATGCCTGGTTTTAAAACCTGCGGGGCCTGCCGCCGTACGATGTCGGTGGCCGACCCCCATGGCGTCTGTCTCTACTGTCTAGAGCGCGACCATGACTCCCGGTCATGTTCCGACTGTCTGGCCATGGCTCCGAAGGCTTTGCGGGAGCGGTCCCGAAAGCTGCTAGAGGCCCGGCAGTTGTCTCCGCGCCGTTCCAGATCCAGGGGTCGATCAAGGGACCGACCGCGGAGTCGCCATCATCGCTCCTCGGTGTCCAAGTCGTCGCCATCGGATTCCGGTAAGCGACGTCATAAAAAGAAGTCGAAGAAGCGCGTACGCTCTCTGACCTACCCTCGTCGGTCTTCTGACATGGACGAGGGGACCCAGGGTCTTTCCCCCGCGGCTCCGTTGGAGCCTGTCAGTCCGGCGGCCTACCCGCCATACCCGGGTCCGTCGGCGACTCCGGCCCAGGTGCAACAGTTTCTTGCTGCCATGGACTGCCTTTTCGGGCCTAGGGCTCCCGCCAATGTGCCTTCGGGCCCCGCGGTCCCTTTTGGGGGCCCTTGGTTGCCGCCGGCAGCTCCGGCCCCGGCGCCCCAAGGTCCTCCGCCGGCCGCTCCGGCCCCGGCGCCTCAGGGTCCTTCGCCGGCGGCTCCGGCGCCCCCTGCGGCTCCCTTCCTGGCGCCGCCCTGGGTGCCGTTCGGCCCACCTCCGCCCTTGCCCGCGTTTCCAGCTTGGAACCCGGATTGGGCCTTGGAGCCGGAGCGGCGCCGATCGGTGCCGGTGGAGCATTTCTTTTCCCCTGTGCCTCCCTCGCTGTTGCAGCCTGTGCCTCGGGCTGTTGGGGAAGAGGAGGATTGGAGGGGTCGGAGGACCCTCTTGCACGGCAGTGTGAGTCAGAACAGGAATGGGCAGAAGACTCAGAGGATGCCAGTGGCCTTGACCTCTCCTCTGAGCCTGGGTTTGTGTCTCCTCCCACTCTCATGGAGGAAGGCTCCACCTACACTGTGGTGCTCCGTAGAGCAGCTGAAACTCTTGGCCTTGAGCTGCCTACTGTTGCCCTTCAAACTAACCTGCTTATTGAGGTGCTTCAACCTACAGCAGGTTCTGTCGAACCTCTACTCCCGTTCAATGAGGCCTTAACGGATGTTTTGCTGGGTACCTGGTCCAGGCCAGCCACGGGGGCCCCTGTGGATAAAAATGTGGCCAGACGTCATCGTCCGGCACCGGGTGACCCTGCCTTTCTAACAACTCGTCCGACACCGGAGAGCCTGGTCATTCAGGCTTCCACTTCCCAAACAGCATTCCCTACCGCTCCGCCGGATAAGGAATCCAAAAAGCTGGAGCAGCTTGGCAAAAGGTTGTTTTCCTCTGCCAGCCTGGGGCTGCGGTCAGTCAACACCACATGCCTCTTGGGCCGCTATTATCACGCTGTGTGGGACACGGTGGCGCAAACTCTGCCCCAGTGCCCCGAAGAGGTTCGGGCTGTGCTTTCCCAAGCTGTTGCAGAAGGGAAGGACGCCGCGAAGTTCGCCATTCGGTGTGGGTTGGACACCGCGGACTCCTTGGGAAGAACAGACAGTGCGCTGAAGCGTTTTAAGGACTCTCGGGCTACAGCCAAGTCCTTGGGTCTCTCCACCTCCCGCCCAGCCACGTCTACTTTTCGTTCCTTTCGTGGCCGCGGCAGGGGCGCCTCTACACGTCCGTTCCAAAGGCCTGCGCAGAACCAGCCTCAGCGTGGCCGCGGGCGTGGTGGCCGCCGTGGTGGCACAGGGGGCCAGCGTGCGGGTCAGCCCACCTCCGCTCCTGCAGCATCCGCCTCAAAGCCTTCCTAGTCCGCGCTTTGGGGTGCACCCCACGCCGGTGGGCGGCAGGATTCAACATCACCTCCCCCACTGGCGCTCTGTCACTTCGGACAGCTGGGTGCTCCAAATCATCCGAAGGGGCTATTCCCTTCCCTTCGAGTCTGCCCCCCGTCCATGCCACCTCAGTTCCACCGCATTTCGGGGGATCACTTAGCGCTTCTCCAACAGGAAGTCACGGCCCTCTTGGCCAAGGGGGCCATCGAGCGCATTCCTGGGCCAGAAGTAGGACATGGATGTTATTCCCACTACTTTCTGGTCCCCAAGAAGGACAAGGGCGGCTTGCGCCCCATCTTGGACTTCCGGAACGTCAATCGCTTCCTCCGGAAGGAGAAGTTCAAGATGTTGACTCTGGCTCAGGTCTTGGCTGCCCTCGACACTGGAGACTGGATGGTAGCGTTGGACTTGCAGGACGCATATTTTCACATTCCCGTCCTGCCGGCCCATCGGCATTACCTGCGATTCACGGTAGGCCAGGAGCATTTTCAGTTTACTGTGCTCCCTTTCGGCCTTACCAGCGCCCCTCGGGTGTTCACAAAAGTGATGGCGGTGGTCGCAGCTCATCTGCGCAGGTCAGGGGTATCAGTCTTCCCCTACCTCGACGACTGGTTGTTGAAGGCGGGCTCGCCCCAGGCAGTCGTCACCCACCTTCAGACTACGGCCGACCTCCTGCAGTTACTGGGGTTCTCCATGAACGTGCCAAAGTCGCACCTGAGTCCTTCTCAAAAGCTCCCCTTCATCGGAGCGGTTCTGGACTCGACACATTTTCGGGTTTATCCTCCCGAGCGGCGAGTCCGGGATATTCAGGCTATGATTCCCATCTTTCAGCCTCTATCCCGGGTTTCAGTCAGGCTGACCCTCCGGCTCCTGGGCCTGATGGCCTCCTGCATTCTGCTAGTGCAGCATGCCAGGTGGCATATGCGAGCTCTGCAGTGGGACCTGAAGTTCCAGTGGGTGCAGCATCAGGGCAACCTGTCCGATCTTGTCCAGATCTCGGAGGGCACTGCACGACAATTGCAGTGGTGGCTCACAAATCGCGATTGGGTCAATGGCAGATCCCTCTCCCTTCCCCAACCGGAGCACACAGTGGTGACGGATGCATCCCTCCTGGGATGGGGCAGCCACCTGGGAGAGGCGGAGATCAGAGGCCTCTGGTCTCCAGCGGAGTCCCGGCTCCATATCAATCTTTTGGAGCTGCGGGCGATCCGACTTGCACTGAAGGCATTCCTTCCCTCTGTCCGGGGAAGTGTAGTGCAGGTGTTCACGGAAAACACCACTGCCATGTGGTATTGCAACAAACAGGGCGGGGTGGGGTCGTGGACCCTATGTCAGGAGGCTCTGCGCCTCTGGACATGGCTGGAACATCAAGGTATTACCTTGGTGGTTCAACACCTGGCAGGTTCTCTGAACGCCAGGGCAGACGAACTTAGCCGCCGGTGCTTGATGGATCACGAATGGCGTCTGAACTTGGACGTGGCGCAAGGTCTCTTTCTGCAGTGGGGAGAGCCTTGGTTAGATCTATTCGCCACCGAAGAGAACGCGCAATGTCATCAGTTCTGCGCATTGGAATTTCCAAGGCGGCAGTAGCTCGGCGATGCTTTTCGTCGCGAATGGAGTTGCGGTCTGTTGTACGCCTTTCCGCCTATACCACTTCTGCCCAGAGTGCTGAAGAAGATTCGGCGCGACCGGGCCCAAGTCATCCTTGTGGCTCCGGATTGGGCACGAAGATACTGGTATCCCGAGCTATTGAACATGGCGATCGATCCCCCGATCCGACTGCCTCTTCGGGAGGACCTTCTGTCGCAGCAGCAGGGGACGGTCCTCCACCCGAACCTGTCCAACCTCCATGCGTGGAGTTTGAGCGGCGACAGCTGATTCCATTTGACTTGCCTCCTGAAGTCTGTGATGTCATTCTGGCAGCCAGGCGTCCCTCCACTAAATCGGTATATGCCTGCAGGTGGAACAAATTTGTGGCATGGTGCACAGCTAATTCTGTGGATCCCCTTTCTGCCCCTCTTTCTGAGGTCCTTCTATTCCTACTATCCTTGGCCCGGCAGGGCTCTGCTCTGGGCACTCTCAAAGGTTATCTTTCGGCCATCTCCGCCTTTCTCAGGCTTCCAGATCAGCCTTCTCTCTTTAAGTCCCCGGTTGTTAACCGTTTCCTCAAAGGCATTACACACACGTTTCCTCCCGTGCCTTTCATAATGCCTCAATGGGACTTAAATTTTGTCTTGACCTATCTGATGTGCGCTCCCTTCGAGCCCCTTCATAACTGTCCTTTACGTCTTCTTACTCTAAAGACGGCTTTCCTAGTAGCTATCACCTCTGCAAGAAGAGTGAGTGAGCTCCAAGCTCTTTCTTCTAAACCTCCTTTCCTTTCTGTTCATCTGGACAAGGTGGTTTTAAGGACCCGTCCTTCTTTCTTGCCAAAGGTTGTCACGCCCTTCCACATCGGGCAGACCATCACTTTGCCCACTTTCTTTCCGCCTCCGCATCCTTCAAAAGAGGAAGAGAGGCTCCATCGTCTGGACCCAAAACGTGCGCTCTCGTTCTATCTCAAGTGCACACTACAGTTCCGGGTGGATGACCAGCTCTTTGTTGGCTACGTGGGCGCCAAAAAAGGTCGGGCCGTGCACAAACGCACCATCTCTCAGTGGGTTGTTTTGTGCATCAAAGCGTGTTACTCCTTGGCTAAAAAGGAGCCTCCTGTGGGACTGCGTGCCCATTCTACCAGGGCAACAGCAGCCACTACTGCCTTGGGACGCGGCGTTCCCTTGTAGGATATTTGTCAGGCAGCCACGTGTGCCTCGCTGCACACATTTACCTAGCTTTACTGCCTTGACAGTCAAGTCCGGAGAGACGGCTTCTTTGGCCGTTCTGTTCTCCGTGACTTTCTGGTGTAATCTATTCGCAGACCCACCACCGGGGTTTTTATTGCTGGGGTATCTATTCTAAGGTAAGGAATCTATCACTAACGTGTCTCTTTCAGATGCACAAGTTACTACTTGAGTAACGATATGTCTGTAAGAGACATTAGTTAGTGATAGATTCCTTACTGCCCCACCCATCCTCCCCGTTCTGCGAACTAATTCTAGGGTTAAGGTCATCCCTTTCAGGGCCCTAGTTTCATGACACCAGTGGTCAGTTTCTTGCATGGCTCTGCATTCCTGGCGCGGAAAGTCGTGTACAGAACTGACATCAGCGCGCATGGGTGGCGCCTAAGTAGTCTCCGTGACGTCATCTCGGCGCCTACGACGCCAGCGACGAACGCGGAGCCGCACGATGCCACCTACCGACGCGCAGGGGTACTGCTGACGAAAAAGTTTCCGGATCCAGTCTGACGCCTGGGGATATTCTAAGGTAAGGAATCTATCACTAACTAATGTCTCTTACAGATATATCGTTACACAAGTAGTAACTTGTGCATTGTGGAGGGAGGCTTGTGGGCAATATTCTGGTTCTTTGTGAAGTAAGATTCGTTGATAGCATCAGCTTCCAGAGCAGATATGGGGCTGAGAGCTTTGTGTGGTCTAAGGGACTGATGACTCAAGAGAGTAGAGGGGCAGAGTTTGCGTTGTCTGACTGTTGGAGAACCTTTAGGGGGAGATAATTCATGAGGTCTCGTTTTAGTATATTCCCTATCGTGAAAATAGAAGTTGTGATTTCCCCTTTAAAGGATAGTGAGGGGAGCGTGGTGAGTTTTGTTCCAGAGGATATTTTGACTGAGTTAGTAACTTGTAGGTGGAGAAAGAAGATGTTTTTCCACCGTGCAGGGCATTTTGAATAGAAGACTAAGTCGGTTTTCTTGTTGCAGTTGGTCACACTCTGGTAGGTATCGGCTTCTAGTGTTTCCGGATGTTGTTTTTAGTAGACTGTATTTGAAATTCTTTTTTGCATTATTAGAGAGATTTTTAAGATAACTAGTGCTCCATGAGTTGGGGCCATATCTCAGGAGTGCAGTGTCGAGGGGTTTGGGGAGGAACATTGTTCAATACATTCAAATTCTGATCACAGTTGTCCAGCAAGATAAGGAGAGGTAAGGAAGTGCTGAGAATTGAAAGCTTTGAAGTACCCCTTGATTTTTGAGGGTGAAAGAGGTTTTTTGAGCTTTCCTTGATGCTAATAGGGATGCTGTCCGATCTTTTTCTGATTTTGCTGCTCATTTGAGACTTAGAATGATTTCTGATTTTAACTACTCTGTTTAACTCTGCATTAAGGCCTTTATGGCATTTATTCTGTACAGCTTGATATTGAGAGTTTTGTAATAAAACCCTTTAACTTTTCCCTCTTCTAGAACTTAGTTATTGAGTGGTCCTAGTTATTTATGCTACTCTGCTAAGTTTATATTGTGCATGGTGCATTTCCGTGCAGTTCCTTACAGTGGGAGACCCGCCAGAGGTAGATTTTTTGATCTTCCGAATTTGGGGTGTCCTGAATATTGGGATACGGTTTTTGCTACCATACTACTAGAGAAGGCTCTAGAAATAGTCCCAAAATATCATCATAGTGTGGGATTTTACTTCAAATACTCTCTAGTGCCCACATGGTGGCTTAGCCCAGTGACACTTGAAGATGAGCCGTTTGTGGAGTCTCTGCGCACTACCGTGGACGCATACTTCAAAGAAAATGCGGATACTACCGCCACATCAATTGTGGAATGGGAGGCGTTTAAAGTGGTGGTAAGGGGATTTTGTATGGGGCAAACTATTGGACAATGAGAGCTGCATAGAGAGCTCACAGGGCTTGAGGATGAGCTGCGGACCCTAGATAATATGCAAGGGTTGGGGACCCGAATGCGCGAGCAATTACTGGCAAAGCGAAAGCAATACGATGAGGTACTGGGAAGGCTTTGCTCCCATGATTACAGCAAGTACATGGATAGAGTACAGAGTGAGGAGGGGAAGGCCGGGCGACTACTGGCTTGGCTCGTCAGGGCGGAATCACAGGGCTCTCCGATCACTCGGATCAGGACCACGGAGGACAGAATCGAGTATGACCCGGACAGGATAAATAGTGCCTTTCAGACCTACTATAAACAATTATATACAGCCCCGCGAGGAACATCACAAGATGAAATAAGCGCCTTCCTAGCTCCCCTGGCCCTGAAGGTGGTCGAGGAGGAAGCCGTGGAAGATTTGGGAGGACCGGTTACGCTCCAGGAAGTGAGAGGGGCCATGGCATTGTTAGCAAGAGGTAAAACTCCAGGTCCCGATGGTCTACCTTCGGAGTTTTATGTGAAATATGGGTCCATATTGGCCCCCTGCCTGGTTACTCTGTATAATGAGGCTTTTGGATTAGGTTACCTGCCGCCCTCCATGCATTTTACAATGGTGATACCACTCCCTTAGACCGAGAGCTTGGAGGCAGGGGTAAGAGATTATAGACCTCTGTCTATGCTCAATATTGATTTTAAGATATTGAGTAAAATTTTAGCGTTAAGACTGATACCTCACATGAAAAATGTGGTGCACCATGACCAAAATGGATTTGTTCTCTTTCGGAATACATCTTACAATCTCCGTCGCCTATACTCTGTACTGTACCATGCTGCGGCCCAGGATCTACCGAGAGCGGCCGTGCTCTCGGTGGACTTGGAGAAAGCATTTGACACGGTCAGCTGGGATTACCTACTGGGGGTTATGCAGAAAATGGGATTGGGACCGGATTGGCTCAAATGGGTCCAGCTATTATATACCTCCCCGACGGCAAGGGTCAAAACTGGTGGTACCATCTCCCCAGAATACGCAATATCCCGTGGGACCCGACAGGGCTGCCCGTTGTCCCCGCTACTGTTTGCGCTAGCGGTTGAACCACTGGCGGAGTGCTTTTGCGGGCGCAGGACTTGGGATATTGCTGAATGGAAGAACATATATCATATCCCTGTATGCAGATGATCTGCTGATTTATTTATGCGACGCGAGCTCTGGAGCGCACACCGCTTTTCAATTATTGGAGAGCTTTGGCAAACATTCTGGCCTGCAGGTCAATCACCACAAAACACACCTGTTCCCGGTAGCCGGCCCATATACTAGGCCTGGGAACCTTCCTGCTAGATATAATTGGTCTTCGACCTCCTTTAAGTACCTTGGCATTCAAATCTTTCACTCATTGGAGGACATGAGAGATGGTAACCTGGGGAGAGCAGTTCGCTCCCTGCGCTCTAGCGTGGCCTTCTGGAGCTCGCTGAGATTGCCACTGATGGCTAGAATCTCGCTGACCAAAATGGCCATGCTGCCTCGGTTGCTATATTTTTTCGTTAACTTGCCTGTGATGATGCCTGCGGGCTGGTTTAGACACCTAGACGCATTGGTGCAAGACCTTATCTGGGCAGACGGCAGGCGGAGGGTTGCGCTGCAGACATTGCAGCGCCCTAGGAGCGAAGGTGGTTTGGGGGTCCCAGACTTTGAATTCTACCAGTTGGCTGCGCAGCTCCAGTGGGTGGCGCAGTGGTTGAAGGGAGTGAACCTGGAGGGAACGTACCTGGCAGAGCCTGGACAGCACCCAAGATTATTATTAGCAAAATTGCTGAACCCGGCCATAAAAGTTCCATACACATCGACCCTGCAGGCTACAGCATTGCAATGTTGGAAAAGATGTATGGCTAGACTGCCGGTAGGCCTGAGATACACTCCAGTATTGCGACTGATGGGCTGCCCTATGGGGAGCCTCAGACGACCCTAGGGGCGGAGCAGCTGACGGCCTGGACTGAGGTTGGGATTGATACAACCGGGGACTGTTTTCAGGACCACAGCCTGCTCCCCTTCGCGGACCTGGCGGAGAGTTGTGGACTGCCTGCAGGACAGTTTCTTATGTATGAAACATTGGTGAGGGCGTTTGATCGCCTGTGGGGTGCGAGGAGAGAGGAACCGGCTACACACGGGGTCCTCCACTCACTGATAACATTGAGTACAGTTGGCCACCAAATAAAGTGGTTTTATGCGTCACTCCTGGAAACATCACTGGCGCCAATGCTTGTCCTCCGGGGGAAATGGGAGAGGGCTCTTGGTAAAACACTCACGGATGCGGAATGGCGCAGGGTGTTGGAATCACCTCAGAAGATATCTCGCAATACCCGCCTTAAATATCTGCAGTTTAACTATGTCCATATGACAAATATGACCACACACCGTATACAGGCTGCATTTGGAGGGGAACCCAGAGAGTGCCCAAGATGTAAACAGTTGGATGCAGACTTCCTCCACATGACATGGAGTTGCGTGATCATACAGGGATATTGGGACGCGTTGATGACTAAAATTAATAATACTCTGGGACGTACACTAGCACATTCCCCTGAAATCTGTCTTCTGGGATTATACCCCAGATCGCCTAAACGCAGAGTGGGCTATCGATTTATCGATTTGTCCTTGACCCTGGCCAAGAGGCGAATTGCGATAGCATGGAAGTCAATAACGAGGCCGCAGATAGGGGTTTGGAACCAGGAGGTGATACATTGGGCGGCAGCAGAGGGCAGAGCCTTGCATAAAGAAGAGCCGAAGGGCATATGCAAGCGCCCTATTGCGGACGGGTGGAGGGAGTTACTATATAATTGGGAACACCCGAGCTGCTCCAATAGTGGAGAAGAGGGGGAGGGAGATCCAACGACTGGCTCAGATGGATAGGCCTGTGTACATGATAACTCTCCCCATTGGGGGGTTTTCCCTCTTTCCCCCCATGTGCGTGCTTCTCCCCCCCGCCCACCGACACCACTGATGCTTCCCAGAACCTTGAGATATACGTAATATTAGTGAGTGACGGATAGCAGCCCCCCTCTTTCCCTTTTTGCTCTCTTCACCCCCCCCCCCTTCCCTATAGGGGCCCCCCCACTGTGGTCCCTCATGGGGACATACACCGAGATGATACATTCCAATGCGGGAGGAGGGAAAGGGGACCACGCCCACATGCACAGACTGACACCGTTTTAATTGTTTAAGTTTAATTGTTTGTTAGGTAATGGCGTATAGACTGCGTTAGTAAGTGAACGTAACACTAGATAGCATGTGAGAACTCATCACATGGAGGCCCCAGGACTGAGGAACACAGACTATTAAGGCACAAAAGGATGAGGTTAAAATGGAGACACGACCCAAATATTAGATACAATGACACATGTGGCGAAGTACCTAGGGGGATGGGAAATGTGAGATATCGGGTCAATGTAGATTGAATGTTACAGTGGTGCCGGATGTATTTCCATCGTCTAAGTGAATAAGAAATGATGTATACATATGCAATACTTTAAATCTTGTGCTAAGTTATGAAAATGTAAGAATGTATGATAAATAAATGCCAATAAACATACTTTAAAAAAAAAAATACTCTAGTAAAAAAAAGAAGACTGAAAAAGAATAAAGACCCATCCTAGATTTATGCCAGCTCAACTTACATCTGAAAAAAAAGAAACATTCAGAACGGTTACACTCCAAAAAGGTCCCTTTAAATGAAAAACAAATACATTACGTAATTGGATCTCAAAGATGCATACTTGCATATTTCCATTCACAGAAAACATTGAAAATTCCTACGATTCAAGATAGCCGGTTGTCATTACCAATTCCGAGTACTTCCTTTTGGTCTCCTATCTGCACACAGAATTTTTCCAAAATGTAGGACTCCAGTAGCCTTACCTAGATGACTGGATGCTCCAAGGCTCATCCATAAATTCTACCAAAAGCTCAATCAAAGCTTGTATAGAGCTATTCAAGTCCCTAGCCCTCCATCTAAATGAAAACCAGTTGTTCTTGATCCCAACAATGAGAATTCATAATGCCATAATAAATGCAACAACAGCAAAAGCATCCCCATCAATGGACAGACAAATAGCTCTTTTTACACAGGCGAAGCAAATACTAAAACAAAAAGAAGTTAGGGCCAGATGTATCAAGAATTGCTTTTGTGATTCTTAAATAGCAAATTTTACCGATTCGCTATTTAAGAATCGCAAAATGCAATGTATGTAGGATTTGCAAAAAAATTTGCGATTCCTACATATTCCTTAATAGCGAATCACAAATTGTGATTCGCTATTAAGGAATACCTTCCCATTCATTTCTATGGGCCTAGAGGCCAATAGGAATGAATAGGATCGCATTCGCAATTTGCGAGTACTAAATAGGTACTCGCAAATTGCGCATGCAATTTCAAGGGTACAAGGGGGCCAAAAGGCCACCCTGATGCACCCCCAAAAAAGGTAAGTATGCACATGTGGCGCACATACATGCCCTAAGGGCATGTGTGTGCGCCACATGGCACTAAGAAAATTGCAAAAATGTGCATTTTTCTAGGAATTTGCAAATTACCACCAACTTGAAGTTGGTGGTAATTTGCGATTCCTTAAAGCCAGGTCGCAATTTTTTCTTGCTTCCTGCATTGCATTTTAAGGAATCGCAAATTGCGATTCCCTAAATGCATTCGCAAAATAGGTAATCACAAAAATTGCGATTCCCTATTTTGCGAATGCCTTTTGGGATGATACATCCCAAAAGGCTTTTTACCGTTCACAAACGGGCCAATTCTGTGAATTGGCCCGTTTGCGAACGGTAAACGCTTGATACATCTGGCCCTTAAAGTATGCTTCCTCAAGACACTGCTTGGCATGATGATTTCCTCTGTAGTGCTAATACTGCACTGCCGACTTCACATGAGCCCTATACAAGAAGAGCAGGAAAAACAATGGACAAAGATATCTGGTTCCTTCGACAATAGAGTAAAAATAACAAAAATGAAGCAAGCACCTCCCTGGTGACAGCTCAGGAGAACAGTGGTACAGGACTTACATTCCTTGAACCAAAGTGCCACCTTCTGGTCACAGCCGATGCCTCAGTGGAAGGATGGGCATCTGCAAGAAAAGGGCCTGCATATAAACGTGCTCGAACTCAGAGTTGCCAGGTGGGCATTACTATTGTTTTTCCCATGCAGCTCCAACTCTCAAGTGTTTTTCAGAACAGACATCACGATGTTGTGTGTACAAAAAAACAAGGTGGAACGTGCTCCCAAATTCGATCAAGGAAGGCACAAAAAATTGCCATTGGACAGTTCACCACAGAATAACCCTAGTTACAGAACATCTACCCTGCACCAGCAATGATCAGGTGGATTACCTCAGCAGAAAATTACAGGACTGCCACGAGTGGGAGCTGAAGGACCGTGTACTGAAACAAATATTTCAGACTTGGAAGGGGGTGGGGGGAAAGAGGGTCGGACAAGCATATATCTGTTTGCATTTTGTGTTGCTCATTGTTGCAGACACCCACAACTACAATCCTTGAGGAATGCTTTTTTGATAGAGTAGAACCAGAGGTTTCCTACATTTTTCCACCAATTCTCCTCCTACCCAAACTGATTTAGCGAAAATAAAAGAGAACTATGCACGTTGATTCTTATAGCCCCCTATTGGCCAAGACAATACTGGTTCTCCGACCTGATGCAACTAACCCTAAACCAAGCCATTCTCTCCAGATGCAGGGGTCATATACTTCACCCCACCCTGCAGCCTTTCGAATTGATGGCCTGGCTCATGAGCACCATGAATTCGGACAGTTAGACATCACGCAGGACTACAAGATCATTTTAGCACAAGCCAGAGCTCCTTCAACAAACAATGTAAGACATACACGCCAAAGTGGATAGGATTTTGTAGGTGTGTCACTCTAAAGTAATTCACCCTTTTCAAGTACAAGCCTATCAGATACTGCCCTATCTTTTGCGTTCTAGCAAAATCTGGGCTTAGACATGCCTAAGTCAGAGTTCACCTTGCAGCCATCTCACGTCACACATGCACCAAATGCTCTCCACCTGTATGGCCTCACAGAGTTGTTACGGAGTTCCTAAAAGGTTTATTCAGAGTATTCCCACTGACTGAAACATCTCCTTCCACCTGGGAACTAAATACTGAACTTTCGCAATTAATGTCAGCTCCAGTCGAGCCTATTTATAAAGCCACCATAAAGTTCGTAACATGGAAAACTGCTTTTTTCCTGATAATAACAGCAAGTCAATGAGATCCAAGCATTCATCATTACAGATCCTTTCATTCAATTTCCAAAGGACAAGGTAGTATTAAGTACAAATTCCAAATCTGTTCCTAAAGTACCAACTGATTTCCATCTAAATGAACCAGTTACCTTTAAAGCACTTTTTTCAAAACCCAACTACTCAAGCAGAAAGAACTCTTCACTCAATTGACTTCAAAAGATGCCTAATGTTCTCTCTGGACAGAATTAAAGACATGAGGAAAGCCAATCAACTCCTAGTGTCTTTCTCAGCGCACAGAACGGTTTCCCTGTTGCAAAACAGGGCATTTCAAGATGTCTTTTTGCCATGCAAAAGCTGGAAGATCTCTGACACAGAAAGTTAAAGTTCATTTAGCAAGAAGTATAGCTACTTCATCAGCACTCTATTCGGGTGTGCCACTGATATGTTTGTAGAGCTGCAACGTGGAGGAATACCCACACCATACGAAACACTACTGACTGGAAGCAGTCACAAACAGAGATGCAGCAGTGGGATAGACAGTTCTTCATCATCTGTTCAAATAAGATGAGCCTCTTTCTTTTACATCGCAACATAAATTGATTGGAAATGCTAACTCTGCTTGTTATTCTGATTCAAGCATGTGAATCTATGAAAGATCCAATTCTGGAGAAAAAAGAAGAGTTACTTACATGTAACTGTGTTTCTCCGGTGTTGGTATATTTCATAGTCATATGCAACCGATCCTCATACCCGAAGAAAGTCTTGCCTCCGTCATTTCTGCTATGGTTTTATATTTCCACAACTTGTGCTACAAAATCTTAGGGTTGAACTTCCCTGGGAGTCTGGTGCTACTTTTCTCTCCCTACTAGAGATTAGACACAGCCCTATGCAAATCAGTTTTGATCAGGCTCCACTAAGAACAGTCCAGTCCAAACTGCCACCCAGGTCCTCTCTGAACCTACACACAAGTCATCCAAGAGAGGTTTCGCCCTGTTTGGGTATTGTTAGTCGGGTGCAGCTTGGTTCTAATGAAACAGGAGCAGTGTTGAGACTGATTTACGTATGGCTGTGTCCAAACTGAGGTAGCATTGTGGGTAAAAGAGTGATGGGTTGGAATGCTACCCCAAGCGATTGCCAGTAGTTAGACAAATTGTAAGCAGTCCTCCCATCACAGTGTTTGATGTACACTGCCCCAAGTGGCCACAAGGGTATGCCCAGACGTGTATCTCGTGGTCACTGTACCGCTGGAACCAAGGAACACCCGACAAAGGAGCACCAATCAGTGCGAAACCGGTCTTGCACTGCTTGTGTTTCCGTTGAGGGAGGACCTGGACGGGCAGTTTGTTATTGGAGCAGGGTTGAGACTTATTTGTATTTGGCTTAGTCCCAACTGAGATGACATGGTGGGCAAAAAAAACGCTACCTAAGTGATTCCCAGTGGATACACTTATTGTAAGCATTCCTCCCATCACCTTTTGCGTGTTTGATGGACGCCCTAAGTAGCAAGGGTGTACCCAAGCGTGGATCCCGTGCTGAGTTTGCCACTGGACTAATTCACACCTAACTTATGAGCCCCACTCAGGGAAAAACTAGTCTTTGGTTACTTTTCCTCTGGTACCTGGCTGGAGTGTTCTAACTGGAGCAGGGTTAAGACTTATTTGCCTAAAGAACAATGGGCTGGAGTGCTACCCCGAGTTATTGCCAGTGGTTAGACAAATTGCAAGCATTCCTCACATCGCCTTTGTGCGTATGACCACCGATCGAAAGTCATCAGACTGTGAGGTAGGGACCGCAGCCTTGTAGCCAATGGGCTACAAGACCCTTGAACAGAGTTTAATGCACACAAACAATAAAATGGAGTCAGGTGGAATACTTTTAACACTGCACGTGCATGCAGAGTGGATGACGTAATCGCGCGAGGTGCAGGCAAACATGACAAACAGTGGTTCTGTAAATGTACCCGCAAACACTCGTGCAAGCCACAAGGAAGTGGGCTTTCAGTTGGGCTATCTGCATCCCCCTACTAGCTGTTCCTTGCCTGGTAGCGCCGTCAAATAAATCTGCTTTTTTCAATGACCTCTGCAGTCTATTAAAGAAAATGGGCATCGCATCTGCTTTACGGAGGGGTGGACGTTGTACCGGGGGCTCAGCTGCTGCTGGGGGAGGGGTTTGCGGCTTTGGTAGCTTTACAATATATACAATTGCAAATTGCTCGAGGGATGATGCATTACCACGGGTGTGCCCTTGGCGTGCTGCTCTCAGAATTATGCATTATAAATGAGGGTAACCCACGCTTTCCTCAAGGCCAGACTCTCGCGGATTGGCTAGCAAATCGTCCTAATTCTAACCCCGCATGTCTTGGAGATGGATAAACATATTGAGAAAGAAAGGGGCGTTCTGGGAGCACAGCATTATGTTAATTTGGAAATGACCTTTCTTTGGCATAGACTCTTTGAATTCAGTTTTCCAGACCTGTGCTGCCTTTCAATATCTACACAGGTTCACAGTAAACAAGGTGTTCTTTTGCACATAAATCTGGCATTTTATAAGAAAACAGCGGGTTGAATTCTGTGACTTCACGTGGCAAAATTCAGCGCTGCTCTAAGTAACATATTGCCTTTTTAATTGGAATCTAGCAATAAATGAATCGCCCGCGGTGGGTATTGTCGTGAGTCGACCGCGCAGCAGGGCCATCTTTGGGGAGGACTGTGCTCTTGAGTACTGTCGGAGCTCGTCAGGGTTTGTAGGACTGATACTTTAAATTTGGCTGCGTTGCAGGACTGTGTCCCATGGGTCTGACTATGCTATACATGTGTGCCTTTAAGCCTTTGTGCCCATAGGTCTGACTGCATCCCTGCAAGGTTTGAAGGTGAACGGAACCTGTTGGTGGTGATGCTTGCTGTGTTTTTCGGTCTGGCTGTGTTGTAGAACAGTGTCCTGGATCTTTAAAGCTAGCTATGTTGCAAGACTGTCTCCTTAAGCCTGAACCTTTTTTAAAGCTTCGTTCTTACGTCTGGCCAGTGGCGTACCTAGGCACTCTGCCGCCCGTGCCGGTCCCTGTCTTTTGCCGCGCGCTGAGAGGGGGGGGAGGGGGGGGGGCGTTGCTGGCGATGATTTGTGCGGGCGCCGCTGCCCCTAAAACTCGTGCCGCCCTTGCAACGCCAGTGCGTCTGGCACATGGATGCTTGGTTCAGACTATACTGTAGCATATATCCATAACCCCAGCCGTGCTGTATGTCTATCTCTATTGGGCTCACTTCTGCAGAGTGTGTACTTTAACCGGATTGTTCAGCAAGGTTGACTTTGGCCCTGGCTCTGTTGCCGGGCTTAATTGTAGCTCTTTTGCAGGGTAGTTTCCTTAAGCCTTGGGGTGCTCAGGGCTGTGCCTTAAACCCCGGGTGTACTCTTCAGCGAGAATGTGCTAAAGGGATGTGTCCTTAAGATTGCCTATTTTGCAGGGATATCTATTTTAGAACAGTGTGTGCTGCCAGACTGTATCAGTCTGTCTGGCAATGAGACAGGCTTGTGACTTTTTGGGCTAGGTTGGGTTGGAGGGCCATAAACGCATCTTTAAATGAAAGTCTGATACAGGGTTGTGTCCTTTAGGACCAGTATTCCAGGGCTCTTGCTTTAAACCTTGCAGTGTTTCCGGGCTGTTATTAAGTCTAGCCATGCCAAACTGCAGTGTCTTTTATCCTGGCTGTGGGCCGAGAATTTTAGGAAATGGTTCACTGCATTTTCTTCAGTCTATAGAATTCCTTAGATCGGGAGCTCTCATCAGCAGGGTTGTTTTCCACTAAGGGGTTTCAAGTGACATCAGAGACGATGAGAAAGACGGTCATTACTGGTAGCTACTTGTCTATAATGTTATGTAGTGTCTGGCCTTTCACAAGCATCCCTCCCATTCCCCCTTGTAAGCTGATTCACTGGATCAGCTGTGCAGGGAGAGCCTAGTCATGATGAATCTACACACAATGCCCTTTCTCCAACCCTTCCAACCACCCTCTGACTTCTTCCTCCTCGCCTCTTTCTAACTCCCTCAGCTGCCCCCTGAATATAAAAAAAAACCTGACATAACTGTTGCCCTGCCGTTCTCCGCTCCCCCTTTCATGCCATCTGTTCTGGATCTGAGGGCTTAGTAGACTCATGCAAGCATTGCAGGGATCTGTGTTTGACTCCCATGGTCACGGATTCAAATCTTGGCAGGTGCACTCAGACTTTCACTCTCCGGATATCAATGAAACAAGTACCATCGAGGTGGATCACAACAAAAGTCTGTTGCACAGTGCCAAGGCCGCCAGGGTAAATGTTTGCTTTACAAATACATGTTATCTGATGTTATGTCCTTCTTCTCTTGTAATCCCTCCATTGTTGATATAATAGATTGGAGAAAATTCCTAGCACCCTGCAGGTATATTTTTCTTCAAATTCTAAGACCTATCTCTGTATGACACCCTCAACCATTAGGCCCTCTTAGAGCGACTAGACAAGACTTTTTTTCAAAAAGGGAGCACTGCGAGGGGCGTGGCTAGCAGCCGAAAGAAATGGCCGCTGCCTGAAGAGGCTCCGTCATCCAGAAAACTCCCGTAACGATCCGCACACTGATCCGCTGGCACACACTTTCCTAAAGCAGGGGCAAGTGAACGGCAAACAACAGAGAGTCCGCGGCCATAACCGAACAGCGTGTACGCAAACCACAGACTTCGGAATATCGTGGTAAAGAAGTGCGGCCTAAGCGTCACGGCAAGACCGGGGACTAGATTTATAGCCGACCCGACGGAACGTGGGTACGGAGATCCGGCATCAAACAGGGCATCGGTGCAGCGTCACCAAAGAATAAAGCCCGCCGCGGTGGAAAAGACTCAACTGCTGTCGGGAAAAAGTCAACAGCGGAAACCTGGAAGCCGCCGCGGGGGGACGGAGCACAGAAGACGGAGCGGCTAAAACCGGGAAGGAGGGCCCGGCGGCAAACTTGAGGGTGAGTTGACGGACCCCCTCCCTGCTGAATGAAACTGCAGCGCGGTGAAGGATCGGCAGGAGCTCTGCTGAAGGAGACACTGAACGGCCTAGTCGTGGCCGCCCAGGTAACGGCTACGCAGCGGGGGCAGACGCCAGACGGTGAAGAGAGGGATCGCTGAATAAACAACGACGAATGCCGGCTGAGAGGCAACGATAGGGTCCCTGCCCGCGCACAGCGGAGGCATAAGGCCAAGCCACGATACACCACTACCCGGGCCCCCGGGACATAAAAAATAACTGGCCCTTGTTAGAAATGGGACAGGAAGCCGTGCCGTTGCCTAGTGACCGAGGACGCCTCTACGAGGGAGCGCCAGCAGCGTTACACCCCCACCCAGCAGGACGTCGACAGCCGGAAGAGAAGCTGCGTGGAGAGGTGGAACAGGCTATCCCGACCCCTCCGTGAGATGCCGTCGAGGGAGGAGGAATCCCGTCTGCCAATCGCCCCGGCGGGGCCGCAGGACCAGAACTGTTCCCAGGTACGAACTTCCACCCCCGTTGCCGCCTCGCATTGCCTTAGCGGGTTGGAAGTTGGCGCGCCTACCTAGGGGGAACTTGTATGCACAGTGGGTGTGAGGCACCTTTATTTTGATTGCGGGTCAGCCTCAGATCGTACCAGTATCCCGCTAGAGTAAGCCCCACGGCCCGTCCCTGTTGCTGGCATTCTATTTCTTCCCTCCTTGGGGCCCGAATTCACCGCGTACTGATGATCCGTATCTGAGGGCTTGGGCTCGTGCGTTGGTGTTTACACAGCTGCAGCACTCTATCATCAGCGTAACCTTGACTCACGGAGTACTGTACTCCTGATAAAATCATTGTTGCGTACATTACTGGCCCCATACGTCTGGGACATTTGTTCATTGGGCCCAAGGAATACAGAAACCTGCAAGTTTGTTTTCATAAGGATTTTACTAAAGAAGAAGATTAGTGTATGTGCAATTTTTGTCGTTGGTCTTGTGATAAATCTATATAAAAATATTTTATTTTTCATACAACCTGTGTGATGTCCATATGTAGTGTTCACTGTGTTACTGTGTATATTCACAAATGCTTTACACACTGCCTCTGAGATAAGCCTCTCTGCTCGTGCTACGTTACCACAGGGTCTGACAGGTAAACCAAACAAGCCAATCAGGGAATCACTAATCCATACATCAATTTACAATAGGGAGAGCATATGCACTTTAGCACTGATCAGCAGTGGTAAAGTGCCCAGAGTCATAAAACAGCCAACAACAGGTCAGAAAAAATACAGGAGGAAGGCAAAAAGTTCAGGGATGACCCTGCAAAAAGGGCCAAGTCCAACAGCCCTGGTATGGTTACTCAGTAAAGCACATTGTGGGAGGACAGGAGCAGAGACCCATCATACAGCAGAAACGCCTGGGCAGACAAAGACCACAAGAAGACCGGCTGCGGTGGTAAATCTTCCCGGTTGAGGGTGACAGCCAAAGAAGTCGCAGACGCTGCTGGCAACGCTTGCCAGGCACGCTCATCGAAAAATCCAGCAAAGTCAGGCCGCATCCACCAAACACCAGCTAGACACTGCTTAAGTGCAGCCTCCTCAAACGTAACAGCACGATACCCATGGATCCCCTCCCCAGTGATAACTCGACTACGACGCTCCAGCGCTACAGCTGACCTAGGGTGAGAAACCCGACAGGCTGCGCAAATCTACACGACACGCAGGCAGACGGAGGTGAGTACCACCCAGGCTCCAGTTGATCGAGCTAAGATGGGAGGCAGGGGCCAGCGAGGCGCACAGCAAGTAAAACTGGACAAATATGCATACACCAAAGCCCAATCCGAATCTGCAGATCAGGACCCTGCCCAAGCGGCAAGCCCTACAACAGCCGAAAACACAGACGTCACGCTACAGGATATCATGACCACCTTGAATAACGTGCACACCTCATTAGATTCACGAATAGGCTCAATCTCAGTGGAGCTTTCGTTGATCAGGGCAGATTTCCACAAATTGACCACTAGAGTGGGGGAAGTCGAAGCAACTACAACTACCCTCACCAGCGATACGTCAGCGATGAAAAAACAAATACGCCAACTCGAAGCCGACAACAAGGTGATGGCCGCCAAGCTCGACGACCAGGAAGGGCGCTCAAGACACAATAATATCAGACTTATTGGTGTCCCGGAACAATCCGGAGGAACAGCAATCGACCTACTAGTCGAAGATCTTATCAAGAACCAATTACAGCCACGAGGACTATCCAACTATTTCTCAGTGGAGCGAGCTCACCGTGTCCCAGGAGGAAGACACAGGCCGGGGCCCCCCCCCCCCCAGGCCCATAATAGCGCGAATCTTCAATTTTCGCGACCGAGATGTAATACTACAGGCAGCTCGTGCGGCTCCTCCGATACGCTTCGAAAAGAGCACTGTCACAATCTTCCCGGACTACACCGCGGCGGTGACAAAGCAAAGGCGAGGACTCCTGGAAGTAAAGAAAGAACTCCGGAATCGAGAAATCAAATATTCAATGCTGTTCCCGGCAAAACTCAGAGTCGAAGCCGAAGGGAAAACATGGTTCTTCACCACACTCGAGGAGGCGGTGGACTGGCTGGAGGGATGGCGCAGGGCCCCAGGCCCCGGACGATCAGGCAGAAGACTCGGACAACGTGGGCAAGAGGAGGCATCAATCCAATCCGACAAGACTAGAACATTGGAAAATGCGTCGCAATTTGGTGGGACGGAATGAAAGCTCATATATCGGCACGGACTTCTGGAACTATGGCTAAAGCCCGAAAGGTCAAGCCTACAGAGGAACAAACCGCCCACAACTCTGCTGCGAGACGATAGCCCCGGGGAGCACGACCGAAGACACCCAGGGACAGGGACTCTAAGCCAAAACGGTGTACCTGATAGCTACTGTACAGACATTATTTGACCCAGAATTGTTTAATTTCAGTCGTTTGTAAGTTAAACCTACAACTTGAGAACTATGTAAATGCCAACAAAAAAGAAACTATGGACGAGGGAGTGCTGGAGGGGCCTCTGGAGTAGCGTCTCCCCCCCCCATCAAGGTATTGGGTATGGGAAGTAAGCACTCTGCAAAGTTGGGGTGGCGGGTAAATTTGTTGTCCGTCCAGCAGGGAGGAGGGTGGGTATGGGGATAAAGTTAATCAGTTAATGTTTTTCTTTTTATTGTTTACATGTTTGAAACGGGCAGCGGTTGCACACCAATATTTATACACTGCGTCTCTGACACATTGCCACTCAGGCGGTACCCACATAGGCACAGGTCATGGCAGACTTGATAGGGCAGACTGAACAAGAGGCCGACCCACCACCGATTTCCCTCACGTCAAGTACCCCCCTATCACTCCTCACATGGAATGTTAACGGACTTGGCGACAAAATTAAGAGAGGGCTGGTGCTACAATACTTAAAACGCCACGCTCCGGCAGTAGCCCTGCTCCAAGAAACACACTTAGTGGGCTCCTCATGCAAAGCTATGAACAGATGGGGCTTCCAGATGGTGGCGCACTCTGAGTTTACTTCAAGTTCACGTGGGGTTGGTATTTTAGTACGGAAACAATTCCCACTGATAATTAAGCGGACATGGACAGATGAGCAGGGACGATTCGTGGCCGTTTCATGTCAATGGGAAGGACGAGCCTACAACATAGTGTCAGTATATATCCCCCCAGCACTTCATTCAGCATCTCAGACCATTCCCCAGTGGTGCTCAAATATGCATATCAGACGGCGATTCGACGCCGTATCTTCCCCATATACCCGGGATATCTGCACAACCCCAAGATCCTAAAATGTAATGCGATTTTATATAGCGCGAAAATTACCCGGAAGTGTAAGAGCGCTTTACAAGACATTACTACTACAACACAACAATACTTCCACGATAATGAACACTCAGTCACTTCCCCAGTAATTCTCTGGGAGGCCTTTAAGACAGTCCTCCGAGGCCAGGCCATCTCACTAAGGTCACAAAAAAGAAAAGAAGAAACAAATAGAGACCCTAGAACTAGAGCTGACATGCGCGGAAAGGCTCTATGCTCAAAATCCGACGAGAACAACAGCCCGAACTCTCAATTTAAAACAACACGAATATAAGGGATATTTAGGGGAAGACATAAGGGCCAAGATCCAGGCAACGCAGCATAAAATATATGAAGTTGGGGATAAGGCGGGGAGGCTACTGGCCTGGCTCTACAAGAGAGAGCGTGCCAGTCGGTGGATCGCACAACTGCACACGGAAGATAATGAAACCATAACCGACCCACAGGGAATAGTGAATGAACTAGCAAAACACTACCAACAGGTATACACACCAACAGCCTCGACGACAGTCGAAGATGCACAAGCATTCATCAAAGACATTAAAATGCCCACACTAGCGCCAGAGGCGGCCAAGACACTGGAGGCTGACCTCACAACAGATGAACTACAGTTAGCGATAGGAGCCATTCAATCCGGGAAAGCGGTGGGGCCAAACGGCATACCCATTGAACTCTACAAAAGAACAGCAGCCACCACCACCCAGCACCTTTTAAGCATGTACGAAGCAAGTCTAGAAGCAGGGGAGCTCCCGCGAGATCAACGTACAGCCACAATAGTGGCAATTCATAAACCTGGGAAGCCTGCCTGGGAATGCACATCCTACCGCCCCATATCGCTAATTAACGCAGAGGCCAAAATACTCTCTAAACTCCTGGCAGCTAGACTAACTCCCCACCTCACCGCATTAATACACCCGGATCAGTCCGGCTTCATGCCGGGTAGAAATACGTCCTTTAATCTGAGACGTCTACATGGTGTCATGGCGCGCATACCCACAATTCAGGAGGCTGCGGTAATCCTTTTATTAGATGCTCGCATGGCCTTCGATATGGTTGAGTGGCCCTTCCTCTTTGCAGTCCTTAAACATCTAGGCTTTGGCCCCAAGTTTTGTGCCTGGATACAGCTGCTATACACAAAACCCCTAGCTCAGGTTACGGCAAATGGTCATATATCGGATGACTTCCCTCTGGGCCGCGGGACGCGTCAAGGGTAGGGCACCACTTCTATTTGCTCTGGTACTGGAACCACTGGCAGCATGGATCAGGAGGGACCCGATTATCCGAGGGCTGCATTGGGCGGAGGGCTGGGAGGACCGCATATCATTATATGCCGACAATGTGCTGTTATATATGGCGTCTCCCAAACAATCCATCCACAGGCTCTTGGCTATCTGTGACCTATA
The DNA here is from genome assembly GCA_963921515.1 of Calotriton arnoldi. Taxonomy (NCBI): domain Eukaryota; kingdom Metazoa; phylum Chordata; class Amphibia; order Caudata; family Salamandridae; genus Calotriton; species Calotriton arnoldi. Next base: position 2,496,071 of record CAWUFW010000695.1, on the reverse strand, counting down.
TGGCCAATTTTCAGGCTACACCATTAACTGGACCATATCAATCTTATATGTCCTTCATGGCCCCCCACCGCAACTCCCGAAGGGGTGTAATTTACAAATAACGAAAGGAAGTTTTAGGTACTTAGGAATCCATATCACACCACTATCGGAGGAATTTATGGAAAAAAACCTCATGCCACCTTTGAAAAGACTTCAACGAGACGCGGAGCATTGGCAGTCCCTACCATTAACATTGCTTGGAAAAGCCGCACTTTTTAAGATGATGGCGCTTCCCAGGTTTCTTTATGCCCTGCAGAATGACCCGTTCCTTGTTCCACCAAGCTACTTCAAAGCCATATCGGCGGAAGTGTCCAATCTACTCTGGGGAAAAAAAACGGCCCGTATAGCCATGAATAAATTAATAAAGAGCTGGTATAATGGTGGAATTGCACTTCCAAACATACAACTATACTACTGGGCCTCACAATTGATGGTAATCAATCAATGGATGCACATCCCACAAACAGACCCCGCGTTTAGATCAGATAGACATGGGTTGGGGGAGGGAGAAGTAATGAGGGCATTATACACTAAAAAGCGTAATACACCACTGATTGGACCCACCGCACACACAGTCCGAGTGTGGCAAATAGCACTCAAAAAACAAGGATGGGAAGGAGTTATAACCCAACTCACCCCACTCTGGGAACCACAACGATTAGGAAGACTCAGCACTAGTAAAGGGTTCCAACAATGGGACGCTATCGGGATATCAACGGTGGGGGATCTGTGGATTAAGGGAGAAGTGGCTACCTTTGCTCACCTCCAAGAGCAGTACAAAATGGCATCCTCCGAATTATTCAGATATACACAAATCAGGCACGCACTCAGGGCAGCTATACCTGCAGGTACCGCACTTCCGGAAGCCTCCCCGTTAGAAGATAGGTTGTTGACAGAGCACGTGGACAGAAGGGCCATTTCCCTCACTTACCGCAAACTTGTCAATAATCAACCAGATCCCACAAAACCACTTCGCGAAAAATGGTCTGTCGAACTTGGTGAATTAGACGATGAGGACTGGCAGGAAGCGCTCTCCTCTCCACGTGAAGTTGCGATATCCTCAAAATTAAGACTGGTACAACTGAGAATACTTCATCGTACTTACTACACCAGAGTGACCTTACACAGAATAGGAGGGGCCGAAAATGCGCTTTGTCTGAGGGGATGTGGGGCAGAAGGTACTTTCTATCACACACTATGGGAGTGCCCACAGATAGAGTCTTACTGGACAACAGTTATGCAATCCATTACACAGGCTGGTGGGGTTTCTGTCATGCCAGAACCCAAAAGATGTCTTTTGAATATTTGGGAACCCACTGATCTCAATTATGCAAAACAGGATTGGGCAATGCTAGGAATGATGTTCGCCAAGCGTAATATGGCTAAATACTGGGGGTCACAATCCTCCCCGACACACCATGACTGGTGCAGGGATATGGATGGTGCAATGGTGGCAGAAAAGGCAACGTACATGCATCGAGGGTGCCCCCAAAAATGGGAACGAGTGTGGGGGGCCTGGAATGCATACAGAGGGAACATTTGTACTCCACCTATGACCGTATCAGACATGAACTCTGATTGATCTAGATAAGTGGGAGATAGTGCCTGTAACTAACTCTCTGCCAAAATCAATGTATGGAATGTAATGTTGACATGCCTATATCAATGCACTGTGAGACGTGAAATGTATATTAAGCTTTACTTTGTAACCACAGTTTTGCAACGTTGCCCAGTAATTAATAAAAAGAAGTTTAAAAAAAAAAAAAAGGGAGCACTGCATTAAAATTCTCAGTAGTGGCAAGTAACGGGAAGATCTACAGGATGTATTCCTTTTTCCACCACTGGTAAATATGTAATTGCATTTCCAACCACCCAGCCCCAATACACTAAACCCTGTCTGAGATGTGGTCACACCTCCCTGTGACAGGATACCTATTGTTCTGCCTTCCCCTGCTCGAGCTTGGTTCAGCAGCAGGAGGGCAGAATCGTGTCTCTGGTCGGCAGCAGCCATGTTGTGCTGTCTAGGTCTAGAAGACTGGTCCCGGGAGCACTGAGCGCCTCCCGGAGGAGCTTTACAGTGCATGGAATCATACCTCCCACACTGTTTACGGTGTGGGAGGTATGATTCAAACATGTTTGATACCAAACATGACACTGTATGTTACATCCAGTTTAGAGATAGTCATCACGTAATGACGCATGGCCACTCTAGGTATCATAATGGCTGATGCACTTGCAACCCGGGAGAATGGACTCCGAAGGTTGTAGGGGTGTCCTGCTCATGCAGGGGTACCCTCACACTTAGAACCGAGCACCCTGCCTTCAGGATGGAAAGGCATGCTTTAGGGGTGACTTGTAGGTTTTAAGTGCAGTGACCTTAGATATAGGGAAAACCTATATCTGTCATAAGTGGTGCTAGCACCAGCTTACACAGGCTGCAATGGCAGGCCTGTAGTTACAGTTTGAGTGATCCCCCAGGGGTGGCATAATGCATGCTTCAGCCCAAGGGGGGACCCCTGTTGTACCTATGACCTGGGTACCTCAGTACCATATACTAGAGACTTACAAGGGTACACCAGTAGCCAATCTGGGGTGTACCTAAGTACTCACCATGTCCAATTTAGGGAGGAAGCACAGAGACTGAGGTCCTGATTAGCAGGATCCCAGTCAGACTAGACTGAAAAACATAATGACATCAGCAAAAAGTGGGGGTGACCATTAAAGCAGATCCTACTTTCCTACAGATGGGTACTTGATATTGTCCAGAATGAATACAAAATCATGTTTGCAACTACCTCACTCAGCCGTCTACCATGGTCGACAAAACCTTTTCTCCTGGCTCAGTTGACACGGGAGGTAATCCTACTGAGGAAGGCGTTTATTAAGATAAGGGAGAAGGCCCACAACTGGAATAAATAAAAGGTAGAAATTCAGAATCGTGGCATGCCATGCCATTATATATATATTTTTTTTCACCAGGATGAATTGTCATGCACCACACACTTGAAGTATGCACATTCCAGCCAGTACAGGGCATTCTGTACGGAAAGTGTCTTGTGCTGGTGGGAAATGCACTTCCAGTACAGAGTTCCTTTTTTTGATGAAGTCAGCCCTTCAGACGTTCTCCAAGTGCATGATAGCAGTAATTGTTTTCTTTCATTGCAAGTGAACTTTCATCTATTCCTTCCTTGATGATAGGCTGCTAAGGGAAAATTCCATTAACTGGTAGTTCAAGGACTTGAGAACAATAGACCTTCTACAGTCAGACCCAAAGTCAGACGTCTCCTTTCTTCGAGGCATTGTCTATTGTGTGGATGCTCAACGCTAAGCTCCACATGAAGCTTCTACTGGAAAGGTGAGTGGCCAGTGGAGCCTAAACACCAGAAATTGAGAGGACAAAAATCCCTCTAAGCATATATGCAGGGCAATTGCTTCAGTGTGATGCAACAGGTAGAACATGTTGAAGGGAGTTTGTTTCTAACAACCACAGACAGATCAGACCATAGATACAGATTCCTTTTTGATGAGCCAGGGAGCTCATTTATACAATATAACAACCAATGAAAATGGTCTTCCAAATAGAAGAACGGAATGGTTGGATAGACTAGTTGAGAAAATTTCTCTTTTTTTCAGACAATCTCTCTTTTTCCAAAGGTAATTAACAAAAACAGTAAGAAGCCAAGATTATCCAAATTTCACCTTCCTGGTCGCATCAGTTGTGGAATCCAGATCTGCTCCAACTATACATCTAACCACTTAGGAGTCTGGACTTTCTGTCCTGGATGTCAGACAAGATTCAGAAGTCTGGCCTTCCATCACTGAACATGACCACCTGGCTCCTCAGAGCTTATGGTTCGGAAATCTGATCATTGAAGACTGCATGAATATCATAAAGGAAGCAAAACATTCTTTCATAGGCAAACACGGTTGATTGCGGGGGGAACATGGCGGCAGGTTAGCGTCCCGGCCGCGAGCTCTTTTCTACCTCCCTTCGGTCCTGACCTATGCGAACCGGCATAGCCGGACCAACATACCTGGGTTGATCGCATCGTTCTCGGTTACTTCGCGGGACCTTTCTTGACTTCTGCCTCGGTCTCGACGCGGTCTCGGCATTGATGCCGGTCGGCGTACACCCGACATTCTCTGCTATAGGTGGAGGGCGGCTGCTCCAGGCTGCCGGTGAACTGCGGAGGGAGAGGCGTGTCTTCTCGCAGATTTCCTCCTGAGGCGTTCCTGGAAGGCCTGGCTCCTGTTCGGTGAGGCAACCTCCATCTTTTCGTCTCCTGCCTGAGGAACAGAAGCCTTTGGGTCACGGCATTGTTACAAGGCACCAGCAATCTTCTGGCTACGGAGGAGTGCCGCCCCTATTTCCTTCGCACATGAGCCCAAGACGAGCAAAGCGCGGGGGCAAGGCTGCCGGGGCCTCATTGACATCGTTGGACGCCGGTGGTGAGGAAAAAATACAGAAAGAGGGGAAAAAAAGAAGAATTTGGTGGAGGAAGGGCTTGAACTACCTGAACTAACTGTAAGTCAGGGGGGGTCAGTTATTTTTTTGGGCGTACATGATACTGAAAAATGCCTGAGGCAGCCCAACAGATATGCTCTAAGGAATAATAATATCCGTATGGTGGATACCCCCGAACCCCGACGAGTATCTTTTTGTGGGAAAATTGTATGTAAACAAGGGAGCAGGAAAATAGTATCACAGAAGGTAGCATCCATTAGTGTAGACTCCCCGCAAGCCCCTTCCATAGATACAATGCAACCCTCTTCTGTCTCAGCCTTGCCGAAACAGAAAGCAGAGCGAGCTAAAATAGCTCCCTCTCTGAGATCATTTTTTAAAGTTCAGGCCAAATCCCAGGGCAGCGCTCTTGATACAACTGTCACCCCGTCTTCTACAATGAACAGTTCTGGTCCTGAGGGAAACATTGCAAGGAATCCAGCTAATATGGAATTAAATCTGCAAAAATCAGGGGGATTACATCAAGACGTCCCTACCGCTAATAGTTTCCAAATATTAGGGGATATGGGGGACACTCCCTCGGAGGAAGGGGCCAAGTCTCGATTTCCACTATAGGAGCTACTCTACCTGGCCCAACCTCGAAATACCCAGATGCAGCAAGGCTTGATCGGTATGCTAGATGCATTATCATTAGAGATCAGAAATAAGTTTGTGATCTCAGAGAGAAACCAAAGTAAGATTCAAGAGACCTGTGAGACGTTGGAGGTCAGAATGTCACAAAGAAACAATATGGACGGACCCTGAAATAGTGGAGATCTATCAATCACTATGTGTGGTAAGTCCAAGGACCATTAGGTATATTTAAAAGACCCCTCACACACCAACCTAGTTGGTGTCATGCTTCATCATTGGGGTCCCAACCGGGAGGCCTAATGCCGCCCGGTTGTGCTACGACGCCTGATTACAGCGGAGCAGGTGTAGTGTGAAAATGTGATGTAAAGTTAAAAATACCTCTGAGAATCCTTACCAAGTAAATTTATTAGTGGCGGCTCAGGGTATGGTTAAAAACTATGTGAAATCAACTAACAAGAAATAATAATCTGTAGTTGTTTTAGGTGATGTGGTCTACATGTTTCAGCCCGTCAAAAAATTCAAATGGGCTTTCTTCAGGACCTAGAATTAAAGTGAGTGGCAAAGTGAAAGCCACGTGAGAAAGTAAAGTACCAACACACGCACTAAGGTGTGTGGACCCGGTGTCGGTATACATACAGACACCACTCAAAAACCTGTTAAGGAGAAAGAAATAGACAAAACAGGACATGTAACGTTGAGCAACATAAAATGCAATCTTTTAAAGCAACTCAAAATTGCAATCTCCAACATGCCGTAAAAATCGACCTAACCACCACCGTGACTGTGATAGAGTAATGATGATTCAGCATGCACGTGTCTAAGGCATGCTTGGCAATTAAATGAGACTGAATGATCACATAGGGACATCATGTACTGAGGCGTATATTATGTAAAACATGTGTCCATGCTAAGGCGTGAATTAAATGATCACATAGGGAGATCGTAAGAGTGGCCAAGATGAAAGCCACATGCTTGTATATTATCGAGCAGCGGGTGAAAAATGCGCGCTGCATGCCAAGTGCTGGTAAAATAATGCGGCGTGGCACGCCAGTGGCGAGTTGCATGTGCGGCCGATCGAGCGCCTGTAAATGCATACGTTACAAATTATGCAAAATAGCATGTATTAAAATAGTAGAAACAACTGTGGCAGTGTAAATTAAAAGGGGTCATAATTACAATTAAAAGAAAGAATAAGCAGCTAATCGGGGCATGGGAGGGGTTTCATCCGATCAACCGATCTGTGGAAAAACATAGAGAAAAACAGGAGAGAGGCTTTTAGTAAAAAGCCATGAGTCGTGGGGCGGTACGTCCGTGGTCCACAACTACAAAACCTTACTTGGTTCTGTGAGGATTCCCATGAGACAACCTACTGCGGTCTCCCGAAGTCCCGGCTGGTGAGGGACGCGGTGGGAGAACGGTGTTAAATCCAAACTAAGGCGTCAGACAAGGAAGTGACGACGCTGCGTAAGGGGATGTCGTTTGCAAAAAACAACTAGTCTGCGTGTAGCAAATGAAGCAGAAGGGCGGCGGCCATATTGGAAAACTCGCGATGTAAGCGAGATAGAGAATGGCGGCCATCCTTAAATTCTAGAAGATCACAATGTAAATGCAAAAAGAGCCATAGTGTGTGCTCTGTATTAATTTAGCAGAAATGGGCAAAAATTAGAAAAAGATAACAAGAGAAAAAGGATAGGTATTACCCACGAAAGCGTGTTGGAAAGTAGTGCACCAAACATAAATGAATAAACAGACAGACAGACAGTGCTGAGCATAGAATGCGCTCAGTATTTTAACCTGAAGAGTATGAGGAAAGAGTAGCACAGTATGCACAATTGGGCGTAATTTCTAAGACAGATATCAGTAGATATAGATTCTATTAAATAAATTTCTATTAAGTAAATCTCCTATGCTGATAGAGGTATGGAGAAAGGTCTACTGTCTCCTGAGACTTTGCCAGGGAATATTATCGTTAAGTCCTATCAGATGACTAGATAGGCGATAAACCCATCTTTGTTCTTTCTCCAATAGACGATTTTGTATGTTAGGTAGGTTAGGATCTAGGGCCTCGATGACTACCCAGCTGATGTCATTAGTGGTATGACCAGCTTCAAAGAAATGGCTTGTCAGTCTTGTAGTTGACTTTTTACATCTGATTGTGCCAATGATGAAGCATGACACCAACTAGGTTGGTGTGTGAGGGGTATTTTAAATATACCTAATGGTCCTTGGACTTACCACACATAGTGATTGATAGATCTCCACTATTTCAGGGTCCGTCCATATTGTTTCTTTGTAACTTTACCCAGGGGATTAGGACGTACCCCAAAATCCTCGCTCTCTTTTTGTTTTTGGGGTCAGAATGTCAGCCATTACAGAGAGAATTAGTGCAATGGAAGCCTCTTTGGTAACCCTTAATAAGGAAGTAGAGTCAAATCAGGCTGAGATCCAGCTTCTAAAGAAAGAGGAGAGGGAGCTATTGGACAAAATAGAATCCTTGGAGAACAACGCCAGGCGAACATTAGAAGCCTCAATATTCCGGAGGGTTTCGAGGGAGATAACATTAAAGGGTTTGTTATTAACCTATTAAAGGAATTTATCCCTGGGGTTGGTACTCTGGAGTTGGAGGCAGATATCCAGAGGATCCACCAAGACCCCTTCTCCACAAACCTTATAAGGAAAAAACCGAGGAAAATTTTAGTCAATTTTAAAACCTATACTCTTAAAGAACGAATTCTCTCAGTGGCTTAGAAAGCCAGTAGCTTCACTAAAGGGGACTGGTCATTTCGTATTCGATCCAAAAGCTCTAAGACTACACTTGACCGACAATGGGAGCTGGGAAAACTTAAGCAGGAATTCCGTTTATTGGGCGCTACAGTCCATTTGAGGTTCCCGGCCCTGTTAAAGTCATGTGGGATAATAAGATGCATAATTTTAGGGACTCAAAAGAGGCTGGAAATTTGTGCGAGCAACTAAAGACCCAACAGCAACGTAAAGAGTAGATGGTCTTTGCCGGATGGAGGGGAGAGTTCAAAAGGGTAGCAAACAACCATACTCTATGTTTTGGGGGAGGGTTCCCCGGGGTGGGATGTGGTCACCTGACATTAGTTTTGTTAAGATTTCACTGGGTGGGGTGCAGCAAGTGGAATTTTTAAAAAAATATTTAGTCCTTAATTATAATTATAACGTTCTTGGTTTGAGGGCTCAGAGGTACAAGGGGCTTGAGCTAGTCAGTGGTGAACAAGGGGAAAATCTAGGTCAAGATGTCAAATCTTAGAGGCTCTACCCCCCCTAAAAATGTTAACGTGGAATGTGAATGGGCTTAGAGTCGCTAGTAGAAGGAGAAGGATCCTGCAATATCTAAAACAGGCCGATGCAGATGTCATGATCTTGCAAGAGTCCCATCTCTCATTTGAGGAATGAAAGAGTTATGTATCTAAACAGAAATGGATCTCAGATTCAGTCCACACTAATCAAACATACTACACCAAGGGAGTGGGTTTAATCCTTAAAAAAACTGCTAAGGCTCTTTTGGGGGAGTGTAAAGGAGATGACGGAGGGCAGTGGGCCCTTGCTAATGTCAAAATACAGAATACATGGTATGTGCTGTCCGGATTTTACGGCCCAAATACTGATGATGATGCACCCCTGAAATCCTTACACTATAGCTTATTGGAAGTTAAAGCTCCAATCATCTTGGGAGGGGAATTTAATACTCTATTGAATCCCAAACTTGATAAATCTACAAAAGGGGGGAAATATTAATCCTCCAAAAGTTAGACGGTTTATGAAAATAATGATGAATGATCTGAGTTTAGTCGATATATTGAGCTATGGGGGCTGGTGGCCACCAAAATTATACTTTTCACAATAAAAAACATGGGCACTCATCTAGAATTGGCTTCTTTTTGGTGGATTCAAGGCTGGTGAATAGTGTGAGAGAAGTTAGCCATGTCCCCGAGCACCTATCAGATCACTCAGCAGTTGTCTTAGACCTGCTACTAGAAAGGGGGACTGCTAAAAATAGATGGACTCTCGATAGGTCACTGCTACGGGATCCTACAGTTGTTACTCAGCTAAAGAGTGACTCCATAGAATTTATCACGATTAATGACGCTTCGGCGCCAACCAATGTGATATGGGACACTTACAAAGCTTTCATCAGGGGTAGAATAATTAGCTTGGCAGCAAAAAATGTAAAGAGTCTTAAGTATAGGTTAAAAACTCTGGAAGACATTATTTTAAAAGCTATGTCTAAAAGAAGTTCGCAAATAGGGGAGCAGAATCAGGTTGAGGCAGACAACGAAATAAAGTAAGCAAAACAAGCCTTGGCAGATTATCTAGATGAAATTCTAAGGAAAAAATGGGAGGCAAGTAAATTAGCTCACTACGAGTATGGGGAGGGGTGCGGGAAGCTCCTGGCCTGGTAATCGCGCTCCGAAGTTACAAGGAACACAATAAAAGAAATCATATCTAACAACTCGGGGAGGGCTTACACCTCCAGTTAGGAGATTGAACACGCCTTTGAAGCTTTCTTTCAAAATCTATATACAGAAGATCTTACAGCCTCTGAGGTTGAGGTGAAGGAGTATATTGATAGCGTAACACTTCCCTCGCTCTGCAAAAATTCGGCCCGACTGCTTAACCAGAGAATTACTTTAGAAGAGGTCCAGTCCGCAATTAAAAATCTAAAGAAAGGTAGCGCTGCCGGGCTGGATGGACTACCTAATGAGTTTCACATTTCCCTTCAAGAGGTAATAGTCCCTTATTTTGGTTAGACTGATAGATGAAATCTTTTCGGAAGAGATGCAATGCCCAAAAACATAGGAGGAAGCGGCTGTCAGCTTGATCCTAAAACCAGACAAGGATCCTAAGAGGTATGAGTCTTATAGACCAATCTCCCTGTTGAACTGGGATTTATTAAATCTATGCGCAGGTTCTTGCTAAGAGATTGGAGTCAGCGATTGGCCTTGTGGTTCAGCCCAACCGAAAGGGTTTTTATAAGGGGTCGCCAGCTCCATGACTTAATGCATAAACTGATCCGTGCAATCAATATAGCATCAGTAAACCATCTGCCCCTGTCGGTTTTTACCTTCGATGCAGCATAGGCTTTCGACAGAGTCAGTTGGTGTTTTCTCCATTGTACAATGCATCAATTTGGGTTAGGTGAGAGGTTTGTTAGAGCTATTTGTGACAAAATTAAAGCAGACAAAATATCTTGCCATTTGAATGGAATGGATGGGTAAAAAGAAGGTGTCACTCTACGCTGATGATTTAATGGTCTTCACAAGGGATTGTGCCCAATCCTCGCAGGCTCTCGCTCTTCTGCTGTCTGAATTCGGTGAAGTCTCAGGCTACAAAATTAATGCACTAAAAACTGAGATTATGTCTTGGAACACCCAAACAAATAATCTTTTGACGAAGCAGCAGATTAGATGAATATAGCACATTACAACGCGTGCTTTTACAACGCGGTAGTTAACAACGTGGTTGTTACAACGACCGCGTTGTTACCACGCGTGTCATTACATCGCAAGTCGTTTCAACGACTTGCTCTAGGGGGCGCGCTGGACTTAGGAATAGTATTAATTACTATTCCTACTCCAGTTTGCGCAACAGCAGGGAAGGTGTTGGATTTAAAATCCAACACATTCCCTGGTGTCGCACGCCCCCTAGAGCAAGTCGTTGAAACGACTTGCGATGTAATGGCACGCGTGGTAACAACGCGGTCATTGTAACGACCGCGTTGTAAAGTACAGCGTTGTGTCTGTTGCGTGGTAAACGTTGTTTACCGATTAGATATCTTGGGATCCAAATAACTCAAGATCTTAGTAGGCTGGCTCAGGCAAACCTTGCCAAAAAAATCAAGGAGGCTAAGGCAATGCTGACGCATTGGGGGGGCCTACCACTCTCAATTTTAGGACGCTCCAATTTGGTGAAGATGTCGATCCTCCCAAAATTTACTTTCATCTTCGATGCAATCCCGCTGACTTTTAACTCCAAGGCCTTAAAATCCTTGCAAGGGGACATATCAAGCTTTATTTCGTCAAATAAAGGGGTGAGGATAGCCTGGAATAAATTAAGGAAGCCGAAATTAGAAGGCGGCATAGCTGGCCCAGATATCCGTTTCTATTGCCGGGCTTTTCAATTAAAGAACATTAGATCTCTTTTTGGCAAAGCAGTCCTCTATTCTTCTTTCCATTTAGCCATGAAAAAAAACTACCATTCAGTGGTGACAGTTTTCTTTTTAAATTTGGCCTCCCAAAATTTTTGAAGAAAATTAAATTAAAGTTCTTGAGAGCGGCCAGGGAGCTCTGGTTCCAGATTCGGAAAACTTTTAAGATTCCTTACTATAGCTCTGCCGCCCCGATCTGGAATTCTCCGGGGACCCCTAACTGTCTACAGGACAAGCTGACAATGCCCCTGCAGGAAGCAGGAATAAATAATTGGGGTCAGTTACTATTGAACAACAAGTTAGTCGCATGGGACTTCCTCGATAATATCACGACCCATAAAATCTCAAGATTTAAATATTATCAACTATTCAGCTGGGCGCGCGGACTGGGCAAAGATGGGGAAGGCAATGAAGAATGGGAAAACAAGTTACTGGGGCCCCTCTTCCAGAGGAAGGAGGGGGCCCAGTGATACTGGATTTTGGTAAAGGAAGATTCGCCTTCATCGTCTCTGGATGACTCCTGGAGGAGTGACCTGCCTGGGATCAACATCACACACTTACGGCAAGTATCGATGCGCACTTTATGGTCCGTTGTCAAAGCCGCTCATTTAGGAAGAAATCATCTTTTTACAGTACATAGAGCGTATTGGGTTGTTTGTCAAAAAAAAGAGTAAAAATCTGGGAGGCTTGGGAGGTATGGGTAGAGGGAAGCAGTTAGACATTGCATGGTCCAATGATTAAGCAATAAGTAATACCTTGTATGGCTGAAGGTGTTTTTACCCCAGGCCGCCGCCCCTCCCTCTGCCCCTCTGGTTGTCTTGAGGTCAGCTTTAGGGGTTAGAAGACTTCACACGAAGGTTCCCCCTTCCTTGTGTTGGCTTTTACCCCTGTGCATATACCTTGTAAAGACGAAATTACTTATTAATAAATGAGGACTAAGAAAAAAAACATCCTTTCATCAAGCCCTCCTCTTTCAAGTGGAAGAGGTTCTGCTTATAATTTTTAGATAAGCAGACGACAAGGAGGAAATATTTCTAACTTTTCTTCCATACCAAGTTCCTCAAATTATGTTCCTTACTAGCTGGACAAATTTCTTCCGAAATTTCAAACTCTATGATATATCAGTCCAGAGAAAAGTTGTTAGAGGTAAGGAAATATGTGTTTGATTTACCAATAAGTTATTGGAGATTCCCACAGGATATCCAACTACATGATTTGAGGAAATTAAAGACATAGGAAGTAGCCAAAAGTTACTGTTATCAGATTGTGTTAATCAACACGAGATCAATCAATCAATCAATCACAGAATTTGTAGAGCGCACTACTTACCCGCGAGGGTCTCAAGGCCCTGGGGAGAGGGAAGGGGGGGGTGCTGCTACTGGTCGAACAGCCAGGTCTTGAGTAGCCTCCTGAAGGTCAGCAGGTCTTGGGTCTGTCGTAGGCTTAGTGGAAGGGTGTTCCAGGTCTTGGCGGCGAGGTGTGAGAAGGATCTGCCGCCGGTGGTTGTTCTTCGAATGCGAGGGACGGTGGCGAGGGAGAGGTCGGCGGAGCGGAGCTGGCGGTTGGGGACGTAGAAGAAGAGTCGTCTGTTGAGGTAGGCTGGGCCAGTTTTGTGGAGTGCCTTGTGTGCGTGGATGAGGAGTTTGAAGGTGATCCTCCTGTCGACGGGGAGCCAGTGCAGGTTCCTCAGGTGGGGGGTGATGTGGCTGTGGCGTGGTACGTCGAGGATCAGGCGTGCGGAGGCGTTTTGTATGCGTTGCAGTCGCTTGATGAGCTTGGCCGGGGCTCCCGCGTAGAGGGCGTTCCCATAGTCAAGTCTGCTACTGACGAGGGCCTGGGTGACTTTTCTTCTTGTGTCTGTCGGGATCCACCTGTAGATCTTGCGAAGCATGCGGAGGGTGTTGAAGCAGGAGGAGGAGACTGCGTTGACTTGCTTGGCCATGGAGAGCGTTGAGTCGAGGATGACTCCCAGGTTGCGTGCGTGGTCGGTGGGTGTCGGGGCTGCTCCCAGCGTCGTTGGCCACCAGGAGTCGTCCCAAGCTGAGGGGTTGGAGCCGAGGATGAGGACCTCCGTCTTGTCCGTGTTCAGCTTTAGTCGGCTGATCTTCATCCAATCGGCGACGGCCTTCATTCCTTCATGGAGATTGGCTTTGGCGGCGAGGGGGTCCTTGGTGAGGGAGAGGATCAGTTGAGTTCGTCGGCGTAGGAGATAATGTTGAGGTCGTGCTGTCTGGCGATGCGTGCGAGCGGGGCCATGTAGATGTTGAACAGTGTTGGGCTGAGGAAGGATCCCTGGGGTACGCCGCAGATGATCTCGGAGGCTTCGGATCGGAAAGGTGGGAGGCGGACTCTCTGGGTTCTGCCGTCGAGGAAGGAGGTGGTCCATTCCAGGGCCTTGTCTCGGATCCCTGCGTCGTGGAGGCGTGCGAATAGAGTGCGGTGGCAGACAGTGTCGAAGGCGGCGGAGAGGTCCAGCAGGATGAGGGCTGCGATCTCACAGTTGTCCAGCAGGGTCCTGATATCGTCGGTGGCGGCGATGAGGGCAGTCTCAGTGCTGTGGTTGCTGCGGAACCCCGATTGGGATGGGTCCAGGATGCTGTTTTCTTCTAGGTATCGGGTTAGCTGTTTGTTGACGAACTTCTCGATGACCTTGGCTGGGAACGGAAGCAGGGAGATGGGCCGGAAGTTCTTGAGGTCTCTTGGGTCCGCCTTGGGTTTTTGGAGTAGGGCGTTGATCTCTGCGTGTTTCCAGCTCTCTGGGAAGTTCGCGGTCTCGAAGGAGAGATTGATAACGTTGCACAGGTGGGGTGCGATGGAGCTGCTGGCTTTGTTGAAGATGTGGTGCGGGAAAGGGTCTGACGGGGAACCGGAGTGTATTGTGCCCATGGTCTTGATGGTGTCATCGATGTTCACGCTGGCCCAGGCTGGCAAGGGGTCATGGTCGATGGTGTGCGGCGGGTCTGGAGTATCTATCTTGGTGGGGGCTGTCTGGGTGTTGAAGCTGTCGTGGATGTCGGCGATCTTGCGGTGGAAGAAGGTGGCGAGGGAATCGCACAGGGCTTGCGACGGCGGGATGTCGTTGGTGTTGGAGCTGGGGTTGGAGAGTTCCTTCACGATGTTGAAGAGCTCCTTGCTGTTGTGTGCGTTGTTGTCGAGGCGGTCTTTGAAGGAGATTCTCTTGGCGGACCTGATGAGGTGGTGGTGGTTACGGATGGCGTCTTTATGGGCTGCGTGGCTGTCCGGTGTCTTATCACTGTGCCATTTCTTCTCAAGTTTCCGGCAGGTACGCTTGGAAGCTAGGAGTTCCGGGGTGAACCAGCTGGCTCTTTTGGTGGTGTCGCTGTAGGTGAGTTTTTCAGCGGAGCGAGGGTGTTGGCACAGTCGTCTATCCATCGTCTGAGGTTGCAGGCAGCGTCGTCGGTGTTGGATGGGTCGGAGGGAGGGCTGAGAGCGAGGTTTGCCCGTAGTTGGTCTTCGGTGACTTTGCTCCAGCAGCGGCGTGGGATCTGTTGGGTGCGGTGGTGTGTGGTGGGTTTCTGGAAGGTGAAGTGGATGCAGCGGTGGTCGGTCCAGAGGAGTTCCGTGGTGTGGGTGAAGGAGACGTGGGAGCTTGAGGAGAAGACGGGGTCGAGCGTGTGGCCGGCGGAATGTGTCGGTGTTGTGACGAGCTGTCTCAGTCCGAGGTTGGCGAGGTTGTCTATCAGGGTGGTGGAGTTGCTGTCGTTGTTGTTCTCCAGGTGGAAGTTCAGGTCTCCGAGGAGGATGTAGTCGGTAGAAGTCAGGGCGTGCGTGCTGATGAAGTCGGCGATGGAGTCGCTGAACTGGCCATAAGTTGGACTTGTTATTTAGCACTGAAACTTAAGGAGTTTTTGAAGCAGGCCAAGGTAGAGTCGGACAGCATCACAAAGGCCCAACTCCTCAGTGGATTAGGTCCAAATGGTTATATCTGGGATGTGTATATGACGAGATTGGAGGCTAAAACTGAAGCGTGACCCCCCAACCATGAGAAGGGAATCAGTGACTCTAGTGATTTTCTGTCCATCACATAGTTACAGCCCGCTATCCGTGGTCGCTACAAGAACCACAGGAGGGACCCCATCAACCACTCCCAAGTCATGGCAGGTCACCCCTGTAATGCACCTGTGTTATGGAACCACGCCCTGAGACCCAAAACTCCACGAAACACATTATATAGTGTAAATACGACTCCAAGTCGCGGACAGTGCATGTTGACACGTTATTGCAAGGCATACTTACAAATGTTGTTTTATATGCTCTCTGGCTGAATACACATTGTTTTAGGCGATCGATCCACACTCAGGAAGGGTGGCTACTCTGGATGTGCGACTCTATCACCAATTAATATGTACAGGCGTATTCTCGCTTTGTTCGTTGTTCTATTTTACTTTTTGTTTAAACCCTCAATAAAGAAATGTAAAAAGAATCACTGAAACTTGGTTGACAGCTGCCTCAAACTCCGACTTACTTATGGCTGTTCTAGACTATAAGATACATGAGTTGAACAAAGCAGGAAAATGAGTTGGGGTCGATGCTTTAATTTACAAATCTACATTGACTCTAATCAGCTTAAGCCTTGACTCTATCAAAATTGCAGAAATGCTAGCCTTTATGCTGATATTTTCACACACCAGTTCCATATCATGTTATTTTTAGCACACAGATCGCCAGGCCCAGGATCTGCCAGAGAGTTTATTGATAAGTTCAGCCAGTTGATTGCCTCAACAGCTGCTACATTTGTTGTGCGCGTGGAATTTAACATTAGGTTAGACTGTGATTATTTAAATAGTGGGAAGAGTTTTCTAGAAACTGTAAGTATTGTGGACCTATACCAACTGATGGAGTATCTGACATATGTAGCTGGGCATTGTCTAGATCATGTTTTTTCAAGCTCTAGTTTTTTAGGTTGTTAGGAGGTGATGACTATGGTTTGGGCTGATGACCAATTTATCTGAGCTAACCTACACCTAGAAAATACACAAGTGTGGACTGAATCCTTTCCTAAAGAGGAATCTAAACACACGTCATCAAAACAGTATTAAGGAATCTATTAATGCTAACCCTCACCAAATGCATATCATCTACATTTTACCAGTGAGGTAAATACAGCTACCAGAATGACCAGTCAGTGTTTAACATATGCAATTAACCAATTAGCTCCAATGAGAGTTTTAAGATCCTTCTGTAAGAACCCCCCAGGAGCATGGTGTATGGAAGACCTGAAGCCAAAAAAAAAGCATTAGGAAGAATATGGTGTAAGGATTACAATCCACAAAGTAAGACCAACTACACTCTGGTTCTAAAGAGGTACAAAAAAGTAGTAAAAAAAACGAAATCTACTTTTTATGTTATCTGAATTCTTTCAGCTAATGACTGCTGTAGACCAGTTTTTAAAATTGTAGATGAATTATCCAATCCTGTTCTCAGATAATCCCATCAGTCAATCTGTGAAACGTAGGCATAGCACTTTTCTGAGAAAATAAAAATTATAAACATTTATATCTCATTTAATTTAAATGTGGGAGAGTTTGCCCTGCCAGCTTATGGCCCGTACTGCTCTCCTCCGCGTGTCCACCACTATGGCAGTCAGTGGTGGTAGCCCGCCTGTCCTTCTCCCACCGTAGAGGCGGCATAGGTCCCCCTCTGGGTCTAGCGCCCTTCTGTCTGCTTGTAAGGAGGGATCTCGCTGGTCTGAGAAGGCCCAATTGTTCAGGATCACTAGCTGGGCCACCCAGTAGAAACGCTTCAGGTTGGATAGAGCAATGCCCTGTCCCAAAGCTTTCAAATCAGCTTCGACAGGGCTATCTGTGGGCCCCACCATCCCAGAGTAACATTCTAGTGATTTTGTCCACCTGGCTAAAAAACCTATCTGGCACTGCTTAAGGGGTGTTCTGGAGGATGTATAAGTATTCGGACAGGTAGATCATCGTATAAAACGCTGCTCTACCCATCAAGGACAGAGGCAGGCTCTGCTATGACCTGTATTTCGCCTTTAGACCTCCAAGACCCTGCCCAGGTTTTTGTGAAAGAACATCTCTTGATTGGTCATGGTGTATATCCCTAGGTAGGTGAAGCCGACAGGCTCCTATTGGACCGGTAACAGTCCAGGAGAGGGGCATCAGTCCATCAAGGGATAGGCCATGGATTTGTTCCAGTTTATGCATGTTCCTGCATATGTCTCACAGATGCGCAAGAACTCTAGTATTCGTGGAAGCGACTGGCAGGGATCCACCAGATAGAGAAGTATATTGTCCGCATATAGGGAAATTGTGTCTTCCCATTTATGGGCCCATCTCAAGGTGCGCATCTGAGCATCTTTAGGTATCCAGCTAGCAAGCGGCTCAAGTGCCACCCCGAACAGTAGCGGGGACAACAGGCATTCCTGCCTGGTGTCCCTTCCTGTTTATCTTTCCTCCGACAGTGTGTCGTTTACTCGTACCCGGGCCACGGGATCACGGTATAGCAGTTTGACCCAACTCAGGTAGAATGTCCCAAAGCCCATCTTCCCCAGGATCGCCATCAAATAGGGCCATACCATGGAGACAAACACTTTCTCTGCATCCAGTGATAGGAGCACCACTGGCACCCTGATCTCACTGCTGTGAGCTAAACAGCCAAACAAACGTCTGATATGTTGTGCCACCCTATGCAGAATGAACCCCAATTGATCAGCTGTCACCAATGAGTCTGCAACATGCCACATGCTGTTCGCGAGAACCCGCGCCAACACTTTAGCTTCTACATTTAACAACAAGATGGGACAATAGGATGCACAGTTTACCGCTGGTTTTCCCGCCTTGTGTATGGGGATGATCAAGACTTGGGGCAGGTCCTCTGACAGCACCCCCTCTCGTCTTGCACACAGGAACATCTCCCCCCAGGTGTGGCATTACATGGGTTCGGAGATATTTGAAAAATTCGGGAGGGAGGCCATTGGGGTCCAGAGCCCTCCTAGTTTCAGGTGTGTCAATGTGTCCGAGATTTCAGAGTCCGATATCTCCAGTGTTTCCCGAGCCACGTCCCCCAGAGAGGGGTTCGGAGGTCTCGTCAAAGTTGGGCAATCCCCCTCATCCCCTGATAGGCACGATCAATATAATTCTCGTAAGTAGGCTGCCAGCTCCCAGGTTGTGCCTTCCAGAGTTTCCACCATGGCTCTGTCTCTCCCTCTGAACCTGTGTATCCATTGCTGACCCTCCTCCCTTTTCACCAGCTATGCCAGGGTTTTGCACACTGTATCTCCAAGCTCATATACTCGCCATTGTTTTGCTCTGTACCGGGTCCGGCGTCCTGTTGGGCTAGGGTTCTAAAGACTTCGCAGGTCTTTTAAGTTCTGTTCGCCAGTTCAGGTGTTGGCAAAGCTGGGAACTCCACCTCCCAGCATACACGTTTTGCTTCTAGTTTGTGGCATTCCTGGTCTCCTTTCCCCCCCACAGTATCGGTGATCAGGTGGCAATGGATTACCATTTTATATGCCTCCCACGGGATCGGCCCCAATTTCACGGGCCCCTTGTTTTCCACAAAATATCTTTTTGGTAACCTCCGCCACATATTTTCTGGTGTCCCATTCTGTAAGCTCTCACGGGTCAAGACTCCATCCCACCCTCGAACGGCCTAGAGATGTGTCTGGCTTGTTGTGGTCATTGGGAGTGGTCTGAGATGCATCTGGGCAAGTATTGGGTGTCCCTGAACCAGCCTATTTGGTGCTGTGGAACCAGGAGATAGTCTCAACGGGAGAGTGACCTCATGGCGTTAGCTGCACAGTATTGCTGCTTTTCTGGTTGCTGCACCCTCCACAGATCAGCTAGTCCCAGTGAGCCCAGGAAGGTTGCCAGGCATGTGTCTTAGGCGGGAGTCGTGATTGTGTTACCCTGTCCTGGTTTCCCAGTGCACTCAAGGTTAAATCTCACCCAATGATGGTGAGAGCATCCGGTGTAGCCAGCAGTCAGTCCCCCATTTTCTCCAGTCCGTCTGTCTGCAGTCCCGGAGTTAGGTACTAGAATCCTATGGTTAGGGGCAGTCCATTACATGTGCCAGAGGCAGCCGTCTTCAGTCATGTTATATGTGGACATCATGAACAAACACAACATTTCTCCATACCTCAATTAATCTCCTAAATGCACTACCAATTCTTCCCCACTGTTAAGACCCTTCGGGGTTTTGGTCTGCAAATCAATAATAAAACGTGATTATCTCCTAAATCGGGTGTCGCCCACATCTGTGTGATTCTAAAAGGGGCAGTCTTAACTACTGGTATTCCAACACCCCCGGAGCCCACCGAGAATCCGGGTGCATCACCGTTGTATATCTACCCCGGTTAAAGAACCCACTCTTATTACCCACCAAATGTGTCTCCTGTAGCCATTTAATACCTGTCCACCCCGTCTCAGCCTCAGTAACCGATGTCTGCTTGTGTGTGTTCCCACCCCCTCCAACAATAACAACACCCCTTCCCATGCGGTGAGCATAGAAAAACCCACCCCCTCCAATGCTAGAGGTGTATGTCACTCCCCCCCCATGTTGTATCTGCTGCCTTGGTCTGGCTGTGTGGTTTAGCACCAGGTAGGTGCACAGGCGGGCCATGGTCCATCAGAGATACTTTGGCCACCTCAGACATCTTGCTCATCTCCCGTTGCTGGGATCTCTCTATCAGTGGTATCTTTGTCCACATTCAGTGACTGCCATTTAATACCTGTGGTCCAGGCCTGGTGACTCTGAATTTCAGCTACAATCCCTAGCTCTTTCGTACTTTGCCTGGGTTTTAGTTGAGCTACTCCCGGGCCATTGGGGTCCAGAGCCCTCCTAGTTTCAGGTGTGTCAATGTGTCCGAGATTTCAGAGTCCAATATCTCCAGTGTTTCCCGAGCCTCGTCCCCCAGAGAGGGGGTCGGAAGGTCTCATCAAAGTTTGGCAATCCCCCTCATCCCCTGATAGGCACGATCAATATAATTTTCATAAGTAGGCTGCCAGCTCCCGGGTTGTGCCTTCCAGAGTTTCCACCATGGCTCTGTCTCTCCCTCTGAACCTGTGTATCCATTGCTGACCCTCTTCCCTTTTTACCAGCTATGCCAGGGTTTTGCACACTGTATCTCCAAGCTCATATACTCGCCATTGATTTGCTCTGTACCGGGTCCGGCGTCCTGTTGGGCTAGGGTTCTAAAGTCTTCGCAGGTCTTTTAAGTTCTGTTCGCCAGTTCAGGTGTTGGCAAAGCTGGGAACTCCACCTCTCAGCATACACGTTTTGCTTCTAGTTTGTGGCATTCCTGGTCTCCTTTCCCCCCCCCCCCACAGTATGGGTGATCAGGTGGCTCTGGATTACCGTTTTATATGCCTCCCACGGGATCTGCCCCAATTTCACTGGCCCCTTGTTTTCCACAAAATATCTTTTTGGTAACCTCCGCCACATATTTTCTGGTGTCCCATTCTGTAAGCTCTCACGGGTCAAGACTCCATCCCACCCTCGAACGGCCTAGAGATGTGTCTGGCATGTTGTGGTCATTGGGAGTGGTCTGAGATGCACCTGGGCAAGTATTGGGTGTCCCTGAATCAGCCTATTTGGTGCTGTGGAACCAGGAGATAGTCTCAATGGGAGAGTGACCTCATGGCGTTAGCCACACAGTATTGCTGCTTTTCTGGTTGCTGCACCCTCCACAGATCAGCTAGTCCCAGTGAGCCTAGGAAGGTTGCCAGGCATGTGTCTGTCTTAGTAAGGAGAAATCAACCCCCGAAGGCAAGGGAAGAGAATGTCGCCTACCAAAGGATAATCCAAGAGCGTACTAACGTCTCAAATAGATGCAAACACACAATAATAGAAAAACAGGGGAGAACTACAGATACAATGCAATAGAGAGACACATAAGGTAAAGTGTTCAAACAATGTTTTTTTATTTTTTTATATATATATTAAAGAATCTAATACCAAAAGGATTTATTTGTATTTCAATTGATATGTTCAATTACAAAACAAACTAACAAAAACATAGAAAAAGCTAGACGAATCAATTTTTTAACATACAAGGGAAAAAATGTATTATCAAAGATAATAAGTAATAAACTAACATACAATTGTTCTCTCTATCCCCACAAATAGATCCTAGGAAACATAAACAACAACAAACATATTCATCAGTCTCACCATTCATGCGTAACACACTCTCAAAAATACCACATAGGACAATTTAATAAACATACAATATATACAACAGACAGGGACCCAGATAGAATAAAGGGCAGTAATATACCAAAATGGTACTATCAGGGGTTTGTCGCCCAACGGGTTTCTGGCTGGCACGGTGCCGACGCGCGTTTCGGTGGTAGGCTAACAAGTAGCCATCACCTTCATCAGGGCACTTAGAAAATTAAAAAGACATCAGAGACAACGTATTAAGTTAAAAACTGGGAAAGGAGGGGAAAGGGAGAGAGAGAAGAGAGATGCCAATAGATAAACAATGTAGTAACTCAATTGATCTGGGTGTAACAGCGTACACTCCTCGTAAATAACCGCTCCAAGAAAACTAGAAAGAAAATAAACAGCAATTAGACATATACTCCCCTGAAATGAACTATATAACTATATAACTAAATAAGGACTATTACGGTTTCCGAGAGACTTCACCAAAAAAAAAAAAAGATACTTTAAGCTAAAAGAAACATGTGTGTGAATAGGTCCCAAAAGTCAAAAAGTCAAAACTTTCACCAGAAAACACCTAAAAAGTGTGCCGAGTAGAATACAGAAAATCAGAACAGGCAAATACATCTAATCCCAAGAAAAAATAACTGTCTCAGTACAGACAGAATATACCAAGGTTAGTTTAAAACAATCCATATACCAATAATAATAAGTAATGCATAACGAATGTCTGCAACCAGATCTGTGATTAGGGAGAGCGATTCTAAAATAAAGAGTATTTAAAGCATAGATGAACTTACTATGAATCTTAAAGGAAGATGGATGCTAGGCAATTTCTTCGAGGCAGCTAGAGGCAAGGTAATTTGCCAATCAACCAACCGGTCAATGAAAGGGCCAAATGACGATGAGTCTAGGTAGAAATCAATCTAAAAGAATAAGTAAATAACAAAAGAAGTCGAATAGTGTAAGAAAAGAATACCAAAAAGAAAACAATGGAAACATGGAAATAGCTACTATTTGTGACAAATACATCTGTTACCAAAGGAAAAAGACAGGTAAAGGTTACCTGGAACGAATTCAATCCAACATATATATTAAGTCCAGCTATATAGAAAGTATGCTGCATCCACCACTGTCTTGAGAGGGCGTTTTAAGGTTCAGAGATGCAGAGGGAATTTCTGTCATGGAAGAAAGATGGAAAAATTACAAATAAACTAAAAAAAGGCGTAGGTAATGGCCAGTTAAGGAGTCATTATACATAAAAAGATGCTAGGTGGGTAAGCTGATATACCTGACTAAAGGCCAAGACTATTGAGTACGTCTCGAAGAGGTGGAACTGAGGCCAGATTACACAAAGAGACGCTGTCGTACAAAGAGTCCAAACTATGAATTAAGACTAAGGCCTCTATTAGTAAATCAATGCCCAACTACCAGAACACAGTCTAAAGGGCAAGGGCCTCCGGGAAAAAAGGTCGCGATGCAGACGATCTAACCTTAAATAGCATGAATTAGCGCGCTGAGGTTCTGGTGCAGAATGCCGGCGAGCTCCGATACGTTCTGAAAACAGTCGTCACGGGCTGGAGGGAAACAGAGTTCTCCCCCGACGTCGGCGTCCAAGTTCCGACGTCCAAGCGCTTCCGGGTGGCTATCGAGGCTGGAAGGCGCAGTCTCTCGAGAGCGAAGATGGAGGGCTCGTAAAAGGTCAGGCTATTTATACCTATACAGAGGCCCGTAATAATTTCGACAGAGGGGGCAGTATTCTTAGTGAGGAAGTAGAAAAAAAACACAATATCAAAATAGGACGAAAGAGAAAATAGAAATAGAAAATAGAAAGCGGACTGTCACATAAAGCCGCCATAGATCTAATGAGGCTAATAGTGAGGGTCGAGCACAAAGAGACAGAGGTCTGTTTAGCGCCATATTGGGAGAGAGTTAACCGATAGTAGGCTCGAAGCACAAAATCCAGAAAGACACTTAAGATGATAAAGTGACCTGTCTAATGAACAAAATAAGAAAAATCTGATAAAATACAAAATAAGAAAAAGAAAAAGAAAACCAGTTATATCGCAAAGAGAATGCAAGTCTGTCTTATTAACTATCAGAATAAAAACGAATCCGGACTTGCAGCAACTAATTACAAGCCCATAGCAGATAATGAAGACAAGTCAATAAAGCTTGTGGTAAGCCTAAAAAGGGTAATAGATCTCAGTAGAAGTTAAGAGCTCTTAGAGAGGTGAAAGTCAGCTCAAGAGAATATATTGACCTCCATAAAGCCACTGGATAAATCTAGTGAGAGGAGGAGGACAAACCAAAGGACTACCAAATGGTTGTATGATGGAACAACTACCACTTGAACAACTACAGTCTAAACAACTACTCCTTAACCACTACTTAGTCTAAACCACTACAGTTTTAACAACAACTATTTTTTTACAACTACTATGCCTTTACCATGATTGCCTTTACCCCATTAATGTATCTATTTTACAGGTAAGTATAAACCTATATATATATATATACATGTATGTATGTGTTATGGGTTTGTATGTACCTGTAAAACACTTACATTTCGTGGTAAAGGCATGCATGCTAAAGACATGTGTTGTAAAATTAATGTTGGTAAGTATTAACACTATATACACACACACACCCCTATACTCACTATTAATGTTATAAAATCCCTTTCCACCCCAAAAACCTACACCCACCCCAAACCCTATGAATTCCCTTTCCACCCCAAACCCCCACACCCACCCTAAAAATACCCTTGCTACCCAAAACCCACACCCACCCTAAAATTACCCTTGCCACCCAAAAACCCATACCCACCCTAAAATTACCCTTGCCACCCAAAATCCCATACCCACCCTAAATCATAAAATGACCCTTGCCACCCAAAAACCATACCCACCTTAAACCCTAAAAATACCCTTGCCACCCAAAAACCCATCCCCACCCTAAACCCTAAAAATACCCTTGCCACCCAAAAACCCATACCCACTCTAAACCCTAAAAATACCCTTGAAAATCCATACTCACCCTAAACCCTTAAAAATACACTTGCAAATATATATATATATATATATATATATATTATCGCTCCACTGTCACCATAAATACGGAGCACTCGCGAGCGGGTGCCGGTAACACGGTGGTGCCCCGTGTACACATAAACGCTCCAATGCTCCTTTTTCCACAGAACAAAGCCAGCACTCGCGGGGCAAATTGCAAAGAAGACTTTATTTAATCTTTAGCAACAACAAACGCGTTTCGGCATTCGCGCCTTCGTCGGTGTTACTGACGCGGCAGTGGCGCCCATTTTTAAACACATTTCCATAATCAAAATAAACATGAAAGAAGGACCATTACTTAGTCTTCCTTGAGCGCCATCTTTAAATGGCCCAATATTATCAACACACTGTGCAACAATGTAGCAGGCAGTATTGGAACAGAACCAGTTTCCTTAATAACGCCGATTATCGGCTAAACATTGCTTAATAATACGTTGTTTACGCCCATATAACAATAATCAATGTAAGTATATCAATATGTAAATACAAATTGTCTGTCAAAATGCAATCTCGCCGTGTATCGGCCATGTGCCCTTCACGGGCCTAATCCTTTAATATTTATAACAAATTACCTATTATTCATTGACTAAATGGGCGAAATTATTATAGCTGCATAATATGGAAACCATTACCAAAATTATCATGCCGTATATATCGGCATTTTATGCCCAATAGTACCTGCAATCAAAATCAATAATTATAGGTCATCTTCAGTCATGTTATATGTGGACATCATGAACAAACACAACATTTCTCCATACCTCAATTAATCTCCTAAATGCACTACCAATTCTTCCCCACTGTTAAGACCCTTCGGGGTTTTGGTCTGCAAATCAATAATAAAACGTGATTCAAGTCTACGTAGCCTTTGGATTCTGTCCCCTCCTCTAATGTTAACTGGGACATGGTCCAGGCCAAAGAACATTAACAGATCCCTATTGCTTTGATGCATGCTGGCAAAGTGTCTCGTCACAGGATATGTTTGGTCTTGCTTTGAAATAGCTCGCATATGCTCTAAAATGCGGACCTTCACCGGATGGATAGTGCTACCCACGTACCTTAATCCGCACGGGCACACTAGACAATACACTGCATATGCAGTGTTGCAGGTTATAAACTTAGTTATGTTTCTTTTTATTGTGGTTTCAGGAATATTATAACCCAAAACCCTTTTGCTATGTTTAAAAGCCTTGCTCTTGCCGCACGGGAAGAACCCCCTCATCTCTTTGAGAGTCCCTGTTCTGGGCATATCCTTTGCTTGATGACTATGAACCAGCATGTCTTTAATCGCTCTAGCTTTCCTGAAAGTCACTAATGGTACATTAGGTATATCCTCGCTAATAGTCGTATCTGTTTTCAGGATATGCCAATTCCTCTTGAGAATCCTCTTTAGAGTCATGGCACCCTCTGAGAAAGTGGTGATTACTATAAATTTGCCACCCCTCAGATCTTTCTTACGTCTGGTGTTGTCACTTATGAGGCTCTGTCTAGGGATATGTCGAACTCTTTCAAGAGTTTTAATCAAAAGGGTATTATCATAGCCCCTATTTTTAAATCTGGCGATGCATTCTTGCGCTGCCCCCTCAAAATCAAAGCTCCGAGAGTTGTTTCTTTTTAGTCTCAAAAGTTCGCCAAATGGGATACTCTGTACAAGTTTAGACGGATGACTACTCGACGCATAAAGCGTCGAATTACCAGCTGTTGGCTTTCTGTATAAAGCTGTGTGAAATTAAATCAAGAAAACAAGAAAAGTATGAGAGGGACGAATGGGATTACCAACAAGGAAGGGTGTTGACCTTTGCAAAAAAGTTTGATGGACCGCGAAAGGAACTACTTGCTAGACCATCAAGTAAGTTGGCTATGGAGAGGGTGGAAACCTCGGAGTCTGAGGTTACAGGAAGTGATGCTTCTGGTGATGAAAATGCCGGTGTCTCAAACAGCAAAGACAAATCTACACCTTTTCACCAGGAATTCGAGCTAATACGCCAGTCGTGGCTGAGAGGCGGGAAGAGCAAACCCCCCGAGAAAAACGCCGAAAAATCCGAAGGGGGGGTTGGCGTAGGAAAAAGCAACGCATCGACCAGAGCAACACGCAGATAGGAAAGGCAAGAAGTGGTAATGACTGGTGATAATCTGACAGTGGTCAATCTTACGTCCAGGGCTTTAACTTCATCAGAGGAAGAAGTTCTCAAATTGGGACTTACATTCTGCCCTAATAACCAACTCGAATACACTCAAACGAGGATTGACCTCTTCAAATTTGTTCGCAAGTTGAAATTACATAAATACTTTAAACTGAGACCCACAACTAAGACTATCAAGAAGAGATATAACACTGTACCTGCTACTGATATCTTAACAGGAGCTGATCTGTCAGTCTTGGAAACACTGGAACATCTATATAGGGAAGAACCTGAGGATGCTGCAAACATTTCAGACAACGCGCAAAGATCTGAAAATGTGGGCATTGAACAACAGACTGAAGCAAGCCCCTTTAAGCCAGTCTCACAATTTGTTCCGCAACTGTCCTATGATGCTATTGATGTGTTCTCGGAAGCAGTTAATAATGATTTACTTAAATTAAGAACTAAGAAGCATCAAAGCAAAAGGGCTATGAACATCACTAAAGATCAGAGGGATGCATTGAAAACCTTGGAAAAAGATGTCTCATTGGTCTTTAAGCCTTCGGACAAAGGCGGAAATGTTGTTCTGCAGACCAAGGAACAATATTGCAAAGAAGCGAGAAGGCAGCTATCGGATAGCATGAATTATGAAAGATCTACGAAAGAGAAATATAATGACAGTATTAAACAATACCATTTACTAATAACGAAATGGTATGATAAAATCATGTTGGGGACAGAAGAATACTTGTTCTTGAGAAATTTAAATCCCATTATACCAACTTTTTATCATATCCCCAAACTCCACAAGGATAGTCAGAACCCTCCTGGCAGGCCTATAATATCTTCACAAGGGGGCCTGACGGAACATCTGTCTATGTTTATTGATCATTTTCTGTCTCAGGCAGTGTTACAGTTGTCATCTTACATTAAGGATACGAGAGATTTTTTAATTCAAATTGAGGCATTGAAGTGGGATTCATCCTATCAGCTAGTGGTATTAGATATAACTAGCTTATACACCTGTATAGGACATTCTAGCGGATTAAGAGCTATCCAGTATTATTTGAATAAACGCCCATTGAAATATGCAGTACACAATCAGATGCTGTTGGAATTCACAGAGTTCTGTTTAACGAACAATATTTTTCTCTTTCAAGAGGATTATTATAAGCAGATCTCTGGGACTGCGATGGGCACTTGCTTCGCCCCTAGCTATGCGAACTTGTTCGTTGGCTGGTGGGAGGAGCAGGTGTCCAGGTCGCATCAGGGTGTACAGGGTTCTGGAGAAGTCATTGTATGGAACAGGTACATTGATGACCTGTTCCTGATTTGGAAAGGATCAGCTGAATCTGCACATGAATATATCACGATCCTTAATGACAACACCTTAAATTTACACTTTTCAGGTGAGGTTAGTTCAGTGGCAGTGAACTACCTTGACCTGAAGGTGTTTATCAGCGAAGGCAAAATTCACACAGCTTTATACAGAAAGCCAACAGCTGGTAATTCGACGCTTTATGCGTCGAGTAGTCATCCGTCTAAACTTGTACAGAGTATCCCATTTGGCGAACTTTTGAGACTAAAAAGAAACAACTCTCGGAACTGTGATTTTGAGGGGGCAGCGCAAGAATGCATCGCCAGATTTAAAAATAGGGGCTATGATAATACCCTTTTGATTAAAACTCTTGAAAGAGTTCGACATATCCCTAGACAGAGCCTCATAAGTGACAACACCAGACGTAAGAAAGATCTGAGGGGTGGCAAATTTAGAGTAATCACCACTTTCTCAGAGGGTGCCATGACTCTAAAGAGGATTCTCAAGAGGAATTGGCATATCCTGAAAACAGATACGACTATTAGCGAGGATATTCCTAATGTACCATTAGTGACTTTCAGGAAAGCTAGAGCGATTAAAGACATGCTGGTTCATAGTCATCAAGCAAAGGATATGCCCAGAACAGGGACTCTCAAAGAGATGAGGGGGTTCTTCCCGTGCAGCAAGTGCAAGGCTTGTAAACATAGCAAAAGGGTTTTGGGTTATAATATTCCTGAAACCACAATAAAAAGAAACATAACTAAGTTTATAACCTGCAACACAGCATATGCAGTGTATTGTCTAGTGTGCCCGTGCGGATTAAGGTACGTGGGTAGCACTATCCATCCGGTGAAGGTCCGCATTTTAGAGCATATGCGAGCTATTTCAAAGCAAGACCAAACATATCCTGTGGCGAGACACTTTGCCAGCATGCATCAAAGCAATAGGGATCTGTTAATGTTCTTTGGCCTGGACCATGTCCCAGTTAACATTAGAGGAGGGGACAGAATCCAAAGGCTACGTAGACTTGAATCACGTTTTATTATTGATTTGCAGACCAAAACCCCGAAGGGTCTTAACAGTGGGGAAGAATTGGTAGTGCATTTAGGAGATTAATTGAGGTATGGAGAAATGTTGTGTTTGTTCATGATGTCCACATATAACATGACTGAAGATGACCTATAATTATTGATTTTGATTGCAGGTACTATTGGGCATAAAATGCCGATATACGGCATGATAATTTTGGTAATGGTTTCCATATTATGCAGCTATAATAATTTCGCCCATTTAGTCAATGAATAATAGGTAATTTGTTATAATTAAAGGATTAGGCCCGTGAAGGGCACATGGCCGATACACGGCGAGATTGCATTTTGACAGACAATTTGTATTTACATATTGATATACTTACATTGATTATTGTTATATGGGCGTAAACAACGTATTATTAAGCAATGTTTAGCCGATAATCGGCGTTATTAAGGAAACTGGTTCTGTTCCAATACTGCCTGCTACATTGTTGCACAGTGTGTTGATAATATTGGGCCATTTAAAGATGGCGCTCAAGGAAGACTAAGTAATGGTCCTTCTTTCATGTTTATTTTGATTATGGAAATGTGTTTAAAAATGGGCGCCACTGCCGCGTCAGTAACACCGACGACGGCGCGAATGCCGAAACGCGTTTGTTGTTGCTAAAGATTAAATAAAGTCTTCTTTGCAATTTGCCCCGCGAGTGCTGGCTTTGTTCTGTGGAAAAAGGAGCATTGGAGCGTTTATATATATATATATATATATCACGTAATACTTACCAAAATACTTACATTTTAAAGTATTTTTTTTTTTACTGCGAGTATGCCTTTACCTTTAATGCATTTACAACAAAATTCAAACACGTTTTCACATAATAAACACTATTTCCCTAAACTTATTTTGTTAAAAAAAAAACAACACATCCACTCTACAAAACCATATAAAATGCGCCCATCCACCATTTTATCAATAGTAATACATCTGTCATATACAATCCAAGCGTGCCATCTACTGGCCAGAGGTAGTTGTAAATGCATTAGTGGTTAAAAGACTCGTGATTCAGGTTGAGGTCGTTGTTAAGGAGTCGTGGTTCAGGTCCTTCGTTGTCAATGAGTCGATGTAAAGGCTGTTTCCCCTACCAAATAGGGAGAACACTAGAAGGAAGTAACGCTCAGCAGGTCAAATGGCTTGCTCCCATGGAGTGTGCTCATTCAATCCCAGCTTCTCAGAGTTCAGAAAAAAGATCCAGAACACTTCCCTGGTCTTACGAATCCTATTATCATCACAGCCTTTATTGGAAGCAATTTTCTCTAAAATAATCCACTTAAGGTCAAATTCGATGTGTCCCATTTGTTTCCAGTGTTGAACCAAGGGGGCCGATGTTTTAGAGGTCCGAATGTTCGACTTATGCTCACCAATCCGCATTCTAATCTCTCTGCCAGTTTCGCCCACATAAGGGAGATTACATGGGCAAACAATGCAGTACACCACGTTAGTGGTCCTGCAGTTAGTCATTTGTTTCAATTTGATATCTTTGCTCTTGATGTTTAAGTGATCAGCCACAATGGCATTGTCGCAAGCTTGGCAATTGCCACATCTGTGGTTGCCTTTGATGGGAATATCTCCTGTAATGGACTTTTGCAAGAATAATTCAGTTTTGTCCGGTTTGGCCTTAACCAGATAGTTCCGTAGATTTTTGTTGCGTCGGAAAGCAAAAGTGGGCTTGGGGAGCTTGGGAGTATCATCTCTAAGATTGAGCAAATGCCACGCAGAGTAGATAGCCTGTTGGATTTTCTGATTCAGGTTAGAATGGCGAGTTACACACACTAGATTCTTGTCTTCAGGGTTGTGTTTGGGTATAAACATAGAGACTCTGTCAAAATATTTGGCCCTCTTATATGAATTTCTAATCAATCTTTTAGGATAGCCTCGGGTTAGAAGTTTAGATTTGAGAATATCTGCATTGAGATCATAATCATGGATGTTGGTGCAGTTCCTGCGAAGTCGCAGAAACTGGCTAAAAGGGATCCCATCCTTTTGGCAGCGGGGATGGTAGCTGCTATAATGAAGAAGTGTATTTTTGGCTGTAGGTTTGGTATACAATGATACCGTAATATGTTGGTCTCTATGTTCGATCCAAACGTCAAGGAATTCTACTTTCTCTTTACTTTTTTGGGGGGTAAATTTAAGATTGTGATCGCACAGGTTGATCCATTCCAATAATTGGTCCAAATCAACCTCATCTCCTTCCCATATAAAGAAGATGTCATCAATAAATCGATGCCATGATAGTATATTCTCATAGAAGGGGGCCACTTCGTTATAAATAAATTTATGTTATAGTCTGCTTGTGTGTGTTCCCACCCCCTCCAACAATAACAACACCCCTTCCCATGCGGTGAGCGTAGAAAAACCCACCCCCTCCAATGCTAGAGGTGTATGTCACTCCCACCCCCCTCCCCCCCATGTGGTATCTGCTGTCTTGGTCTGGCTGTGTGGTTTAGCACCAGGTAGGTGCAAAGGCAGGCCATGGTCCATCAGAGATTCTTTGGCCACCTCAGACATCTTGCTCATCTCCCGTTGCTGAGATCTCTCTATCAGGGTTATCTTTGTCCACATTCAGTGCCTCCCATTTAATACCTGTGGTCCAGGCCAGGTGACTCTGAATTTCAGCCACAATCCCTAGCTCTTTCGTACTTTGCCTGCGTTTTAGTTGGGCTACTCCCGGGCCTGTGTCGTCGATCCCATTTCGTTCTCTGATTTTGCCAGCCCTCGACGCGGTTGCTGTTGGTGTTTCCAGGTCTCGGATGACCCTTTTCTTCCAGCCAGTCCCAGACCTCCACTGCAGTCTCGAAATGAGAGCACTCTGTGTCAGTTATTCGCAGCGTTGCGGGAATAAGAGTGCATATTTTAATTTCAGTTGTCGTTTGACCTCAATGTGTGTCTCTCTTTGTTTCTGCACTTTTGTGGTGTAGCCCGGGGAGATGTTCACGCCTCCCCCCCAAACTGCTATGGACCATGGGTGCATGCTACCTGTAGAATGTGGGCCCTGCCGCAGAAGTTGAGGAGCCATGTCACCATAGCTAGTGTTGGAGGTCCCCAGTGGCGGAGGTCTGCCTGGTACTCAGTACGCCCGCTCCATCAGGAATAGCTTAGAGGGCTGCTCCTCCAGGACCACCGAGCCCAGCCAGTCCTCTGTGATCTGATTAAGCAATGGGCCCTCCGCCCGCTCCGGAATCCCCACTATCCGGATGTTGTTGTGGTGTGAGCGGCCCTCCAGATTTTCCAGCTTTAGCGCAGTAGTCGCGTATCCCTTTTTCAGCATTGCTAGACAGTCTTGTCCCCCCTTCATTGTGGAGTCAGCTGCGTGAGGGTCTTTTCTGCGTTCCTGACCCCCTCTGCTAGTTTCTTGTGGTCCTCCCGGAGTAACCCCACCTCTTGAGTCACCTTTTTAATTTTGTGCTCCAGAGTGGGCTTTGTGCCTTTAATGGCCTCCAGGATTACTGCTGTGTGGGTCTCTAGACTCCGGGCAGCTTTCTCTGATATTCGGCTGCCCGTATCCTGCGGCAATCGTGGTATATCCTCCTGCCACTCCTGCTTCGCTCCTTTAGGGCAGCCCATCTTCTATGGTCTGGCACTCAACCCTCGATAGGAGGCCCGAGTAATTGGGACCTTTCCTCTGGCTGCCCGGCTGCACTATACAGGGTCAGGGGATACTGTCTAGTCCCCAGTGCTACCTCACCGGACTTGGATGTTGCACCTGGGCTTCTTGCACGCCTCCTACTTTTCTCCTCAGCTGTGCCAGGTCTAATTATACCACTGTGGACCCTCTTGGGGAAGCTGGGGAGGGCCCCACCAGCCTCCAGGACTGGTGGCTCTCAACTCATGGGGCCCCCCTCTCTGTTGCATGTGGGCCAGGGCCGCCAGCAGGAAGCACGACACCCAAACCCCTGTTCCCCCCACCCCACCCAATGCCGCAATCGCCTTCCTGACCACAACTCAGGGGAGGCCCAGACAGAGGGCGCACACCGATGACGTGCAGAGCGCGCCAGCGGCCGTCGCAGCGCATGAAATCCCTGCCCCACCCCCCTCTCGGCACTCACATGGGGGTTGTCCAGGAACCATGTTGGGCCCCTGGCTGTCCACACCTCTTGGCAGCCGCAGTTCTCGCCGGGCCTCACTGCTGTGGTGGCCTCCACCTTGGGCGTCAAAGCAGCTGAGTGCACACATGCTTCCACCTGTAGTCTCACCCACCTACTTCGCAGCAAGTCAACAGCTGGCCCCTGTGAGCCCTTACGGGTCTCCTCCACAGTCACTGCTGTTCCACTTTGTCCCCGAGCCCTCCTCTCTGACTTTTAGGCCCTTGGGCTTGCCACCATCTTGGCTGGTAGTCTGCCAGCCCTAGCGGCTGCTGGCAGATCATGGTTGTTGAACCCAGGGCCTGTAAGGGAGCTATAACTGGCACCTCGGGTTCCAGGTGCCACCATGTCAGGTTTTGAGCCGATCGGTGCCCCCGATTCAGAGGAGAAGTGACTCCTCAGGAATTGGAAGCCAGCGCTCCTAAATCACTTGACCAGCTCCATGCGTCTCCCAGAACAAAGTCAGTTGGGAGGACCATATAGTCCCTGCAACCCAGGCGGTACAATTGTAAGCACGGTGGTGGAACGATCAGAATCTCCTGAGAGGGTTATTCTTCCAAGTAACGGATGCTTCACTGTTAGGATAGAGAGCCCAAAGACAAGCCAAGGTCTTTGGACAGACAAGAAAATCACATACCATATCAATATATTAGAACTGTCAGCAGTATTCCTTGCCCTTACAGTGTTCCTACCCTCTCTGGCATAACAAAAAGTTATGATTCAAACAGAAAACACCACAACCATTCGTAATACCAACAAGCAAGGGGTAACAAAGTCAAGACAGTTATTTTTTCAAGCACAAACAATGTGGTGCTGGGCCTTGGCCAGAGAGACTACACTGACAGCAATATACATCCCAGGAACACTGAACCAAGAAGCAAATTCCTTAGTTGGCATCACACGCAACATCACAAGGAAAACCAGGAATAGGTCCTGCATGATGAAGTCATACAAAGCATCTTTAGGCAATGGGCATTCACCACTTTAGACCTATTTGCCTCTGCAAAAAATGCCAAGACTTTGTGTCCAGAGCACCTGAATGGAGCTCAATAGGCAGTGCCCTTTTGATCAATTGGTCAGACCATTTGTCTATACCTTTCCTCCCAACCCACTCATGCCTTGGGTGATTGAGAATCTATACAAATCAAAAAAAAAATCGAATAGCACCAGTTTGGCCAAGACAGTGTTGGTACCTTGACCTTCTAGATCTGTCAATCGTACATCACAGATGACTATCTTTCAGACCAAACCTTCGCAACAGACTTCAGGGCCAGATCCAACACCTGAGCCTACGATCCTTGAATGTGGGTGCATGGCTCCTGAAATCAGGCAGAACGGATGTCCCAATGTAATCCTCAGAAATGCATGGAGATTCGTAAAGAAGCAAAACACGTAGGAACAAGAGCATGATATGCACTAAATTGGAAGAGATTTTGCATATGGTGCCACAGTAAAGGTTACAATCCTATTTCATGCCAAAAAAGTGCTCCTTCCTTACTTGCTGGAGCTCGCCAAGTCAAAACTACAAATCTTTTAACTAAAAGTCCACTGGGCTGCTATAACAGCAAATATGAAGTTTCCACAGCGAGTTTCTTTGTTTACAATTCCAGTAAATATAGATTTTGTGAAAGGACTCAAGAAGGTTTTTCCACCTGTAAAAAGGCCATCTCTACCACAGGAGCTTAACCTACTACTTTCAAGATTGCTGAGCTTCCCTTTTGAGCCTACTTATAAAGCAACATTGTAGCATCTCATGTAAAACAGCCATATTAATCACTGTTACCTCATCTAGAAGAGTCTGCGAGTTACAAGCCTTATCAGTAGTAGAATTATTTACTATCTTTCATTCTGATAGGGTTTTTTTCTGAAACTCAACTCTCATTCATACCCAAAGTCTTGTCTCATATCCACATTATTATTATTCAGACTATTACCTTTCCAATTTTCTTCCCTAGCCAGTCTACATCAGCAAAGAGGATTCTCCACTCGTAAGGTATTAAAAAGCTTCTTCAGTTTTATCTGGAGAAAAACATAGGTATTAGAAAAACAAAACGTGTTTGTAAATAATGCTAACATTAGACAAAGGCTGGCTACTTCCAAACAATTGATTGCAAGAATAATAGTGGCTTGTATTTCCTTATGTTACCAACTTTCAAATAAGCCATTACCAGGGAAACGCAAAGCTTAGTACACAAGTGGAAAAGAGGCTACCACAGCAACTCCGGAACCCAAAAAGGATTAGTGGTAGATTAGAATAGGGAAATATGAGTTCATTTGAGCTGTGGACAAGCAAGTCTATTAGTTGGATTGAAAAGGATAATGGAGGGATAGAAGAGGCAAGAGTCTAGAAAGTGTTATTTGGGAGATCATAGTAGTAAGATGAGGTTTGGGATGAGTAAAAGGAGAGATGGAGGAGGGAAGAGTCTCTAGAAAGGGTTTGGAGAAATTGTAGTAAAACGAGGTGTGAGATGAGTCAAAAGAGGGATACATGAGGGAAGCATTTAGAAAGGGTTGTTTTGGAGATCATAGTAAGGTTTGGGGTGACCCAAGGAGAGAAGAGGAGGGAAGAGTCTAGAAAGGGTTATTTTGGAGATCATAGTAGTAGAATGAGGTTTGGGATGAGTCAGAGAGTGGAGGTAGAGGATATATTGAGAGAGGTATAGGGTGAGTCAGTAGTGCATTGGAGAGAGTCAAAGGTGTTTTTTTTTTCTTTTACAGCAGGAGTAAATTAATAAAAATATAGATACATAACTACATAGAAAGAGTTTACATGTACAAGGAACATAATATATCGAGATTTAAAGTTGTATTCAGACTTTCAAGGGTTGCTGTACTTGAAGCTAATTCATTTGTGTATTTTGATAACTATTTTTATTTATTTTTGATCTTTTCCTCAAAATGTAAATAGTGAAGCACTTGTAGATACAATAGTTATGATAATATTTACATATTGTGATAGATGAATAGAACAGAGACCCATAAGCATCTAATCAGATAACGTATATGAAAGCAATGCAGTGACCTATAAACATGTTAAGCAGAGTAATATATATATTTTTTTTTAGCCATAAGTAATATATACATTTGTTTAGTAGACTTAAAGAATATCTATATATTCCTAAACCCATAGTCATTATACATATTTGTACAAAGAAATACACATATCTAGATACATATAATCAAATTATAAATGTTTACAAACACAGGGATATGCTGTACATTAGTGTTTTGAGTACGGTGGTTTTGTAGGAAAGAGCCAACTCTTGAGTAGTCTTCTGAAGGTAAGATAGTTATCTGTGGATTTCATGTTTGAGGGTAATAAGTTACATAGTTTGGCTGCTTGAACAGAAAAGGATGTATCACCTATGTTTTTTTTCCTTGCATGGTGGGGTTTTGAGGCGAGGTGTCAATCTTGAGCAGAGGTTCCTTTGTTGAATGTATTTGGTGATTTTATTCCTGATGAAAAGTGGTCCTCTTCCAATTAACTATCATCCAACCCAGGCATCCTGAACAGAGACGCTCTCCCATGTCCCACTTCATGCTTCTAAACTGCCAATCAGCAATCAAGCATGCCACTGCTATAGCTGATACCATCTTACAACACAACACGGACATCTGCTTCTTAACTGAAACCTGGCTAAACGATCATTCCTCCCCTTACATCGACCTCATCTCCCCACCGGGCTTTTTAATCATTCGCATCAACTGCAAAGGGGGAAGAGGTGGCGGAATTGCCATTATACACAAAAGCGATCTTTGTTTAACTCCTTTCCGCACTGCCACACACCCTACCTTTGAATACCAAAGAATCCAGCTCTCCTCAAATGGACCCAGCCCCATCAAATTCCATGTCATCTTTCACCCTCCCAGTAAAAATTCACAATTCCTTGAAGACCTGGCAGGCCTGCTATCGCAAATTTTCATAAAAGTCAGCATCAACAATATATTAGGAGACCTAAACCCTAAACCTGCACCTGAACAACGCAAAAGACCCCACAGTACAAGCCCTCCGCATCCTCCTGGAAGCAAATGACCTCACTTAACATTGTAACATTCAAATGCACAACAAGGGCTCTACCCGAGACGCAATCATCTCCAAGCACAACACTCTATCTCTGTGGTCTATCCTTCCATCCAGCTGGTCAGACCATTACCAAATTGTCTTCGATCTCAATTCCACCCATCATCACTCACACCAGTACAGCCGTCCCAAGAGCTGGGTAAGAAACTTCCACCAAATCCCCCAAGCGGAGCTTGAAGCACTAGTCAGCACTCAAATCCTTACTCCACCAGGTCTTTCATCTACCTAGGACCTCACCGCCCACTACAACACAAAAATAACAGAACTAGTGGAAACAATCACCCCCCTGAAACTCAAGAAATCAAGGAATATCCCCTCCAGATCTTGGTTCATCAAAGACCTGAACAATGAAAGGCACCAATTACATTTAGCCGAAAGAAATTAGAGACAACAACCTTCGGAATCCAATCTCTCAATCATCTGAGCCGAACGACAAAAATACAAAAAACACATCTTTAAAGAAAAATCCACATACTTCTGAGAGCAACTTGATCGGTTAAGGAACAGGCCCAAAGACCTATTCATCATCATCAAACAGCAAACCTCCTTCCCCCAACATACATCTAACACCTCATCAAAGTGCTGCGAAAAATGCACGACATTTTTTCGCCAACAAAACATTGAACAAGAGACTATCTCTAGACCTACCAACCTCCTCACTCTGCACCAAATATGCCCCTTGTGGAAGGGGCTCACCCACATCCCTGCCTTCAATGAATGGATGCCTCCCGCACACTCCAACTCAACCCACAAACCCCCGCCTCTTGCAAATGAAAAATAACGCAACATGGTCTGAATTTAACTTTACCCTGGAAGAAGAAGTCCTCAGCATTCTCTCCAGCATTAAGCCGGCATCTCACATCTCCGATCCCACCTCCCTGCCGCGATTATGAAAAACCTCAAGCACGTCATCTCTCCCACTTGGACCAAAATCATCAACTCCTCCCTATTGGGTGGTTCCATGCTGGCTCCCCTCAAACTTGGCCAAGTCACACCCCTCATCAGAAAACCAGACGTCAACGAGAATGACCTCAATAACTACAGAACAATAACCAACCTCCCCTCTGGCTAAAACAATTGGAAAATGTGTTCTTGCTCAACTCAATACCTACATCGAAAAATACAACCTACTGGACACCTTCCAGTCTGGATTCAGGAAAGGCTGCTCTACAGAGACTAAACAACATTGACGACCTACACAAATCTCTGAATGAGGGCCAGGCCAGCCTCCTAGTCCTTTCGGCTGCTTTCGACACTGTAAACCACGACATTCTCCTAAACACCCTTTCGCAGCGTGCTGGCATCTACGGGACTGTCCTCCAATGGTTCACTTCCTTTCTAAGCAAACGCTCGCAGCCCATCAAGCTCAACAACTCAACCTCAAACACAACTCCAGTCTCACAAGGAGTCCCCCAAGGGTCAATCCTATCTCCCACCTTATTCAACCTCTATATGGAACCCCTTGCAATGATCCTGAAGCAAGCCAAATCTAGCACCTAAATAATACTCTCACCACAGTTCAAGCCCGGCTGACAAACAACCAGCTCACACTCAACCCCAACAAAACTGAACTCCTTCTCATCCGTCCTAAAGGAAAAACCTTTCCCGTAGACACCTGGCTCGACAACCTCATAGCATTAAACTGCAAACTGAACATCTCCAGCTCTATCAGATCCCTGGGGATTACTCTTAACTGCCACCTAAGCATGAAAACCTCTAGGAATTGGGCTCTGCAAAACATGCTTTCTACTCGCTGAAAAACCTTGCAAAAGTTAAACCCTTCATACCCATTGAAGACTTAAAGACAGATCTTATATCGGGGAAATGCTCGTTGACCACATCACTCCCACCCTCAAGCAGCTCAACTGGCTGGCTGCCAGTAGAGGCAAGGGTCATTTTAAAAACTGCCTGCATAACTCACAAAGCGCTCTACACTGAAAAACCAATCTACCTCACAAATAAATTATCAAAAGCCACTCAAAAGAGACATCTTCAAAGCTCAAACTTTCTACTCCTGATCCCACAAAAATTTAAGAGAAAGAAATCTCGCACCCGCTCCTTCTCTGAGAATGCTCCTAGAATCTGGAACTCCCTGCCCAAAGACCTGCTGGAAAACCAATCCTTCCCATATTTTAAGAAGAAACTGAAACTCTTACTCTCTAATAAATACTTAAATCCACCCCCTTGAGCACCTGACCAGCCTGCGGGCATTTGGCTTCGCACCCTCTAAGTTAATCGGTGCAACACCATCACAAGAAAAACTGTGCCTCTAATTTCCCTTGCCTGCATGAGTCCTTACCCCAGCTACCGCAGAACTACATCGTCCATCCCAAAGACTGATCATTCTTGCTTTGCTGCTTTTTCCCCCATACTGTTACTATGTACTTTTCCTTTAACTGCCTCTGGCAAGGTCGTACAATTGATGCGATGCACTGTAATGCACTAAACATAATTATGTGTACCTGTAATCTACCTTAAAATGTATATACCTTGCCACATACCAAGCATCACTTTTTGTCATAATGTATATGTATCTAATCCTAGCATATCTCAGGTATTTGCTGCTTGTGTGAATCTCTGTAAAGCGCTCTGATGCCCTGGAGTCAAGTCCGCTCTATATAAAACTCTATAAATAAAATAAAAAAATGTATTACTTTGTGGGCAGCTTGAAGGTGGATCTTCTGGCAACTTGTAACCAATGTAGGGCCCTCAAAGCAGGGGAGATGTGGGCTTGTGACTTTACATGTAGGAGTAGTCTGGCAGCAGAGTTCTGATTCTGATGTAGTCTTTTCATAGTTCATAAAGATGATCCGTGGTAGAGGCCATTGGCGTAATTAAGTTTAGACAGTACAAAAGAGATAGTAGCCTGGACCTTGTGTGGAAATCCCAGGTGGCAGAAGATGCGTTGCAGAGTTTTCATGGTAATGAAGCTTGGTCTTGCTAATTTGTCCACTTGGGCATTCATTGATAACCTGGAGTCCATGGAAATTCCAAGGTTTCTTACTTCCTTAGATAATTTAGAAGGCAGTCCCAGATTGTCAGATCAGGCATAGAGTGGGTCATCATTTTTCCAGTCGCTAGATGTGAGTGTTTCAATTTTGCAAGCATTCAATTTGGGATGGCTCCCTGTTCATCCACTGATCAACGGCTCTGAGGCAATTTAAGATTTTTGAGCTTCCAATGTCTTCGGGGCTGTCCAGTTTAAGGAATATTTGTCTGTCATCTGCAAGGTTATACCATGTTAGCTGAAATTCCATGATCATTGCTGTTAAAGACTTCATATACAGGGCTCGAAAAATTATTTAATTTTTACTAGACCTGCAGGTCTAGTAACCTAAAAAATGTACTCAACCTAACTGAAATGCACTTGACCTCAGTCTCTGAAAGCGGAGCAAATGTGACAAGTTAACAAGATTTAAAGGCATTTTTATTGCTCATTCACTTTGTGAGCAATAAAGAAGCCTTTAAATCTTGCTAACTTTTCACATTTCCTCTGCTTTCAGAGACAGAGGTCAAAAGTCAGTTTGTCTTCTTACTCGCCAGAAAGGGCGAGTAGGACCTAAAAATAGCTCGCCCTAATTTAATCTGGCTGGCAAATGCGAGCGGGCGAGTGGATCTTTCGAGCCCTGATATCCGCTTCGCTGCGGCCGGAATTCCCCTGCGGTGCGGGAGAATTCTACATGTGCGTGGTTCGGACGGCCCCCGGCCGTCCTCCGCACACGCCCACCGTGACGTCAGACGGCCGGGGGCCATCCGACGCACGGAAGCGGCTAAAGATGCTGAAATGCCTGGGTGAGATGATAGAGCCACAACATGGAAGTCAGAACGTACATTCAATAAACACTATTGTCTGTGTGAGTGTGTGTGTGTGTCTATCTATCTATCTATCTATATATATATATATATATATATTATCTACTGGCGGTCGCCAGTAGATAGTTATAGTTAGGACCTATTTTCCATAGGAAACTCGTTTTTTGTTTTCTCAATATCTTTGGCGCCGGTTGACGAATCTTCGCGAAATTTTCAAAACTCGTAGCCCGCTCCGGTCAGCTCCTGTCTTGAAAGTTTCAGGGTGATTCGGCAAGCGGGGGCCGAGAAAAAAGGGGGGTCCCAAAACGTGTTTTCTCCATGTTATTTTCCATAGGAAACTTTAGACACGACTACAGCCCGAACTGCTGAACGGAATTACACCAAATTTGGCAAAAAGGTAGCCCTTGGTTCAGAAAGAGACCTTTTTGTTACATGGTGTAAATCCGTTCAGTAGTTCCTGAGAAATTTAAAAAAAAGATGTCGAAAAATGCATTTCCCATAGGAAACTTTAGACACAGCTACAGCTGGAACTGCTGAACGGAATTACACCAAATGTGGCACAAAGGTAGCCCTTGTTTCAGAAAGAACTCTTTTTCTTAAATGGTGTAAATCCGTTCAGTAGTTGCTGAGAAAATCAAAAATAAAAGTTTCGATATTTAGAGGCACGGAGGATCCGCGCACCCTCCCGACCACGAGCTTTATTCTAATTGGCTGTCAACACTCCAAACCAGCCATCAGCTCTGTGGTGCTTACTGGAGGTACCTCGTGGGCTAGTTGGACCCCAGGGACCCTCAAGATTCAAGGGGACTTTATCCCCCAACTTAAAACATGCCATGGGGTGCGTTTGCACAGTGGTGAAGGGAGGGGGCGGGGCCTGAGGTAACATGTGTGGAAACACGCCCTGTGGCGCGTTTTAAGTTGGGGAATTAATACCCCTGCAATCCTGAGGGCCCCTGAGGGCCAACTAGGCCACCAAGTATCTCCAGTAAGCGCCACAGGCCAGCGTTGCAGAGAGGTGGTCCAGGCCACGCCCCTTTTTACACCTCTGTGCAACGCAGCTCTGTGGCGCTTACTGGAGGTACCTAGTGGGCTAGTTGGACCCCAGGGACCCTCAGGATTCAAGGGGACTTAATCTCCCAACTTAAAACGGCCACAGGGCTTGTTTGCACCCGTCACCTCAGACCCCACCCCCCCCTTCACCACAGTGCAAACGCGCCCCGTGGCGCGTTTTAAGAGGAAGTTTTAATCCCCCTGCCCTATTATGTACTAGGGCCTTACAGAGGAGGTCATGCTAATCACAGGGGTACCCCAACGCATAGTGTTCCCTAGTGTATGTAGGTGTTTTCACTGTATTCTAAGTGTCTTTTAGCATAGCACTGGCTCTAGGCCTGGTTAGTCCGAGTCAGTTACCACCAGTACCCGTCTGAAAAAGTTGTGGGCACAGGATGATTTTGCAATAAGGCCTCTTTCTGCTCCTCTGTTGGTTCTTTCTACACATGTCTTGCTTATTCCTGCTCTTTTCTTCGTCTTTGTGGACTTCTGTTGCTTCTTTCTGCATTTCTTTTGCTTCTTTCTGTGCGTTTTTCTTCTTTCTTCACATGTCCTACCTCTGTAGGCATAGTTAGAAACTAGCATTTAAAAAACCTTTGAAATTCACTTAAAAAACCATAGGTTTCAGGCACGTTATAGTTAGAAATTAGCATTTAAAAAACCTTTGAAATTCACTGAAAAAACCATAGGTTTCAGACACGTTATAGTTAGAAATTAACATTTAAAAAACCTTTGAAATTCACTAAAAAAACCATAGGTTTCAGGCACGTTATAGTTAGAAATTAGCATTTAAAAAACCTTTGAAATTCACTGAAAAAACCATAGGTTTCAGGCACGTTATAGTTAGAAATTAGCATTTAAAAACCTTTGAAATTCACTGAAAAAACCATAGGTTTCAGGCACGTTATAGTTAGAAATTAGCATTTAAAAAACCTTAGAAATTCACTGAAAAAACCATAGGTTTTAGGGACAGTTATAGTTAATTGGACATTTCACTCGTACAAAACCATAGAAATTCCCCCGTTATAGTTAGTTCAGCTAACTATAACTCGCGCCCGCAATGCACTGCTGATGACGTCACATATTACATCACTCATGACATGGTCAGTGACATCACTGATGACATCTCAAATGACATCACTGATGACATCATCCATGTGATAATTTGATGCATCTTCTCACACCCTAATATAACCTTTGATACACCCACTCTAAATTACAGACTGCCATTCTCAAAACCATAGACACTCCAACACCAATAACTACATACCCACTCACTGATTCTTAGGTCTACACACACATCCACTCACTCGCCCGTACAGTCACTCATACTTACGGTCACTCAGTACAGGACTATCATATGCACTCATACACCTATATAGACACTCACACACCGCCACTCATCCATAGAGGTACTCACACACCTAGTCAGTCATGCAAATAATTAATCACACTGCCATTTACTCACCTATACAGTTATACACACACCAGCTCACTTACTCATACAAATAATAGCACATTCTTACGCTCTTATACAATCACTGATACAAGTACACACTCATCCTTACAGCCACTCTCACAATCACACACTCTCACTTATAGCCATTTATATACTCCAAAACACATATATACTGCCTTTCACATATGTAGTTACTCACACATGTACCACTGAGATATACATTCACTCACTAACACACCCATACACACACTCACCCACCCATACAGTCCATCACAGATGCACTCTTGAAACCATGCACCCAGTGAATCACCCACTCACACATCTATGCACAGAGTCACACACACCCCACCCACACAAACACTCAGGCACCCATACAGATACTCAGACAACCAATCAATAACCCATGTAGACACTCATGTAGCTATTCACAAACCCATGCAGCCGCTTACACACCAACAGACAGACGGATACAGACATTCACACAGTTTAGTCACTAACCCATGCATTCAGTAAGATACGTTTAATCACTCACTTATAGAGTCAGTCACGCACCTACTAAATCATCCATTCAGACACTTATACACCCACTCATTCTTCAATACGCCTTTCCCTATATATATTAAACATATTTAAACTTTACAGAAACACACAGTCACTGGATGATGTCATCAGTGATGTCATTTGAGATGTCATCAGTGATGTCACTGACCATGTCGACATAAGTCTTAGGGAACGTTTTGCAGAGATTATCTCAGTTCGCTGAGGGGCTCCTTCTGTTAATAGGTGACTTTTCCACAGTCCCTCAGGGCACAATAGGTAGGACTAAATCCATTTGGTCTCCTAGCAGGGAAATGTCACCAAGATTCAAGAACGAAACAGAGAGCTGGGGTTGTTCGATATATGGCGGGTGACTCATCAGGGGATAGAGATTACATTTTCGATTCACTGGTTTATGAGTCTTATTCTAGAATAGACCTGATCTTCATCTCTAGCAGTGACAGCTATGTCTATATGGGTCCCCAGTCATTCACCCATGTGGCTGTAACTAATCTCTGGCAATTAAGAACAAAGGTGTAACAAAACGATGGAGGCTAGGGAAATAATTCCTTCAAGACGCAGCAAACAGGGTAGCGATCTCATCAGCCTTACATGACTACGTTAACACAAACAAAATAGCGGACACTTCCTGCAAACCTATTGGATGCTGTAAAGGCTATAATTATAGGCAAACTGATGGATCTAGCAGCAAGAGTCAAAAGGGAATGGACACTAATTCAGTCTCATCTTGAACACACATTATAGGTAGCAGAACAGAAATACAAACAATCGGGCACAAAGGCAGTTCTGAAATCCCTCACAACAGT
Source organism: Calotriton arnoldi (assembly GCA_963921515.1). NCBI lineage: Eukaryota > Metazoa > Chordata > Amphibia > Caudata > Salamandridae > Calotriton > Calotriton arnoldi. The sequence continues at coordinate 2,451,172 of CAWUFW010000695.1, read as the reverse complement.
TAGACGCCAACTGAGGGCCATGCAGCTCAACAGAGTACAAAGGACCCTTCTTCAGTGGCGGCTCCTCCTCTAAGGCAGAGGAGCATCGCTCTACTGCTTTTAAGCAGTGTAAATAAGGAACAATAAAATGATAATAACGTTATGTTGTTATCATTTTATTGTTTACATCTGCTTTGCAGGCGACGGGCGGGGCTGCTCTGCTCTGCTCTCAGAGCAGGGCAGGGGAGGAGTGGTTTCCCCACTACTAAGTGAGCAATGACACTTTGACCAGCCCTCTCGGGCCGGCCAAACCGCCATGAGCACTTAGCATTTTCTCCATGCAGGCTGCATTACAGCCTGTGTGGAAAACATGCCCAGTTCCCGTCTGAGCGCCGAGCCACGGCACTCAAACCAATCACAACGCTTCATTACAGCATTGTGATTGGTCAGGGGAGCCTGGATGCTTACCAATCACGACACTGCATTGCAGCGTTGATTGGTCAGGGGAGCCTGGCAGTGCTTCCTGGTTCAGCCGAGTCCGACAGAGGAGAGATGCGGGACACGGCGATAAGGTGAGTGGTTTTGCTTTTTTTTACATACCCCCCTCCCCTGCCCCACCACCCCCCGTTCGGTGCCAGCTGCCACTGCCTTTCTAGCTCCTAAAAGTAAGGTGTACAAGACTAGGAATAAGGCTTATCGTATATTAGCTTCTAAACTCAAATCTAAGGTTCACAAACATAACACGAGAGGACTGAAGACTATGCAAGACCACATCACTTATGATGCATTGGAGAAGAGGGGGGTGATAATTTGCTTCTAGGATGGCCTGACATTCCCCAAATTATTGTACAAGCAGAGGCAGGAACTGAAGGCATCTATTAAGAAATAGTTTTTAATTTTTTTTTATTTTTTATTGCTTTTACAAACTATACATGGCCTGAAAGGCCGACATGTTAAGAAAAGTGAAGCATACAAAATGAATGCATAAACAAAAGCAAATACCTGCTCATTTCTCTCCACCCTATTCACTTTCTAGCAATAGAATGCACAGCATGTCCAGAAACCAGATCACCTGTTCCATTCTCTTCCAACCATATCTCATCCCATGAACAGACGAATTTCATCATTCACCATTTGTCACATACAACAGACCGGTTCCAACACAATGCCCCTGTACCCTGCCCACGTCTGCCATATCTTTGATTGCTTCTGTGGACAGCCCCGAGCCTTATATACCACCACCTCCAAACCCATACAGTAATCCATCCCATTTTTCCACACTGCCAGGGACGGGGGTGGGGTGGATGGGGGATCGTGGCTTTCCACTCTCTTGCTATGTTTGGTTTTGCCAGAGTCAGACCCAGGAACAATAGGGGCAGCTTGTATCTATTACCTCTCAATGCATCATTAAGGTAGAGGGGAACGAACTTTGGGTCCATCTGGACTGTCCAGTTCAAGACCCCACCCAAACAGGACATCACCCCGTGCCAGAACCGGTCCAAGGAAGGGCAATCCCATACAATGTGTAAAGATTTTCCATCCCCCGTGCCACAGCGAAGACAGGTTGAGGCGATCACCCTCATCTGTCACAGCCGATGATGGGTGAAATATACCCTAGGGAGATATTTAAACTGGATCAGCCTACGTGTAGCTGCAATGGCACCCACTCTTGGCACCCCCAGAGCCTCAGCCCAATCCTTGTTCTCCAGAGCCCCTTTATCAGCCTCCCACGCCCGCCGGAGAGCAAAGAATGTGTCAGAGCTGTTGGAGATGTGTGTCTTGTAAATCTTTGCAATCTTGTGTTTGCCTAGAGCTCCCATAATAAGCTTACCTTCCAGAGGGTTAAATTCAGGAAGGTCAGACAAGTCTACGGGTTAACGCACATGGCAGAGATGAAGGTTACGATTAAACTGGCTACGATGAAGTTGGTATTCTACCTGCAGAGTCTGAAAGGACTTTAGAACCGTCCCACTCATGACATCTCCCAGAGTGGAGATCCCTTTTAGATCCCATTACCGAAAGACCTCTAACGTGGCTATCTGCGGCAGCAGGCGGCCCTGCCATAGCTGTGTCCACTCGGTCAGCCTCCCCCAACATACCATCCGTTGGAGAGAGTGTCTCCATTGAGTCAAGACCACTCTAGTTGCCGGAGGAAGACCACCACAGTCGCCCCCACCATATAGATACAAAATGAGGAGTGTTCCCCATCGCCCATTTTTCGGACACAAAGGCAGGGGTCGCCCTGGGTATCATACCACCAGTCATTAATGAACACTAAATGCTATGCCTGATAATATGACTCCATATCCGCGGCAGCAATACCCCCACAATAAGTAGACTGAAAGCATTTACCAAGGGCAATGCGGGGGTACTGCCTTCCCAGAGGAAGCTATTAAGAATGGAATTTAAATTATGGAACCATTGTCGTGGAATGGCGTACGGGAAATTCTGCAGTTGGTATAAAAACTGGGGCAGCCACACCATTTTGCAAATTGTAGACCTACGAGTTAAGGACAAAGGCAAGACCGAACATACCCGAATATTGTCTCTCAACCGATCCAGTACAGGTTCTAAGTTACGCGTCCATGCCAATGCCGCATCGGGGCTACACAAAAATACCCAGATATATAAACCCGCCAGAGGCAATCCACAATCCCGACGCCCAAACGAGGTTTTGTGGGCAGCTACACTCCTAGAACACAGTAGATTTAGGTGCATTAATGTAAAGGCCCGAGGATTCACCAAAGATACACATGATTTGCAGAATTCGAGGCCCCAAGGTGCGGTCAAGAAGAAAAGGACATTGTCTGCGTATAGTGCTATTTTATCAGAGAGTCCCGCCCTCCACCCAAAACCATGAACCTCAGCGACCCTCCTCACCCACACCGCCAAGGGCTCTATAGCAAGAGTGAACAACAAGGGAGATGGGGTATCCCTGCCTCGTCTCCCGCTGAATTGAGAACAAATCCGATCTAGCACTGGCCACCCACACCATTTCTGTCAAATCAGTGTATAACAGTCTAAGATAGGATAGAAATCTAGTGCCGAAATTTAAGCAGCGAAGGAGTGTGAACAAATGAACCCATCTCACAGAGTCGAAGGCCTTATCAATATCAGCAAGAAGAAATGCCGCAGGTCCCTCCAACCTGTCAGCTAACGCCAAGGCGTTATACAAATGTCTAATATTGTGACGGGTACACAATGAGGCATAAATCCAGCTTGGTCGGGATGAACCAAGTCAGGAATGAAGCTTAATAATGTATTCGCTGGGATTTTCCCCTCCAAATTTAAGAGGAAATTTGGGGTCTATCAAGAAATCTGATATTAAACTGCCGATGAAAACTCTTAAGCTCAAAAACATTTGACTGCCTCCCCAATTAATAGTGGGCGGTCGATTGGGCAGTTTTTACTATCCAATACAGATGTGAAAAACCTAGGGCTAAGGGACAGTAAAATGTTTTAAATGACCCCCCCCCCCACACCATGGGAGGATGAGGGGGGTCATTACTTTTTGTTTTTTCAAAACAAAAACCAAGTTAAAAATTTGACACATGGCCCTCTTATTTGACAGAGCCGTCTGTCAAACTTTTAACTCACTGACAGGAACCGCTGTGGCTAGAGTTGTCCACTCTAGTTGGCCGATGGGCAATTCTAAATTTAGAGGACAGGTACTCCGTCAGGGTGACAGAGTATTTTACTCAGGCACCCTTTTAGAGTAAATACCATCCTCCAAACTCTAAATCAAGCCTTGCTCGAAATAACTACTAGAGTGATATGATATCTAGGGGTGTTGCTAACAAACTCGATATCTGGATGGTATCTAGCTAATATACCACTTCTATGAAAGGAGATCAAATCAGACCTTAGTAAAGAGGAAAAATGTGTATGTGTGTGTATATATATATATATCTATATATATAGATATATATATATCCTGGTTGGACTGAATAGCAGCCATTAAAATGACTCCAATTCCTGGATTGCTCTATTTCTTGAAAGCACAGCCAGTTAGGACAAGTACATCCTAGATGATCCTGATCAATCTTTAGTTAAATTTGTATGGCAAGGCCCCATAGAGTCTCTAAGAAAGTTTTACTAGAGCCCAGAGATGAAGGTGGTCTCAGCTTCCCGAATGTTTGGAATTATTATAGAGCAGCGCAATTAAGAAACAGAGGGGATTGGTCATATAGGGAATCCGATAAACACCGGGCGCATATGGATAGAGCAATAGCGGGTAGACCCCTGTGGGATTTAATATGGTTGTCTCGGAAACCTAGACTGCAAAACATTTACTGCAGTCGTCACTACTATACTGATGAAGGTATGGGACGAAATTGCACTTAAACTCACAACTTTCCCTTCACCTCTGATGCCGATTTTAGACAACCCAGACTTTACCCCAGCACTTAGGTTGACTTCCCATATGAACTGGCGGACAGACGACCGCAGGATATTAGACATGTTACATAAAGGGGTCATTAAAACATTTATTGACTGCAGGAGAACATATGGCCTTCCAGAACACAATCTTTTCTAATACCAGCAGTTGCGAACCTTGGTACTCCAACCATCAAAAGAGGCAGCAAGTAGGCCTCTTACACAAGCAGAACAACTTATAACAAAGTGAATAGAGGTGCGCCAGGTAATGAAGTCCAGTCACTCTTGTTGTTTCAAAACCTTTATTTATACTTATTTTTCAATAGCACATACAGCTCAGCCAACGCGGTTCGTTCCCAAACAGTAGGAACTTCATCAGGGCTGAAAATCAATAAACAAAAAAAAAACAAATCAAAAGGCAGACAATCGGGGGCGTGGCCGGGCAAGATGGCCGGGTAGACGTGTTTTATCTCGGCTCCCGGTCCGCGCAGCGATCCCGCGCTCTTAAGTGCATTATAGTTCTCCAGAATGGGCACGCGACATTCCCACCTGAAGTGGAGCCTGTAGAGCAAGATGGGGTGATACGCGGAGTTGATTAGACACCCTGGTGAGCTGTGGCGAGGTCCGGGAGCACGGCGGAGGAGCGTCGCAAGATGGCGGCCGCCACTTGCGATATGCCGAGAGACTGCTGAACGTGGGATGCTCTATCACAGTGGCTGAACGAGCAACGGGGAGCTCACCCCCTTGTTCAGACCCCAGCGTGGACAGTAGTCGGACCATAGCTTGCCGCGGGTGGAGGAGCCCAGACCCGGAGCTGCGGCGGAGGAGCACCGCAAAATGGAGGCCGCCATATATGAGGAGCTGAGGGGCCATTAAACAATTGTGGAGAACCCTGTTGGGTCTGAACGGATCGGGGGAGCCCACCCCTTCTCTTGCAAATTCGCAGTACTGATACCTGGAACGTGGCCGGCAGCACCGTACTGCGAATTGGTGGCTGGACTGGGATGCACTGCGGCGGCGACCTACCACGAGGGAAGTCACTCTCTAAATGACCGGTGAGCGGGAGAGACATCAGGGCGGCCCGCGGTGATCTAGATGGTGGCGGGAGGCCCCCCAGACCTTGAGAGTTCAGATTGCCCTTGAACATCGGTGACCTCTCGGGGATATGCCTGACGTGCCTGACCTTATCATGGCGGTCAGAACCCCTTCACATCACTAATCTGCACAAGGGATTTTTCCTTTCCTGAGGCGCTCCCCCTGATGGACCCACTTGCCCAGCTGTAGCAATCATGTGGTGAGGACGGCAGTGCTCTGTGCCCCATAAGCAGCTATGCCACTTCGCAGAGTGTCACACACGGTGACAGGGTGCTTCAGAACTCCACCCTAGAGACTATTGCTGATACCAAGTTGGCGATACGATGGGATGAGGGGCTGAAAGTGTGAGACCACCGTGATCCAGTTTAACCCGAGGAAAGGGGGGGCGATCGCTACATGCGATCAGCATGACGCACGTACACACAAGGCGGTCACTGTGGACGCACCTATGCCACCGAAGAAGATGCCTGCTAAAGTCTCCAACTTCTTTCCTCCAGCTGAGAAACGACAATTACCGGCGCAGGGGGACACCACGGACAACATGGCGCTTACAAGAGAAGATTTAATGGCGTCCTTACGAGAGTTCAAGACTGAATTACGCGCGGAGCTTAATCAAGACATTAAAGCCTCCATCGAGCAACTCAAATCAGACCTGACTACACGGGTGGCCACGCTCCAACAAGATGTGGACTCGGTAGGCACGAGGGTGATGGATTTAGAGACCCAAACCCAAGACCTGGACAGGCGGTCCGCGGTAACACAAGAACGGGTGCAGGATCTTCAGAAACAACTACAGCTCGCACTTTTGAAGTCGGAAGACTTGAAGAACAGTGCCCGGAGAGATAATATTCGGATTCAGGACCTGGAGGAAGGAGCGGAGGGACAGAACCTGGAGGCCTTCCTTGAGGGTCTCTTCGCAGAAATCCTCAGCCCGCGGCAACTCAAGATTAAGTTGGCGCGAGCGCACCGGGTAGGGGGACAGTCTGCCGGAGATCGTCGACGGCCATGTGATATCCTCGCGAAGTTCCACTCCTTCAAAGTAAAAGAAGCTGTACTACAAGAGGCACAGACAAAGAGTGACATCTCCTTCCAGGGGTTTCGATGTAACGTGTACCAAGATTTGGCACCTGCGACACTGGCGAGGAGACAACAGTTCCGGCCTATCACCTCGAAGCTGCGAGACGAGCGCATAAAGTATAGATGGACATACCCGTTCGGGCTGAGCTTTGAATACCAGAATAAGGTGCGCCACGTCGTTGAGTTCGAGGAAGGTCTACGGGTGTTGGGTCTCACCTCTGGAGATGCCGGGAACACACAAGACGCTCCGGAGGGAACGGATCGAGAAACCCAGAGGAAATGACAGTGGAGCACAAGTCTGAAGGGAGGACATAAATGACCGACGCCACACAGGGCGACTACACCTGCACTGCCGACAAGCAAATGCTGCGGTAGCCTGCTTCGACGAGGGAACCTAATTAAGACAATGCTTGCTATGGGGTCCTTATGTGAGATTAGGCCCGTCGGAGGCGGCTGAACATCCTCAGACACGAACCGCAAGAACTATCCTTTTAGGAGGGAGCGGTGTATCTCCCAGCTGGGAGGTTTTCGCATGGCCAACACGTTCTCTAGGGACATTAGCCGAAGCCCTGATCGAGGGATGCCGGTGAAGGACATCATCCGATTATTAAGCAATGGAGATCTTCTTATTTTTTCTTGAGAAGCCGGGATGGGGCGCGGGCGGGGACTCTGGTTGAGTCACCCTCCAACATGCCCAGTCGAGTGGCGTTCCACTCCGGCGAAGTTCCAGTTTTCAGCCGTTACAACTGGTTATTGATATTGTTGTGGTTTTACTTTTGGTTTTGGGTGGGTGGAGGGGGTGGTGGACACCGTGGTGGCTTACAGGACAGAGCGAGACAATGCACATTTCCACACATGAGAGTCCCACGAGGGTAATATGGCCGGTAGGATCCCTAGCTAGAGCTCATAGGCTTGTTGCACTATTTGCGACCTCAGCAGTCCATGGGGCGGGGAGGGGGTCTTGACAGACAGTCATGGTGATCTCCATAGCATCATGGAACGTTAAGGGCCTAAACTCGCCACTCAAGCGACAAAAAATCTGGAAATATCTTACCGACCATCGCTTTGAGATAGTGGCGCTCCAAGAGACACACTTAAAAAGGGAGGAGGAACTGAGACTCCGACATAAACAATATCCCCTTATTTACCGCTCCTCGCCTACCACTAAACATCGTGGTGTGGCCCTACTCTTCCACAGCTCGATCAAATTCCAACCGGCGGCTATTAAATCTGATAAGGACGGCCGGATGGTGATGGTAAAGGGTACACTCAGAGGGAGATTGTGTACTTTTATTGCAGTATATGCGCCCAATGTGGGCCAACACGCCTTTTTATCCACACTCCTAGACAGGATTGGAGAGTTCGCGGAGGGGCAGATAGTCCTCCTGGGGGATTTCAACCTTACCTGGCAGGCTGAGCTAGACTGTACCCATGCTCACAGACCAATGAGCAGCGCCTTTCCCACAGGTGTTAAACAAACATTAAATGATCTTGGCCTTCGAGATGCCTGGCGCACGCTTTACCCCACGACTAGAGATTACACGTTTTTCTCCCATGTGCATCGCACCTATTCCAGGCTGGATTATATTTTTATCAGTCAAAGTCTAATGGGATCTCTCCAGGCGGCAAAAATTCTGCCCCTCTAGATCTCGGATCACTGCCCAGTCTCGATTTGTCTTAGCTGGGGGCACAACACATCCGGTACTTCCAAGTCGTATTTCTCCGTGTCCCTCACACGGGATAAACTGCTCCAAGAAGAGTTGAGGGGAGCGATTAGGGAATTTTTTGAGCTGAACACGCCCCAAGATACCTCGGCCTTCAACAACTGGGACGCTTTTAAAGCGGTCATCAGGGGCAAATGCTTGGAACTCAACGCTACCCTGAACAAGCAGAGAGCTCGAGAGAGGGAGGGTTTAGAAGCGGAATTGGAAAAGGCCGAAAAGGATCATAAGGACGCACCCACAAGGAGATCACAACGTACACTCACGACATTGAGAGGGAAGCTTAAGGCAATATACAATAATAGGGCAGAATACACCCTTTTACGGCTTCGCCAGATATCCTTTGCCCAGGGAAACAAAATAGGCAGACACTTGGCCAGGCAACTCACGGAGAAAAGAGAAAGGGAATACATTGACAGCATACAAGATGGGGAAGGGAAGTTAGTATCCTCCGATACAGGGAAAGCCAACATATTCGGGGCTTTCTACGAACGACTATACACAGGGGAGACACGGGACATTTTAGGTCAAAACTCATATTTACAGTCACTAAATCTTCCTAAGGTCACTCCGGCCAGGAACGCCAGTCTTAATGCACCCATCACACAAGATGAAGTGAGCGCTGCTATCAAATCTCTGAAACCCAATAAGGCTCCGGGGCCAGATGGCCTAACAGCCCACTTCTATAAAACCTATGCGCCGGACGTCCTCCCACACCTCACACAACTTTTTAACTCAATGGCGGACGCAGGTGGGGTGACTCCTTCCATGGCCGAGGCGGTTATATCTGTGATCCCTAAACCGGGGAGGAACGCACACTTATGCACTTCTTATCGCCCAATTGCCCTACTCAATCTAGATAAGAAGCTGTATTCTGCGATATTGGCGGGACGGCTCAATGACCTCATGCCAGACCTCGTCCACCCGGATCAGTCCGGTTTTATTCTGGGACGGCAGACCCACGACAACAATCGACGAACGGTTCACCTGATTGAAAAAGTAACGAAACGCAATATTCCGGCAGTCCTCGTGGGTTTGGATGCCGAAAAGGCGTTCGACCGGGTGGACTGGTCGTTTCTATTTAACACACACACACACACTTTGGCTTTGAGGACAGATTTATCAGAATGATCAGGGCCAACTACATGCAACCCCGCTCCCGAGTGCAGGTTAACGGGTGCCTGTCTGCCCTGTTTCACCTCTCTAGAGGGACACGGCAGGGGTGCCCATTGTCTCCCTTGCTGTTCGCCCTCAGCATTGAACCGCTGGCGATGTGTATCAGGGAGAACCCAGAGATACGAGGGATCCCTTTCGGGGGGGACATCCACAAAATTTCACTATTCGCAGATGACATCCTTTTATCTCTCACTGACCCATCACTTTCACTTCCGGCCCTACAGAGGGAATTGGCTAAGTTCGAGGCTGTGGCGGGGTTCAAAGTCAACCTAGATAAATCTTCTATTCTTAATCTCACACTCCCAGAGTTTGAGGCTCGGCGGTTGCGGGAACATACCCCCTTTCAGTGGTCCGAACGTTCTCTTCAATACCTGGGTGTCCAGCTGACTCCGCGACTAGAGGGACTATATAAGGCTAATTACCCACCTCTACTTCTCCAGCTTCAAGGCGATCTCAAACGATGGAAACCCCTTTTTATATCCTGGCTGGGTCGAATTCATGCGATCAAAATGACAGTACTCCACAAATTTCTGTACCTCTTTCAAGCCCTGCCCATTGAATTAGATAGAGACCTCCTCCCCAAAATCCGATCTCTTATCACCCGGTTCATTTGGCAGGGCGGAAGGGCCCGCCTACCTTTCCACACACTAAGGCGAACAAGAGCGGAGGGGGGGTTAGGCCTACCTGACTTTGGCCTCTATTATAAAGCTGCCCAATTACAAATAGTGGCGGAATGGTCCAAACGTGAGTCGGAAAAGCACTGGCTCCATATGGATCGGGCCATTGCGGGGAGGACAATCTGAGATCTCATCTTTAAACCGAAGAGGGATAGACCCGCCAAAGCGTACATTAGCACTCCCACAGGGTATGGGGCTCCATCTCGGGGGGGGGGGGACGAGTGGACTACGTTCCCCTCCCCATACACCCCGATTCACTTTAACCCGGCTTTTCCCCCAGCGCTCCAGGAGGGTTCCTTCAACTGCTGGCGAGAAGGCGGCTGCCTTATGCTATCAGACCTTTTTCACAACTATGATATTTTAACATTCGAGAATTGTCGGAGGGAATTTCACTTGAAGCCCGATGAACATTTCCATTACCTTCAACTCAAACATTGGGCTCTCACCCCCCAGGTTCGGGATGCGGCCACCAGAGAGAGAATGGGATTTGAAAAGTTTGTTCAAAGGGTGGGCACCATGCGGGGCGTCATCTCCTTTTTGTATCGTTCACTACTAACTGCCACCAGAGCTCCGTGACCTAGGTACATGACCATGTGGGAGGGTGTATTGAAGAGAGACATATCCGATAAGGAGTGGGCAGGCCTTTGGTCGGACATTGCCAAATTTAATCACTCCCTTGAACTGCGAGAAGCCCACCTAAAAACGTTGGTATCTCTATCCCGCCAAGCTTAAACGGATATTTCTGAACACGTCAGATTTATGCTGGAGAGGCTGTGGCCTCCTTGGGGATTTCCAACATATATGGTGGGACTGCCCTACAATCACGCCTTTTTGGGAAGAAATCCTTGCACACATTAAAAGCATGCTGGGGTACCCCATACCCACTTCTATGGAAGGAGTACTGTTGGGCATCCGCGACCCGTCACTAGAACATCAAACTAAGGCTGACAAGGCCATTATGTGGACCTGCATTGGGGCGGCCAAAGTGGCGATTGCAGCGGCCTGGAAGAAGAGGGCGGCCCCCACCCTCTCCTTGTGGCACGCCCGGCTCTGGAGGATAATCTGTCTCGAGCGTATGACGGATATCTTTCGAGACGACTATAAAAATTTTGAGTGCAAATGGGGGCCTCTGGTCGCTTATCTTACCAACGGTCTGCCTCTGGCGGTTTGCCCTCCCTCCATACGAGACATGCATCTCTTCCAATTCTAAGTTCTATACTGGTGGCCATCAGTAACCTTTTCGGGATGCGCTAGTAGCGACGCCCTAGATACAGCGCAGCCCTTACGATGCCACAGACGATAGCTTTCACAAGCCTCATGGAAAATGAGCACCACACTTTAGCCACCACCACCACTTTTTGTTTGGGGGGGGGTTGTTTAGGAGGGTTCTTTTAACGTTGGAAGGGATAGTCCTCTATACTCGTCGCAAAAGAAAGACGGGTGAAGCATGTAAAGCTTTTTCTTTCTGCAAGAGCCTAGGCCTTTACAATGTTGGAAACTGTGCCTTCAATGATATAGACTTTATAGAGAAAGGCCACGGTCCAAATTATAGTTAGTGGCGCGCCCGCAGCATAGCTTTGTTTACTAAACACTGTAATCACCCTTTATCTTCATATATGACTGACTGCTATGACGTGTATACCAAATGCTAATAAAAATAAGTTTGAAAAAAAAGGCAGACAATCAACTCAAATTAAGACGAGAAAGACACAGGACATGAAAAAACCACAATCAATCCTATATACAACACAGATATAAAAGCTTGACTGTGCTTTATTTCAGGGTCATTTAAGACCCCCAATGGAACACAGTCCAAGATTAGAAATGACAATGGCTGGTCTAGAACAATCAGCCATCACTATACCAGCACGTATGAAATAACGAGTAAGCAAAGACACCACCAAAAATAAATTTTTATAAGAATTAAAATATCATGACATAACATGACAGGACCCACAACGCACAACACTTTTGACGAAAAATAAATATACATAAAAGAAAAATCACATAGAAAATAGGACACACCGATTGAGCTCATAGATACCTCCATGTGTGAATGTGTCCAGGTCAATAAATTTCCAAAAAACAGAAAAGGCCAAAGATTATTTTAAAAAGTATTTTTATGCAAAAATATTGGAAGAGATAATATAAAACAGAGAAAATAGTAAAAATAGTAATGAACAAAGTGATAAAAACAAGCAATGTAAAGACAAAAAATTGAGGAAACAAAAAAAGGGGGAATAAGTCAAAGCATCACCTTCAACATGAACACATCGCTAATATGTCACCCGAAATGTTGGTGCATGAATAGACACAGTGGGTAAAGAGGGTGGGGGGGAGGAAAAGCTGTCCATGGTCTAATCAGCACAACATGGCTCTACTGTCTCACCTTAAGATAAAGTATCGTTGAGATCCTGTTCCAGCGCAGAATCAATGTTTTCAATCCAGCTTAGTATGCTGGATGGTTCGGGAATTCCCAGGGCATCATCATGCCCACTTTCAAAATACCTAGTGCGGGTAATACCATGCAGTTAATATAAGATGTCCACAGTCCGGCCTGATTTCCGGCATCTAAAGAAAGCAATTCTAGTAATTAAAGCTAGGAGAATATCCAAGAGGTAACCATGTTCAATACGCCCAATTGCTAGAAACCCATTTGTTCACGTAAACGTCCGCAGGCCGGTCATCAATTGTAAAGGAAACGCAGTCCTGTATAGGATCGATATTAATCCAATACGTAGTGCAATCATCCCTCGTTCTCAGTACTATATATATAACAGTTAAGGCTGGACCCTGATATCGAATCCGTCTAACGAGTGGTCCGAAGCCACCCCCTTCCATGCACTAGTGTATCCTAAGCCCAAAGAATGGCCATATTCACCCCACATGTGAGCGAAGTATCAATGCCCACATCTTAAATGTCATAACATTCGCCATGGTAATAACAAAGTGGACCAGACACCTGATGAAAATTCAGTTGAACTAGTTGAGAGCTACTAGTAAGTATCCCCCGCACGAAAATCACATAATTCGTGTCCCCGGCGAATCCATCGATCACTTATAGAAGGGGTACCACGCTCAGGAATGAACTATGCCCGAGTTACATCACAACTACTGGACATGGAGGCACTTGGCTCCCAGAAAAGCCCAAAGGGTTTTACACCTGCAGTGAGTGCAACATCTGTCCATTTGGGGTGCACAAGATCAAAGAATTTGAATACAATGGTCCGCACAAACACAGGATTAGGCAGTTTATTAACTGCAACACCTCTTTTGCTGTCTATGTTATAGGATGTGCATGTAACAAGATCTACGTAGGGAGTACTAAGAGAAGCCTTAGGCTTCGTATCCAGGAACACAGGAGAGCCATTATCAATGGCGACCTGAGATACCCAATGGCAGAGCACTACAGTAGAGTCCATCCCGGGGACCCTAGGTTTTAGTTTCATGGGCTTGATCAAGTGGATGCAGGTTTGAGGGGAGGCAATAGGGAGCTATGGTTGAGACAATGTGAAGCTAAGTGGATCTGTAGGCCACGTGCAATTGATCAGGGTCACAACACAGATAATGAGATGCACCACTTTCTGAGCGGATAGTGATAACAGTGGTCGTTATGTATTGTCGCCGGACTCAGAACATAACCCGTACCAACGACGGCAGACAATGCCTAAGAATGGGCATAAAAACCGATTTGTTTTCAATTATGTACGTCAAGCTCTATACTGATACTATGATAGACTGTACTTTTAGTGGGACCACCTGGAACGTTTCCTTGCACGATGCTTCATTGCGAGTGAATATGATCCTTTTATGTAAATTAACGTTTACATCATATTTTATTATATGCACCGGTTATGGGTTCATAATTCCTCCCCATCTACCTTTCCTTCCTGTTGTTTCTCCTTCCCCCCTTTTTTTTTTTTTATCATGTAGGGTGAGAGGTTTCTGTGCTCTGGTTACCCCTCTGATCATTTCTTCTCCTTGACGTTACTCCTTCCCTAGGGTACACTACCGACCACTATGAACATAGCCGACCTTTCCCCAATAGGGAGGCTGGAGGGTTGGGAGGGGGTCACCTAGCACAGTTGCCACGATTAGTGATGGCCATAATATCATATCTTTGAGAATATGTACTTGGACATGTGCGCTTCCATTTGGGCGACTTGGGAAGACCATCCACACTGTTCTCCTCTCCCCCGTCACATGGGGCAACACTAACATGTGCACCTATTTCAGGAGCAACTTGGGGGGACCTTTAACGACATGATCATCTCCCCCTTGATTTTCTTTTGACTACCATATGGTCCCAGGGGTATCTGATCGAGCTATATATTTGAGGTATGTTGGGTGGTTACTCGTGTTTTGAGCAATTGGTATAAGGAGTTGTTTTGGCTGTTATGTACTCTTGAGCAGCTTTTCTGGTGACCTCTGGTATTGAATAATCACACATGTGCATGTTACGCGTATAGATCAAGCCGTCCACGATAGGACCGAGTAAGAGATATATATTTTTTAACTTTGCTATCTTTTTCACTTTATACTTCTCTGTTGGTTTAAGTCGTTCACGATAGGACCAAGTAAGGGATATATATATTTTTTAACAATGCTATCTTGTCACCTCACACTACTTTGTTTGGGGCCATAATTACCCTGGTTTGTGTCCACCAATGCGGTTGTTTTAAGGTGAGGCATTACGCCCCAGCTACAGGCCGTTAGTTATTAATACCATCTCATGCAGGGTACAGGTATTGGTTAAGTAGGATCTTTAAAATGGCGGGTCCTTTTATGTATTTTTGGCTGCTGTTTACCGGCGCTCTTGTGGTGGTTGCATCGGCAACTACGTTAGGTGAATCCCTTCATAGGGATTGGACGAGCATCCTCTGTTCGGGAGGCTGGACAGGTTTTAAAAGGTGGCATGAGCGCGCGCACATATTGACGTGCGGATGCGGAACGGGAAGGATACTTAACAAGGTAGGCGCACATGGGGAACTTAATCACGGTAGTGAAATTCTTTTGAACCATACTTAACAAGGTAGGCATGCATGGGGGACGCATTCGTGTTAGTGAAATTCTTTTGAACCGCAGTACTTTATCATCGTGGGGGTTGACACGCCACCAATGTTTGCATCTCGGACTCAAGGCTGTTATAACTGGGCTGTTATTGTGCATGACGTCTTTATTAAGGGGGTTGATACGCCACCTTTTCGCATCACGGGGCAACATTGCGTTTTATGGGCTATTGCTGCGATGAGGAATCTATAGGTACGCAAGTTTTGTTTGAATAAGGCGGCATGTGAGCACACAAGGGGCAGCTTTCTATTTTTACGTTTTCCCCATCTGGGCTATGCTCACGGGTGGATTATGAGTTTATGATGCGTTGTTGAATGTTTAGCAGAGGGGAGGTGATGCTCATCATTGGGTTACAATCTGACTGGGCTATGACTTCTTTTTCCACAATGGACATGCGCACTGGGGTTTATCGGAATATGCCGGGGACACGACGTATGTGACTTTCGTGTGGGGGATACTTACTAATAGCTCTCAACTAGTTCAACTGAATTTTCAACAGATGTCTGGTTCACTTTGTTATTACCATGGCGAATGTTATGACATTTAAGATGTGGGCATTGATACTTCGCTCACGTGTGGGGTGAATATGGCCATTCTTTGGGATTAGGATACACTAATGCATGGAAGGGGGTGGCTTTGGACCACTCGTTAGACAATTCGATATCAGGGTCCAGCCTTAACTGTTATAGATACAGTATTGAGAGCGAGGGATGATTGCACTACGTATTGGATTAATATTGATCCTATACAGGATTGCGTTTCCTTTACAATTGATGACCAGCCTGCGGACTTTTACGTGAACAAATGGGTTTCTAGCAATTGGGCGTATTGAACATGGTTACCTCTTGGATATTCTCCTAGCTTTAATTACTAGAATTGCTTTCTTTAGATGCCGGAAATCAGGCCGGACTGTGGACATCTTATATTAACTGCATAGTATTACCTGCACTAGGTATTTTGAAAGCGGGCATGATGATGCCCTGGGAATTCCCGAACCATCCAGCATACTAAGCTGGATTGAAAACTTTGATTCTGCGCTCGAACAGGATACTTTATCTTAAGGTGAGACCGTAGAGCCATGTTGTGCTGATTAGACTATGGACAGCTTTTCCTCCCCCACCCTCTTTACCCACTGTGTCTATTTATGCACCAACATTTCGGGTGACATATTAGCGATGTGTTCATGTTGAAGGTGATGCTTTGACTTATTCCCCCCTTTTTTTGTTTCCTCAATTTTTTGTCTTCACATTGTTTGTTTTTATCACTTTGTTTATTACTATTTTTACTATTTTCTCTGTTTTATATTATCTCTTCCAATATTTTTGCATAAAAATACTTTTTAAAATAATCTTTGGCCTTCTCTGTTTTTTGGAAATTTATTGGCCTGGACACATTCACACATGGAGGTATCTATGAGCCCAATTGATGTGTCCTATTTTCTATGTGATATTTCTTTTATGTATCGTTATTTTTCGTCAAAAGTGTTGTGCGTTTTGAGTCCTGTCGTGTTATGTCATGATATTTTAATTCTTATAAAAATTTATTTTTGGTAGTGTCTTTGGTTAATCGTTGTTATTTTATACGTGCTGGTATAGTGATGGCTGATTGTTCTTGACCAGCCATTGTCATTGCTAATCTTGGACTGTGTTCCAGTGGGGGCCTTAAATGAACCTCAAATAAAGCACAGTCGAGCTTTTATATCTGTATTGTTTAAAGGATTGATTATGGTTTTTCCATGTCCTGTGTCTTTCTCGTCTTAATTTGAGTTGATTGTCTGCTTTTTTTTTTTTTTTTTTGTGTATTGATTTTCAGCCCTGATGAAGTTCCTACTGTTTGGGAACGAAACATGTTGGCTGAGCTGTATGTGCTATTGAAAAATAAGTATAAATAAAGGTTTTGAAACAACAAGAGTGACTGAACTTCATTACCTGGCGCACCTCCATTCGCTTTATCGATTAAGGATCTGGAACCCAGAGGCACCACACAACGGCGGGTGCTGGAGTGAGAGTGCGCAGGACTTTGATATTAATGAAACTAGCGTGAGGTGCAGAGCTATAAGTCCGCTGTTGGAATCTCTTTCATTAGCTTATAACAAAGTATCAAGGCACTTAGGGGGTGGGTTTCCTCACCCCAAAAAATTCTTGGGCTTCCCTCAGCCAAACCCATCTTGGCCTAACATGCATAAACTGTCCACAACTCTACAAAAGAAAGACCCACTAAGAAATGGTAGACCCTCTGAGAGATATAGACAAAAACAGCATTAATGTTCAACATAGAGAGTCTGCATTGAAAGTACTAACAGGGTGGTATCTAACATCAGATAAACTTCATAAGAGCGATTGCAGGAGAGGGAACACCCCTGCACATTTGGTTGGTGTGCCCAATAATAAAAGTTTACTGGAAAATGAACTTGGCTGTAATAAAGGAGATAGTGGGGGTATCTGACAGCACAAATGTAATGATCCTTGGGATTGACCCCTAGAGTGGGAGGGACACTTTCTAGGTAGTTGGATATTAACATGCCAACTATTACTAATAGCGAGATTAACGATTGTAAGGTAATGGAACAAGAAATGGTGCTGACAAATTTGGGAAACTTACTGTCTTATATGGCAGAGCCCTCTTAAAATGTTCGATTGAAAGATTAATGTCAGTGGGACCACATTTTGGGCGAATTATAATGAGTGAGAAGTGTGGACTCTTAAACACTGCATGGGCATTGTATTGATGACTATTAATGTACTCAGATAGCTCTGTCAGGGTTGGGGAGGGAAGTTGATTTTTGACTTTGTATACTGATGTTACTCAGATATTTGATGTATTACTGTATTAGTAAGCCTTTACAGGTGGTTTGAGCGTTAAAATCCAATAAAATATGTTTACAAAATTAAGCAGAACCTTGATCCATCACACCCTACAAAGACCTGACTGATCTCCAGTGCCTTATTCCTATGAAAACTGTGGAGCTGCATTTATGGAAGGTGAACAATCTTATCTCTTACTACTAAATGTCATCCCCTCTAGGCATGGCACTAAATGCACCTTGACCTCTATTTTGGATGATCTAAGACTGACAGTGAACAAGACAAGGAGCAGCAGCACTGCTATTGCTGGATCTTTGGCTGCCTGTAACACCATGCACACCAGACTAGAAAAGATGGGCAGTCAAGGACTATCCTAGATCGAATGTCCTACTACCTCCAATGTCGACACGTCATTGCCTCACTGCATCCTCTCACAACAACTCATTCCCAAATCGAAGAATTTATTGTACAGTTAATTCAAACCTTTACAATCAATTTGTCATCGAACAAACTTTTAAAACATTTCGTTTTTTTAAAAAATCTTTCAATATAGATAAAATGTATTTTTATAACAATTTATAAAAAAACATTATAAACGAGCAAATCCATATAAGCGGCAAATAATTGATCCAATCCTGTTCCGAAACCATTGAATACCCAATACTGCATCGTTTGTATAGGCCTATAAGTTAAGGAAAGGTGCATCTAACCAAGGAGAGTAATACATAATGCAAGTATTTTGGGATCGAAAAATATTGTATGAAAGTGCAAATGTGGAGCAATAAGACCATAAAACATTCAGCACTTGGAAATCAGAAGAATATGTCATATGAAAGTGCAGGTGCGGAGCATTAAAACCATAAAATGACAATAGATTATTCAAACATTTTTTAGGCATCAGTAGAAAATAACTTTTGAAAGTACAAGTGCAGCGGATTAAAACCATACAGTGGCAAAGAGATATCAATTTAATTTCTTTTAGGTAAGACTAGGAGAGGAAGCAATTTCTCTTTTTATGACTAGCAGGCATGAATAGCAGATAGTTTTTTCCTAGTGATTCTTTTTTGTGTACCAACAGTTCATCATGGGATCCATAGATTTTAAACTTCCAATTACTGCCTGCCTGCAGGTCCGTATTCCAAGCGGATTAAAGGGAACTTTCAGCAGCGATCTTCTGTCTTGTAATAAGGCTGGGCATAAGCATGTAATGTGTATGATGTTTTCTTCAGCAGAGTTACACAACCTGCAGTACTCCTTTGCAGTCGTTTTTTCCACAATTGTTTATTGATTTCTCCAGGATGAAGGCCAAAGCAATAGTGAATAAAACCAATTTTTAAGTTTCTTGACCACCCGGCCTCTAAGTACGTTTTGCTCTTAAGTGTCTTATATCCCTTAAGAACTGACCAGACATGTGATCTACAAGATACCGTATCTTTGTCTTTGAGCAGTGATGATTTCTTCATAGTGACATTGACCAATGTTTTAAAAGCCACTGGAGAGAGGAATTTTCCTAAGTTGTATGAATATGTAGATCTTTAATTGCCAGGTCAAGGTAGAGGCGAGCAGGTGCAGTTTCATTCGTTTGCAGTTCCTGCCAAATAGCTTGGTACAGTTTACTTTCTGCGGCGAACCTTATTCTATTCCAGGTTTTTACGTAATCCCCTTTCCTCACTATTAACTGATTTACTAGACCAAACTCCAGTCTTATCTGGGCTGGGGAGGCATTTGGAGGGAGACGGAACAGTGCTCTAAAAACCTTCGATGAGCATGAGTTTATAAGTGCTGCATCTGTGCCCCGTAGAACTTCGCTTTCATATGGAACACTCAGAATAAGTTTTGCCGCTATTACTTTCAGTAGCAGTAGAAAGCTTGGTTTGTCCAGAGCTCTTAGTAGAGTATGAAAGGCCAGGATCAGGGCAGTAGCTTTCCTCATCAGCTCTTTTCTATGCTGTTTGAAAGTGTCTCTATCATCAAAAAGTACTCCTAGATATCTGTAGGTTGTTGTCCGCTCCAGTTAGTCACCATGTAGGAACCATTTATAACTTTTCTTTACTCTGCAACTCACTTCCATAACCTTTGTTTTCTTTAAATTCACTGTCATGCCATTAGTTGAAGAAAATGCACATAGCTTGTCTATGAATCGTTGCAGCCCGATCTTTGTCTGGCTGAGCAAGATAACACCATCAGCATATAATAACTTTGAAATATACATGGAGACTATCTTAGCAGCATGGGAGCTTACTACATCCAATTCGGGCGATAGGTCAACTAAAAACAAATTAAATAAATATGGTGCTAAAACACAACCTTGTTTTAGGCCATGAAATGTTAGCATTTTTCTGGGTAGGTTAGAACCATCTCTGATTCCCACCCTGGCCAAGGGGTCTGTATGTAGCATCTGTATGGCTTTTAAAAGTCTGGCCAGGATACCCTTGGATAATATATTTTGCCACAGAAGGTTACAATTCACACAGTCAAATGCAGACTTATAATCGACGTAACAGAGATAGAGTGGTTGCTTTTTTGCTGTAGTTTGTCCATTATTAATTGTAGTGCCAATATGTTGGTTGCTGTACCTGCCCCTCGGGTAAACCCTGTTTGATTTAGGAATACAATTTTATGGTCTTCCGCCCACCTCAGCAGATCTGTGAGTAACAGGCTAGCAAAATGATTGGCCTCGACATCTTGGAGGGTAATCAAACGATAATTTTCAGGTTGGTACCTATTGCCGTTCTTAAAATTTGGGTTATTATTGATCCCCTCCGTGGCTGGGATATTCTGTTGTTGTAATGCAGTTAAAAACTGGTGTCAACATAGCTGCTCAAACTGGAGACTGGGTGTAGTGCTGCTTACCCTTTGGGGGCAGAAGGGCATGCATGCGTTCTAGGCAGGACTTGGCTGGTGCATTGGTGGATTGTGGTGCCCTCTCACCTGTCCTAGGCAGTGGCCTGTTTAAGCCTTCTCATACCGGTCGGATTAACCCGAAGCCATGACCATGCATTTGGCAAGTTCAGGGGGATGCCACTATTTGCTATGGGGGCTCTTATCTGTGTCAACTCCATTATGGCTGGGAAACAAAAGGGCAAGCCCATGTAATCTTAGCAGAACCTGGGTGTGAAACAACTAAACAATAATGTTCTCTGCAGGAATAAATGTACACATTATTAAGTCAACCATAATATAATCTTATTGGACTTCACATATTCTTTGGCTCAAACGATTATGTCTAATTGCTTTATGTTGCACAAATACAGACTCCCCCTCTCCCCCCTCCTGTGCCCGTAATAAAAGACATTTTGGAGTTCTTAAGAAGAGCACAAGTTTTTACTAAGTTACACCCTCTTTGTTTATCTTACATTGTAAACATCAATGTCATTGCCTACTTAGATGATATTTTGATCTAGTCAACCTCCTTGAAGGAACATCATCAGCACGTAATTGAGGCGCTAAAATACTAACTTCTTAACCTATAAATGAGAAGAATGTCGGTTCAAAGTGACCTAAATGGGTTATTGGTATATATTCTCCACCGTGAAAGTTTATCTATAGATCCAGCAAAATAGAAGCGGTTTTGAGTTCCCCTTCTCCACCCTACATCAGGGAAATTCAGTGCTTCTTAGGTTCACCAATTTTTATCTTTGAATTAATTGGGAAATTTTCGTTATCACTCATGGGAAATTTCTCAAATCCTAAAGAAGGAAAATCTATAGAAATTATTTGTTTCAGGTGTGGCCAAGGCTGAGACCCACAAAGATGCGTATCTGTTAGGCCTCGGCATCGAGTCCCCGCCTACCCCACTAACCTCAACTACCAACACCCCAAATGGCACCAAAGTTGATTAGCAGAGGTCAGATTCACCCGATGTGATATGGAGAAAAGTCCATAATCTGCCCATCACAGCTCTTATTCCAACAACGCTGCTGCGCTAGCCAGATACAAGATGGCAGACAGAACGAAGATCCAAGCCTTGGGGGAGACAGTGTATCTGGATGGCAGTGACTCACTTTGAGCTTGGGCTCCTTGGTGACAGGCTGCCCTCCGGAAACAACGTCAGTGTGAAACACAAAAGAAAATGGTGGCACCTGGCCTTAATGCCCGCAGAGTCCACTTATTAGCTTGCAAGTTGGTGGATATCCTTGCAGATAGTTCCTCACGAGGAGCCACGGCCCAGGAGGGGCAGGCTCAGGCCTATAGTTGAAGCCTTGGGACCTCACCAACTGTCTACAGTGGATGAGAGCAGCAGGTGACAAGCTGGGCACCTGCATCCATAAAGCGTTTTCATGGGGCTCATTAGAGGAGTGTGGTGCTGACCCATGCAGGTCGTGGGCCTGCGACACTCAACTGACAGTGCCCCTGGGAGGGAGGTGCTCCCCAGTGCTGAAGTCAACATTTCAGTTGTGAAACAGAGCTTGAATGAAAAGGCAGTGAGAGCTCTCTGAGATGGCGTCTTGACCAAGAGATTGCAGGCTCAATCTACCATGCCACCATCAGCAATTAACAGCGCCTGATGTCCTACCCTTGACTGCTTGGCCCCAGGCCTGAACTCTCACTCTCTGATGGAGGCAATCCACACAACATCGCTCTGGCTTTGAACTGGGGTGAAATAACTATGTGAACCAGGCAAAACAGCTCCCCCAGCCTCCAGGCCCCTAGGAACGCTCCTAAAACAACCACAATGCTTCTACATAGCGTCAACTACCCAAGCATTCTTGGATCACCCCTCCTTTGCTGGCTTAGCCCAGATGGCAAAGGGAAAATGGGTGGCAACCAGGCAAAAACCCTGACAGCACTGTCCATTAAAGACTTGTTCAAAAGCCACAAAAATGATGCAGAGAACCTGCCAGGGTCACACAGATGACCAAATAGACTCTCAAGTGCCGGCAAACCAAAGAAGATATTAGAACCCTCCTCTAAGAACTACAGAAAGATCAGACCATCCTATGACAAGATTTGTCTGGCAAAATCTCAGGACTTGATTGTTCTCTTCTGGGGGCTGAACTTCAGCTAGATCGGGCCAAGAGAGAAAAGGCGCATGAGCAAGAAGAACAAGCCCTTCAAATCAGAGCTATATAACAGTGCCAACAAACTATGATGGACAAAATCGATGATGTTGAAAATTGGGCAAGATGCAACAATAAACTTTTAAGGGGCGTGAACAAGGACATTCCAAATCAAGATCTGGTGGCCCATGTACAGGCGGTATTTGCACACTTGCTCCAATGCCACCTGATCAGCCAATCCTCCTCGACCGCATACAAAGCGTGATCTCGGCTTTCCAAAAATGCAAAAACCTAGTCCTCGATGTGCTGACAAGGGTTCACTTTTTCAAGAAAAATAAAAGATTCTTCTGGAAGCTCAAAAGCAAGAACCGCTGATCTTTAAAAGCCATATCATCCCTCTTTAGCAGGATACACTGCCTACACTTTAGTCCGCCGGCGAGAATTTAGAGAAATCACATCACTTCTTCAGAAAGAGAAAATTGCATACAGATGGTGGATATACTTTCTGCCTCCGTTTCATGCTCAAATGAAAGCGCCATCTCGTCGAACATGCCCACAAAGTCGAGAACTGTTGGGCATCACTGAGCCATAATCGCTAGCCATCAATCAGGCTGTGACCCCAAACAGCAACAAGTAAGGCAAGTGGGCACAGCAATGAACCAGAAGCTCAGTGGGGAAAAAAAACAAAAATGAATGTGTCCTTGTGTAACGCACCTGGTGCTCATGTAAAGCGCTCTGATACCTGATACCTTCGGGTCAAGTTCGTGCTATATAAAACTCCGGAGAAAAAAAAAAAAAAACTTTGTCACCAATGCCTTTGACAAGAAAAAGAGACTTGGGCACAATCCTCCGACAAACTTTGACTGAAATTACTCTGGCCATTACATCTCTTGTGAACCGGCCGCTGTGTCCTTGCAATTTTGCCTAAGACATCTAGCCCAAACTATTGGTTTCTCATTTGAGGCCCACCTTAGTTCATGGAGCAAGCCCATTCAAGTTCCTCGTTTCCGAGGAACCCTATATGCCTACATTGTTATCATTACACAGACAGGCCCACCACGTTAGGGGCTCTGCCAGTGGTACATGGTTTTCTTATTGTTGTCCAGTTGTTTTGAGTTTCAGAGTGGACTCGCACACCCTACAGCCATACACCGGGTGACGCTGATTGTTACACAGCGGCGGGTGTGGAGGGGGGACAGTGGGAGAGTCCCCGGAAACTGTGAACATAGGACTGGGTCATTAGACTTCTGTCTGTGGCCCAATGACCATCCTGAAGGCAGGCACTCAAAAACACTTCCACTGACCATTCTCTGTCTGAATGTCCATGGCATCAAATCTTTAACCAAAAGGAGAGTGTTTCTCCAGTGGCTTTGCCACAAGGAGTTAAACGTTTCCCTTTAGGAACATCACCTACGAAAAGAAGATACCAAGCACTTGAGATTCTGTTGGTACTCCTCTCAGTTCCACTCCACATATACCGCCAAAGTGTGAGGACTCACCATACTCCTCTGTTGGGGCCTAGATTTTTCGTTGGCAGCTTCATTCACTGACAAAAGCGGAAAGGAAATTGAAGTAAAGGGCGCACTCTCTGATCTGGCTCTGTCTCCAACATCACACCTCTTAAGCTGATCCCACAGCCACGGATGGTCAATGAGATTGCGTTCCTAAACACATGCATGCAGCCGATTGTCATCCGCCAAACTTGGCCAAAGAGCCAATTTCCTTTTTACAGTACGCAGATGATATTGTGGTGTTGAGCCAAACCCCAATTGGATTACAAAGAGCGATAAACAACTTAGTAGCCTATTTGGACCAGGAAAACCTGGAATTAAACAAAGGGAAAACCAAGGTGGTACGCCTAATGGCTCCAAAAAAACCAAAGTTCAAATGGTCGTAAAAGGGGCAACTGTAGAAGAGCAAGCTTCTTACAAATACCTCGGCATAAAATTGGGGCGGGGTTCAACATATAAGGAACACAAAACAGACCTAAAAGCAAAAGCGCAATCGTTAATCTTCGCACATAGACTACTGTACAAAAAATTGGGCTGCCCGAATCACAACCACCTCTTAAAAGTGATGGCTGCCCAAATTCTTCCCACATTGTCATATGGCCTAGTCATTTGGTGCGGCAAGGAGGCCGACCTGTTAAACGAACTTCAGACGAAGGTTTATAAGGGCGTCTTCAATCTGCCAAAGTGTGCCTCCCCAGCTCAGGTTCGGCTGGAATTCGGCCTCCAGAATCAGAAATTCAGGGGCATGAATGGCTTTGTGAAGCTATGTCAAAAGTTTCGCTCATCCGAGCTTGGCTCATTGAATAGTCTTTGCTGGGAAGAAATTAAAAACCAGATGGATCAAGAAACACCAAACTCATGGGGAGCGCACCTGAGAAAATGTTTGTCGGAGCTTGAAATACAATTAGCATGGGACAGTACTACAGACCGGGCAAACTTCAGTAAATTGGTTAATGATGCAGCAAAGAAGAAATCTTTTTTGGAAGATAAAAAAGCAATTTCCAAACATCAGCATGGGTGGACTGTGATTAACTCTTACACGTCTTTAAAGCCCCAAGCTTACTTAGTAGCTCATTTCAGCGTTGTGTTAAAAAAGAGCTTTATTGATTACCGGTTGGGCATGCACGATTCGAAAGACCTACAGCCATCTTGGAAAAGCAACCAACAAACAGTGCACTGTCGATTATGTGGCTTTTTAATGAAACATTAGCTCATCTGCTATGCGCATGCCCTGCAGTTATGGACTTGAGAAGACAGCTTTTAAAACCCATTTTTAACGAATTGAACATTCGCACTTGCAGGCAAGCCGTGACACGCTGGATGGAAGGGTCTTCCATAATCTTGTCCTGCAGGGGTGTAAAATTTTTGGCAGAAGTAAGGAAACTTTTACGGCAAGTCGATCTAGTGGAAAACAAAAAAACATGATCAATGCTGACATGGGTTCAGTCGGTTAACTGCATCAGCTCACAGGCCCACGTAACAAGCGGACTAAATGCCTAACCTATTATGGGACAATTTGAACAGTAGAATTTTTTAGAAGATTGTTTTAAATTTTTATGTAAAGTTTTGCACATTATCTAAGTACATCTTACTTCAATAGGGCTAGTTAATTTAACATCATTTGACCAACTCAGTTGTGTCAGCTCTTCTAAAACAGTGAATGCAGATGGTCTTTGCTTTGAACTCATATCACGTTATTTTGCCACTTCGAAGATCTATCCAGGAAAAGTAATTTTTGTTCAAATTATAACATCTCATGCCGGTGGCTCAGCATTCGCACTTTAGTTAACAACTTATGTGCATCTTCAATGTTGTTCAGATTTTTAAAATTGCATATTCTTTTACTATTGGGTGGAGACCTAGGGGCTGATTCCGATTCGGGCCGGAAATCTCTCCGACCGAGCCGGACCCGGAGAGATTTCCGACCGAATCGGACCCGTGCAGCCCGACCGAACGAGTACGATGCGCACGTATGCCATCAGACTCGAGTCGGTCGGACTCCCATTGAAGTCAATGGGAGCCTGTCGTCACAACGCGTACGCGGGCTCCCATTGACTCAATGGGTGCGAGGCAGACAAGAGCGCCCCCTACAGCGTGTACGCGGCGAAGCGACTCGCGCCGTACACGCACAGGTAGGGGGACCCATGGGTCCCCCTGTGTGCGACTCGCGCGGCTACGCGTACAGGGAGTCCGACACGGACCCCCAAAGTGCGGCTCCGACTGCTCTTTCGAGCCGGAGTGCGCGGCTCGGTCGGACTGCTCGCGGCGCGCATCGTACTTACCCGGCCGGGGAACGTCTCCATTGCGCGGTGCGAGTCGAGTCCGAGCGAGTCGGTCGGTGCGGTTAGACCCGGGAACGAGTCGGTCGGGACGCCCGGACGAGTCGGTCGGCGATTTCGCATCGTACTCGCTCGCCCGGACGCGCGTACGAATCGGTCGGGCAATAGGGCTCCGAATCGGATCCGGTTAAGCCGAATCCGATTCGGAGCCCTACCGGCCGAGATCGGAATCGGCCCCTTAGTTGGAGGTTTTTATCATTTGTGTAGGACAAGAAATTTTTATATATTGTAAATTGTAACGATTTTAAGTAATTACATACAATAAACTATGATTGATTGAGATTGCGTTCCATGATCTGGCACTGTGTGGAACTATAAAAGAATCAATTCAACAATACTTTGAGATAAACGATAATGGGGACGTTACAGAGGCAACCACAGGGGATGCTGTGAAAGTGGTTATCCATGCCAAATTGATTCCCATTTTATGACTTTGAACACACAGCTAAAAGGAAAATAGAGGACCTAGAAGTTCGGCTTCGGCAAGCAGAACAAAAATGTAAGCAAGAAGGATCACTCAGAGTTAAATAGGACAAAAGCTCTGTGGAGAACTTAAGAAAACTAGCCATGAAATAGGTGTCTTGCAAATTGCATTACCACTGTGTAACAATAAATAAGAACAGCAGTACTCACCTGGGCGCCATCTTGCAACTCTCCCCTCGAGTCGACTTTAAAAGGGAAAAAAAAGACAGTGCAGTGGAAGAAGTACAAAGCTCACGGGGAAAGAAAGAGAAGACCGACATAAAAAGAGATCTCATTTTCCTCCCTCAGGATGTAACCTAGGAAGTGGAAACATACTCCCATGCATAGGTGATGGAGTCACCTGAAACAGAAGTGTGGAAAAGAGCTGAGAGCGTGGAGGAGCGGACCGGACCCGATGATTGATGAGATTCAGGGAATCCATACTGAGAGCAGAAAGTCCAAGAGAACGAGTAGAGGCTCCACTCACTGCTGTAGCGCCTCCCTCGGGACAGACCTGCAGACTGTAGAGGTGCCCCGCTTCCACCACACTCCAGGAGGGGCATATCTTACCCTGGTGGGTGCCCGCTTACGTGACTGGAGGTGGAGGGGAGGAAGCGGGAAGGGAAAAGAGTCTGTTGGGGACTTGGAGGTATCAAAATTGTGATTAACTGGCAAAGGTTGTTCCTTATGAGGAAATAGGAGAACTTTGAGGAAAAAGGCTTTTTGCAGGTTTACCACCACTTTTTGCACCCCACTTTGACTACTAGGTACTGGTGTAATGGCTTTGACAGGCCCTAAGCCCTGCTAAACAGGACTCAATATATGTGCTCTGACTCTTAAAATGGTATATGTTTAATTAGCTGTCCCAAATTGGCATAGCCCAGCTTACTTGTAAGTCCCTAGTACATGGTACCAGGGGTACCTAGGGCTGTAAGTTGATGTATCTCTCATGGACTGCAGCACTAGTTGTGCCACCACGAGTACAACAAGGTAAAACATGGATCCCAATCTGCCACTGCAGACTGGAAGGGCATTTTTAAACTGCTAACTTGACTTTGCCCTTTTTAAATATGTGTAAGTTACCCCTAAGGTAGGCCTAATGAGCCCTAAGGAATGGTGCTACATGATAAAAAGTGGAACATGTACTTTTACATGTTCCAGCAGTAAAAACTCTAAATAGTCATTTTTACTGTGAAAAGGCTAGTAGCCCATTTGCAAATACAGAGTTGCAGGATGACACCTCAGTCCTCCTAACTTCTGAATGGGACTACTAAAGTTAATACTGTTAAGTATCAAAAGAATCAGTGCATTAAATCTGATTTAATAGTTACATCGAATGTAATGTCACAGATGGGCAAAGTGCAACTTTAGAAGTTACCATTTTAGTTTCGAGTGCCCGTTTACTGTTGTACTCAGGGTCTGTCCTGCAGACACCTTTCTGTCCTCATGGGGAGATGTGCTAACTACCCCCAGAAAAGATAACAATAAAGTTCTGCCACTGGAGGAGGTATTACCTCCCTCAGACAGTAATTCACATGGGTATTAACCCAGAAGGCGAGCTTCAAAGGCCAAGCCGCCTTTGAAGGGCAAATGGGGAACACTTAGGAGAGGGGCTGCTCTATTGTCTAGATAGACAGGCTGGCAATAAGGACAGGGGAGGGGAAGCCAGCTGTCAAACTGGTTCTCTAGGGGTTTGTGGCCCCCTTGTTAGCTACACCTGTGGATTGGGCTAGGGAGCTCGGGTGAGAGTGGTTTACCATGATGGGAGTGGGCAGAATGGTGCCTCTTGGGGTAGCCAGATGCCATACTTCCCAGAAAGTGGTCATCATGAGGGAGAAAACATAATAGCCCATTTGGCTACCAACCACATCCTACCCTGAGGGCATTTTCTGAGCATAAATAGGGAATCCCTGGCACACAACACTCAGATCTCATCTGGACTGGAAAAAGGACTACCCTGCTGCATCGTGGAACCAACAAGGAACAGCTGCACTGACGTAGACTGCACCTGCTGAACCTGTTGGCTAGCAAAGGAGAGGGACTGTGCCTGCTATGTCCTGCTCAAGGAGAAGTCTTCAGAGCCCAGCCAAAGGCAAGAGACTTCAAGGGTCAGTTAGCTAATAGCTGACCTCCTGTTCAAGGAATAGGGACACAACAGCTGAGACACCTGCTGGGGAAAGATGGTAGCCCAGAATCTTCAAGCTGCCGCCAACCGTCGCCATGCAGCACCAGAGACCAGGTCCTGATGCTCAAAGTTGCACCCGAGTTCGCTGAGCCCAAGAGAGTTGCAGCTTGTTTACCCAGAAGTCGTGTTATTGCCCAGGGAAGAATTTGGCTCTGACCGTTAAACCAGGCAACTAGTGGCCCAGTGACTACTGGACTTCTAACCCAGCACCGAGAGGACTTAGAGGGACTTCGACCCTGTAACCAGGACCGCCTCACCCCTTCGTGGACCAAGGAGTAGCTGCAGTACGACCCCTGTCGACCGCATTTATATCCACGGCATCCTTTAGCATTTTCAGCATCCTTCAACCTTTGCATAGGAATCCATTGCAAAAAGGATAAAGTGCCTCACCTGTAAAGATAACTGATTCTGAGGATGTTTGCTGGTCCCCCTGACTGACTCCCTACTGGAATTGGTCATCTAAAGTGACTCTAGGTGACCACATTACAACTAGCCCAACATTTTAGTGAAAACAATTCTAAGTGTCAAATTCGTTGTATTTGCCAATGCTTGCACGCGGTCAAGTGAAATGCTTTGATTTACTATACCTTGTAAATTCTATATCTCCCAAGTGAAAATTCATCCTGAAATACTTATCTGGCCTGCCGGTAATCCTTGGTGTTTCCTGTAATGTTGTTCTGCTTCCCTAAAGTGGACCTTACCAGACAAAGTCTTTCTTTCTTGCAGCCCCAGATGGACCCTAACAAACATACAAATGTCACCTATCCCAAAACGATTTTCACTGCAGTGCAGTGAATATTCTTGTTCAAGCTGGTCATTTGATTTTATCTGAATGTCTTGACTACATTATTTGTTTGTCAAGAGTCTTTGTGTGAAATGGATCCTGGATGCCTGTGAACAGTTGATGCCGGCAGATTACCATCCAGCAGACGTGAGTAGACACTAAAGAGCACATACTTCAGCTGTTCATCTCCTTATATACATTCTAATTATGCCCTGAATCGATTTACTCTTCAATTCCTCTAGATGGCTATGTGTATCATGTGTAGACAATATAGGGCTTCCATGTCACCCCTGTGAATCCTCTAGAAGGTCGTGTAGCCCCCTTTCTGCTAAAAATGTGTGCACATGAGTCTCTCCATTCTAGTTTCAGGGAGTGCCCTATAGAAATTTACTCTGGTTGCCTGCAACCGTATTTACGCCTGTGTTTCACCACACTACCTTCATGAGTAGTCTCTAAAGATCACTTGCTATGACTGTGTCTCTCCCACGCCGGAGAGAAGGACTGTTACTGGATGGACACTTAACATCTTCTATCTCTGTAAGTTGCTATGCACTGCGTTGACCCTATACCATGCCTGCTTGTATCCAGTGCAAGTCATGAACTGGCTCAAACACTCCACCACTTTTTATTGTATTCTTTCCACACTTCATGCCCTCACAATCTGGGGTTTTTCTATCCCCTTGACAGCCTGTCTCCAGGCCATACCATGGACTCTTCCACTCCTGCCCATGGGTGGATCTCTGGTAATTTATTGTTAATCAGCAGTTAACAACAAAATGCATGTGCACGATGTGTCACACTTCTGCCCAATACATGCCTAAGCACAGCGATCGATCTAATATAGAATATATACTTATGTCCTACACATAGATGAAGATGTGTGTAATTGGCTGAGACGTACCGCCCAACAACACTAACCAAGAAACGGTACAGAAAAACATCCAGCAGAACACATCTTCTACTTCAAACACAATACAGATGTGTTGTATAGTTATTTAAAGTGACATACCCAACAGTACTTTACACTAAGATGCATCCCAGAAACGTACAACAGAACATCTCACGCACTCAATGAAGCAATGACTGCTGAACAATCACAGGCTAGTTGGCCGCAACGGTTATGGTGGAGCAGGCAATATAGTTACCTTCCATATATCAAAGGGCGATGAGAGCTACGTTGAAATCTGTATTCTGATTAAAGGCTTGTTTTTAGTCAAAGTTTTAGAGATTTCCAACAGTAGTTATTTATGGGCCTGTTGGCTCTAGTGTTTTAGTTTGGGCTCATCATAATGCTTTACTCACTCCATGGAGAAGAGTTCAGGTTTTTCAGCAGCAGATTGAAGCGGTAGGTGATATGACTCTGACTTCCAGCCCAGACTCACTAAATGAAAAAGAGAAAGACAAAAGGCTCCCACACTATTTCAACCACTGGGGGAATAGCAGGACATACCAAAGTAGACGAATGCAGTGTTCAGGATTGAATGTCATTTCTTGGCTAGAAAGGCTATGCTCTCCTAAACGTTTGATTGTTTTTGTAGTGTGCCTTGAAGATTTGGCAGTCTGATAGTCTACTGGTGGTCATTGATTCTGCTGACATTAATCAGCAAAGTCCTAGACATTATTAGACAGAGGTACAGCCATGTATACCCCTACTGCCCTTTCATATCAGGCTGCTACCTGCTGGCAGCTGATTCTACACAAGGACACTGGCCTTTTTGCCTCCATTGTAGTGGATATGTTGCCTAATCACCCACTCTTATACAATCTCTGCAATCTCCCATAGCTGGACTCTCTGGTTTCACCCCTATTGTGTGTAGTGTTGCCACTGTGTAGTGTGGCAAGGAAATTATGTTCATGGTGACTTGTGATGTCACAGGAAGGTAAAGCAAAACAGTAAAAAAAAGTTTAGCTCCATGTTGGTTTTGTCCTCATGAAGATTTGAGAACAAGCATGTGCTGCCCCTGGGCCTTTTGCTGCAGAAACCCAGTACATATGTGGGTTGTTTGGGACAATACTAATAATCAATGGAAAGAGGGGGAACGAGAGGAGTAGCCTGTCCAGAGAGTGGTTAAATGTTAGGCATACTTATAAAGCGCACTATCAATCAATCGATCAGGGGTTTGTTAAAGCGCGACTACTCACCCGTAAGGGTCTCAAGGCGCATGGGGTGGGGGGGAGGGGTGCAGGTTCCATTCCATCAAGGAGGGGGTCTGTCGAAGAGCCAGGTTTTGAGGTTTCTTGCGAAGATGGGGAGCGATGTTGTCTGTCTGAGGTGGAGCGGAAGGACGTTCCATGCTTTGGCCGCGAGAAAGGAGAAGGAGCGGCCTCCCGATCTGGTCTTTCTGGTGCGGGGGACCACGGCGTAGGAGAGCTGGGCTGATCGTAGGGTCCTTTGGGGTGCGTGGAATTTGAGTCGGCTGTTCAGGTATGCTGTTCCGGTGCCGTGGAGGGCCTTGTGTGCGTGGGTGAGCATCTTGAAGGTGATTCTGGCCTCGACGGGGAGCCAGTGGAGTGTGCGCAGGTGCAGGGAGATGTGGCAGTGTTTTGGCAGGTTGAGGTCCAGTCTTGCGGCGGCGTTCTGGATGTTCTGTAGCTTGCGGGTGAGGTTTTTGTTTATTCCGGCGTAGAGTGCGTTGCCGTAGTCGAGTCTGCTGGTGACCAGGGCATGAGTGACGGTCTTTCAGTGTTCGAGGGGGATCCATTTGAAGGTCTTATGAAGGAGGCGGAGGGTGTGGAAGCAGGAAGACGAGACAGAGTTGATCTGGCGGTCCATTTTGAGCTCGGAGTCCAGGATGATTCCCAGGTTGCGTGCGTGGTACATGGGGGTTGGCGGGTTTCCGAGGGCGGGGGGCCACAAGGTGTCGCTCCAGGCGTCGGGGTTTGGGCCCATGATGAGTACTTCTGTGTTGTTGGTGTTTAGTTGTAGGCAGCTGTTTTTCATCCATTTGGCGACGGCTTCCATGCCTTCTCGAAAGTTCCGTCTGTCGGTGTTGGGCTCGTTGGATAGGGAGAGGATGAGCTGGGTGTCATCTGCGTATGACACGCTGTTGAGTCCGTAGGTTCTGACGATGGGGGCGAGTGGAGCCATGTAGATGTTGAAGAGCGTCGGGCTGAGGGAGGAGCCCTGGGGGACTCCGCAGGTGGTAGGTGTGGGGTCCGAGAGGAAAGGGGGGAGTCTGACCCGCTGCGTCCTGCCGGAGAGGAAGGAGCGGATCCCTATCACCCCACGGGCATCCTGGCGCTGGTGTACATTAACTTGAACCATGCACATATATTACAGTGAAGGTCATACCCAAGAAGGTCCTAAACAGCACCATTAGGATAGAGCCAGGTCTTCAATTTCTTTCTAAACTGCAGAAGATCTTCCACCTGTCTGAGGCTGGTCGGAAGTGAATTCCACAGTCGAGCGGCTGCAGTACTAAAGGCTCTTCCTCCCAGTTTTATTCTCTTAAACCTAGGTGCCTTTACAAGTTTAGCTGAGGATGATCGCAAGCTTCTGGTAGGGACATACCATTTAAATTTACTCTGCAATGGTTTGGGCCCTAGGCCGTGTAAGGCTTTAAAAACAATACAGAGAGATTTAAACTGACTCCTCTGTGGCACTGGGAGCCAGTGAAGCTCGCTGAGGGCCAGCGAGGCTGATGATCGCCGTGGTTTCATAAGTGCTAATTTAGCAGCAATTGTCTGACTTCTCTGAAGTCTCTCGATCAGGTATTTTGGGGCCTCCAGTAGAAGGGCATTGCAATAATCCAGCCGGCTCAGAACAACGCTTCTCACTATCTGTGCCCTAGATGAAAAAGGCAGCATTGGAAGGATCTTCCTTAGCATTTTTATAAGGGAAAAACTAGTCCCCACTGTTTTATTTACCTGAGATTCTAAGCTCAACCTCGCATCCATTGTTACTCCCAGATTACGTACAGCCTCAGATGGTATCAGTGGCTTATCCACTGGGATTGGCCAAAAATTTGCCGGGAGCTGACGTGGGATTTGCTGGGCTGCATAGCATAAGATCTCTGTCTTATCACTGTTAAATTGTAAGGAGTTATTTTTAAGCCAACGTGTAGTATCCTGCATGCATGTATGGAAGTTTTCCAGTGATAATGATTGGTCCCCTTCCAGTGACAAGATGAGCTGAGTGTCATCTGCATAGTTCACCAGGCTGACATTATGGGACTTGATGACAGATATCAGGGGGCTCATGTAGATATTAAACAGTATTGGACTAATCGCCGATCCCTGAAGTACCCCATGCTGAATGTTAGTGAAGTCTGATTGATATGGGGGTAGTGCAACTGCCTGTTGTCTATTTGACAAATAAGATTGAAACCATTTTAAGGCCGTGCCCGTTATCCCAACTTCATTAAGCCTTGTCAGGAGAATTTTATGGTTCACCGTATCGAATGCGGCGGACAGGTCTAATAGAAACAGTATAACTGACTGTCCCTTGTCCGCTCGCATTCGAAGTTCATCCAAGACTGTCACCAGGGCAGTCTCTGTTCCATGTCCCGGCCGGAAACCAAATTATACGTCCTCTAGTTTATTGTTATTTTCCAAAACAGTTAAAGTGTTTTACTGACCAAACGTTCTATGATCTTCACGGGATAGGATAAAAGGGAGATAGGTCTATAGTTTTTTGGGCACAAGGGGTCCAGAGTAGCTTTTTTCAGAAGTGGTGTTATTATCGCTTGCTTCCACAGGTCGGTACTACCCCGCTGCTCAGTGATTGTCCACAAATCTGTCGGAGCCGCGGGAAAAGCTCTATACCTAGCTCTTTCCAGATCCTGTGTGGTAGAGGATCCAGTGGGGAACCTGAGGAAACACTTAGAGCTAATCTATTAAACTCCTCCTCTGAAGGTATCTCAAAATGGTCAAGCGTTATCAATTTACCCCTGCCTACCCAATCCTCCTTCTGAATTAGTAGTGATGGCCCTTCACTCGTACTGCTAAGGTCCTCCCACTTGTCTAAATCACCCAATCCTAAGCCATCAATAATTTTACTGATCTTTTCCTCAAAGAAGATCGCTAGGCTGTCACAGAGGTCCTGTGTGGCGTTAATCCTATTTTTTGTACAGTCAGGATTAGCGAGATCCTTCACTATTTTAAATACACTTCTAGTGCTATTAGATGCTTTTAGAATAATATCTGCATAGTATTCTGCTTTTACTATGGAAATTTCTTTCTTGTAGTTACTTCTTGCATTTTTCAGAGCGATGCCCCTGGTCCTTTTGCTGCAGAAACCCAGTACATATGTGGGTTGTTTGGGACAATACTAATAATCAGTGGAAAGAGGGGGAACCAGAGGAGTAGCCTGTCCAGAGAGTGCGTCCTCCCTAATATTAACCACAAAAATAGCAATCAGGACAAAAGGATGACCACTGGGAAACTAGTGGTTAATTAGTGGAAACCCATTACTATATAGTGTGTTGATTTCATAATATTTGGAGACAAACTCTCACCCACTAACCTAGATGGCATGCTTCATCATTGGGTTTGCCTCACATCCGTCCAACATTTTTTAGGGGAACACATGGGCTCACAAAGATATTGGGAGTGCTTGGGATGGAGTATAATGTGACTCCTACTTATGGTATTGGGATACAGTGCCCAGTTTAAACAAAAATCCTTATTGAAAGACTGTTTATTGAGCCAGAATGTAGAGACATGTAGCTACTAAATTCGTAGGAACCGTATAACACTTTTTGTGTGTTTATTTCATGTTTCATGCCACATGTCTCTACAGGTTCCTAAGCAGAGATGACTCGACTCTAGACGCAATTATTACTTATACGCGCATGAGCTCCAGCCATTCTGGCTCAATACACAGTCTTTCTATAGGGATTATTTT
Organism: Calotriton arnoldi; assembly: GCA_963921515.1. Taxonomy (NCBI): domain Eukaryota; kingdom Metazoa; phylum Chordata; class Amphibia; order Caudata; family Salamandridae; genus Calotriton; species Calotriton arnoldi. Next base: position 2,415,070 of record CAWUFW010000695.1, on the reverse strand, counting down.
TTAATTGTGTTAAAGGCTCACTTGGTGTTGAAACAGGAGGAACTCCGAACACTAGCCCTAGAGGCGGTTAAACGTGCACACATTGCACAGCAAAAATGCCTATATGAAGCTGGGTACTAGGCCGGAAAGTTCTGGCCTGGCTCAGTGCCAGAGAAAGGGACCGGAACTGCATATAGCTACCTGTAGCCCCAGACCGCACGCCGGCCCGAGATTGCATAGAGATAGCTAACGCAATCGCGGATCATTTGCGGGCCTTCTACTCCGCAAAATACATGAGACAGAGGCAGAGGTGAGGGAATGTATACAGGACTGCCCTAGTAGGTCATTAACAGACCTTGAAATACAAACACTAGAAGAGAACCTCACACAGAGGAAATCCAGCAGGCTCTCACACAACTACAATTTGGGAAAGCCCCGGGTCCTAATGGACTCCCGGTGGGATTTCTCAAGCGGATGGCTTGTGAGATAGTACTGTTATGTTTCATATAGGTACCCTAATATAGGCCCGGGTAATATCATACACCTTCACCTACATTATCTCCCTTATACTACACAGTAACAAGCTTTTAGGATTGAACCTTTACCTAGTTCTAGCCCTGGGCACAGAAGGAGGGATTTTGCCTGAACAATAGCGTCCTATAACTCCATCAATGGACTCATACAGTATGAATGAATATTTATGAGGGTTCTTGGAAACCAGGCAGAGGCTACACCACCTGCATAATATCTACGTACAAGGTTCATCCCATACGTCATCCTCAAATCCAACAAAGGCTAATACAAGAAGCAAGGGACAAAGAAACCCTAGATATTTCTTGTATAAATACAGCACATCTTGCTAGGGAAGGGAGAGGAGACCGAGACTTCCAGGCCGACACACTGACCAGAGACACTGAGGCTCCTGCATGCAGAAGCTCCAGCTGACAGTGGTCTAACACATCCCTCGCGGGGTGTCCAACTCGAGACCAGGACAGGGTCCCACACTCTCTCACTTCAGGTAATGGGGTTAGACTAAATCCTAGAGGGATTCTTGGCCTCACACCTACTCACATGCTAGAGACACTTAGGTACATCGAGATAGGCATCGTAGGTGGTCGCGCACATTTTATCATGCATTTTATATTCATGTATGTATTCATGATTATTGCAAGATGGTAGAACTATACTATCCTTTTATTTTCACTATACTGCTAATCATATATATCTGCTACTGTCTAACGGTTGTTGCAGCACATCTATTTTACACTAGAAGAACAACTGTGCAATAAATTCTTATTGTAACACGCCCGACTGTTTCTTCTGTGTAACTCTCTGAGACCGAATAAGTGAGCACGAGTGACTGAGCGAAAAGTAGTATATTGTTTCCACGATCCTGGGGGATCAGGGTTGTCATGTTCTGAGGTTGCCAGAAACTATTCTCTCCCCGATAAGAGGAGATTCTAGTGGCACTGTGAGCTAGCTAAAACAGAAAGGCTAACATTCTCGGTGGGGGTGCTCACAGCCAGTCTGCCACCAATCCTACAGTTTATGTTATCCGAATGCGCAGATCCTGTATGGGTAATACAGGAACTACACAACAGTACCACCACTCCATCAAATGTTTACAGAGGCCCATAGTAAGGGCACACTCGCAGCTGACATGGACGTGACAACGATCATACCCAAGGCAGGAAATCCTACTGGCCTATCTCGCTACTCAACGCACATACCAAATTCTTAGCGAAGGTGCTAGCAAAGAAACTGATGAAGGTGATACTGCAATTGGTGCAACCGAACCAAAATGTCTTTATGCCACAGTTCCACAAAACTCAACCTACGCCGCTTATACAATAACATGGCAGCAGCAAGGAACCCGCCTGTGCCACTGACCATTGCCTCGCTAGATGCAAACAAAGCGTTCACCTCCTTGAAGTGGCCTTTCTTGTTTAAGACCCTAAGTAAAATGGGTTTTTAGGCCCAAATTCACTAAGTGGGTGCAGCTGCTATATACAAACAGTAGGGCTAGAGTTAGGGTGAAAGTGGTTGTGAGAAGGTGACCAAACCATATACTGAGAAAGTGGTATAAGAACCACGACTCAAGTCAAGACAGTGTCGAGAGGACGTAGAAGTGCTGGGACCCCAAGGAACCACCCAAGGTGAGTAGATAGGGACCCCACGGAGAGCGTGTGCAGTGGAGAAACATGATCGCAGGCTCCGTACAACTCTATGTGCAAGTCGCGTTTGGATTTTTAAAGATTAAGGACCCTTCCCAGTGGACCCTGAAGAAACCCCGTGGAAGACAGAAGTTTGGAGAGCCACCCCACCTGTGGATACCCTAGTACCCACGTTACCTACACCAGGGAAGCCGGGTGCATACGTGTGAAGTGGTGTCTGAAACCGCCGTCGAACCCAATGGAGGACTTCAGGAAAGTGCCGCTGTTGAAGAAGGAGAAAGTGTCTGGTGGAATCCAAGGATGGATTCTTGATGAGAGGTACCTGCAAGCAGAGGGGACAGAGTCTATGTCACTCAGGGGTGACCAGGAGACTTGGAAGACGAATGCCCTCCGATGTCGGGTGTTGCAGGATGGATAACGAGGACCTTGACTCTGCAGCTGTAAGGACCAGGCAACACTGAAGATGACCAGGAGCAGGGCACAAGCTGTCCCACGAAGGATGTCGAGTGCTGAGGGGTCGGTGTTCGGCAGGAGTACCAACAAGCCTTGGCAAAGGCAAGCCACGCAGGAATCAAAGAAGGAGCAACGTCGGGACCAGCAAGGTCCAGGGGACTCACCAAAGGCAAGGGAGTCAGGGCAGGCCCTGAGTTATCAGGGGAGCCAGGGCAGGCCCTGAGTTATCAGGGGAGCCCAAAAGAAACAAGTGTGACCCTCAAGTGGACCCACAGGCAGGAGGCACTGGAGTCGCGAGAGGACCTCAAGCAGCTCACCAAAAGATGCAGGCCACGATGCACACGATGCGGTGTGGCTGAAGATTCTGGTCACTGGAGGCGCTCGAGGTTGGGGCTACTTGGAGCCCGAAGATCTTCTTGCAAAGAAGCCAACAAGCCTTTGCAACTGCAAGTTGGACGTGTGCACAGGGGTTCGGTTATTGCAACCCCCACATGGATACTGGCCTCAAACTTGGTGAGAGGGCAGGGCAGGCCTCGGGAGCTGTAAAAAACCACCACCTGTGTTGCAGAGCCTACTGAGTCCGGAGGAGCTCAGGATCTGCAGACCGGTCTGCTTAGTTGCGGTGCCTGTGAATGCAGGGGAGTGACTCCTTCACTCCAAGGGAGTTTTCTTCAGGTGTCTTTGATGCTTCACAGACCTTGGAAGGTTCCTGTATGATGCACAGGCAGCAGACTGGAAGGGAGACGAAGTCAGGCCCAAATGCAGTCCAGCGAAGTCCAGAGTGCCCAGATGGTAGAAGTGCAGTGGTGTCTGATCTGAATCTTATCCCACGACGAATCTAGGGACCTACACCCAGGTAAGCCCTTAAGTACCCTAGGGAAAGGGTTGGGAAGATTCAGGTTACCCTCCCAGGGGAGGGTCTGGACAGGGGGGAGGTTACTCCCATGTCCTTTGTCCAGTTTTGCGCCAGAGCGGGAGCCAACGGCTTCCAGAACTGGTGAACTAGTCGAGGCTAGAATCACCTTCAAGATACTCACCCACGCACACAAGGCCCTCCACGACACCGGACCAGCATACCTGAACAGCCGACTCAAATTCCACGCACCCCAAAGGACCATACGATCAGCCCAGCTCTCCTACGCCGTGGTCCCCCGCACCAGAAAGACCAGATCGGGAGGCCGCTCCTTCTCCTTCCTCGCGGCCAAAGCCTGGAACGACCTTCCATTCCACCTCAGACAGACAACATCGCTCCCCATCTTCGTAAGAAACCTCAAAACCTGGCTCTTTGACAGACCCCCTCCTTGATGGACTGGAACCTGCACCCCCCTATCCCTAGCGCCTTGAGACCCTTACGGGTGAGTAGTCGCGCTTAACAAACGCCTGATTGATTGATATGCATGGGGACACCAAATGTGCCATGCAGACTTTCTGGCGCTGGCGAGCGCACCCACCCGGTCCCAATACACTAAATCCTGTCTGGGAGGTGGTCACGCCTCCCTGTGATAGGATGGCTGTTGTTCCACCTTCCTCTGTTCGAGCTTGGCTCAGCAGCAGGAGGGCAGAAATGTGTCTCTGGTCGGCAGCAACCATTTTGTGCTTTCCTGGTCTAGAAGGTTGGCACCGGGAACATTGAGAGCCTAACGGAGGGCTCTTCCAGTGCTTGGAATCATACCCCCACACCGTTTATGGTGTGGGGGTATGATTCCAACATGATAGGATTCGTTGCAGCCGTTTTCGAGATGGTCATCGCATAATTACGTGGTGCCCCTCTATATAGTATATGGCTGCTTCACTGACAACCCGGGAGAAAGGACTCCGTCGGCTGCAGGGGTGTCCTGCTCATGCAGGGGCACCCTCTCACTTAGAACCAAGCACCCTGCCTTCAGGATTGCAAAGGCCGGCGATAGGGGTGACTTATAGGTTTTAAGTGCAGTGACCCTTAGATATAGGAAACCTATATCTTAAGTAACTGGTGCAAGCACCAACTTACACAGGCAGTAGTGGCAGGCCTGTAGATCCATTTTGCATGGTCTCCCATGGGTGGCATAATGCATGCTTCAGCCTATGGGAGACCTCTGGGGTACCTATGCCCTTGGTACCTTAGTACCATATACTAGGGACTGATAAGGATACCCCAGTATCCAATCTGGAGTGTACCTAAGTACTCAACACAACAATTTAAGGTGAAAGCAGCTAGACTGGGGTCCTGATTAGCAGGATCCCAGTCAGACTAATCAAAATATTATTTAGCATTTGTTATTTAGCATTTGTAGAGCGCGTAGCTACCCAAGGGCATCCTTGGAAGTGGTTAGTTAGTACAAAAGGTGAATGTTAGATTATAGGAAAGAGTATTGGAAGAGCCAGGTCTTGAGAAGTTTTCAGAAGGGGAGATGTCGGGATTCCGAGCGGAGGTCTAAGGGCATTGTGTTCCAGAGTCTGGCAACATTGTAGGAAAAAGACCTTCCTCCACTTCTTGACCTTCTGATTTTGGAGATGACTGCGAGGTTGAGGTTGGCCGAACTAAGGCATTTCCTAGGGCAGTAGAGGGTAATGAGAGAGCTGTTGATAGCTGGACCCTTTCCCCACATGGTCTTATGGGCTATACACAGCGCCTTAAACTTTACTCTTTCCAGGACAGGTAGCCAGTGTAGGGTCTTCAGAGCTGGTTTGGCCGACTGGTTTTTTGGAACTCCCAGCAACAGTCTGGCAGCGCAGTTTTGTGCAACTTGGAGCTTCCTTATTGTTGCTTTGGGTGCTCCTAGGTAGAGCGAGTTTCCATAATCCAGGCGCGATAGGATTAGGGTCTGTATCAGGGTCCTCCTTGCATTCATTGGGATGAGGGAGAGAACCTTTCGGAGAAGTCTGATGGTGCCAAAGCAGGCCCCTGTTACTCTTACTGCTTGGTCTTCGAACTTAAGGGAGGTATCCAACCAAACGCCCAGGCTTTTGATCCTGGTCTTGGGGGTTGGGGCTGGACCCAGGTAAGTGGGCCATATCTGTTTGAGATCCATGTTGGAGTCGTTACCCCGAAACATTAGTTCTGTTGTTCCTCCATTTTACTTGAGGCAGGATTGCTCCATCCAGGAGGCCACTTTTCCCATACAGGCTTCAAAGTCAGAGGGAAAGTTTCGGGGTCCATTGAGAGTAATTACAGCTTAGCACCAGGCAAAAAGTGGGGGTAACCGTAGAAGTAGATCCTACTTTCCTACAGTGGTTCTATCACAGGAATTCCCAATACTGTAGGAAAGTGCCCTTTTGTGTGGTCACCCCACCCCCCCCACACACACACACTCTTTGCCCCAATGCTGATGGTTATGACTCTGAAAGTGCACTGGAGCCTGAGATCCAGGCCCCGATGCCAGTGCTTTCTCCCTAAATGTAATACATGTGAATTGGTTACCCCAATTGGAAAGGACTTTAACCCCTTTATAAGTCCCTGGTAATTGGTATCAGTGATACCCAGGGCATTGGAGTTAAAGGGGTCACCAGGGCCTCAAGCACTGAGTGACCTAGGTACACAGATGACAGCAGTCCTGCCAGTGCTGACTGCATGAGCAATGCAAACTGCTTGACAACAACACTGTGCTCTCCATGTGTGGCAAGGTTAAAGACCTATTTTTAATATATACCACTCACCCCTAAGGTAGGCCTCCTGAGCTCAGGAGGCATGGTGCATTATATTAGAGGTGTGGGCAAATAAGTGCAAGCTTATTTGTCACTTTAGTAGCCTCTTTCCATTAAGGGGTACTGTAAGTGATCAGGGACCGTAGGATAACATGGGCTGGCACCCGGGCCCCCCCGAGTTTGCCAGCTCCATTATGATTCCACTGAATTATGTCATGCTTGGTATCAAACAACTTGTCTATTCACCCCTGACATCATTCCCATGTCCGATTTCATTTAACATGCACCTAGGTGGCTACCTTAGAGGTTGCCCACCTGGTTGCCCCATCCTCTCCTGTGCCATGGCTTGCTGACACTTTAAGACAGGAATCTTATTTCCTGCCAGGAGGTGTGAACACTCCCAGAAGTCAGAAAAAAAGGCCTGGCTGGGAAGGAGGTGACACCTCCCTCCCTGGCAGGATGGCTGGTGAAGTGGCACATCAAGGCGGTGAGCTTCAAAGCTTACATTGCTGCTGATATGCCTCCAGGCTGCCGCCCAAAAGAGGAAACAGCTATCCCCCTGCCCCTATGCACATTTGCATCCAGGTAGGCAGGACAATTATATAGTCAAGAGGTGTACACCCCCAGTAGGCTAGCAACACCTCTAGGGTGGGTTATCTGATCTGTACAGCTAAGGAAGATTTCTGCCATTTTTTAAAAAGTGGTAGAATAGAGCGTTCTGTGTAGCAAAAGTGGCTCACAACCCAAGATGTTCGCTCCTGGAACCAAAGAATCACTGGCCATCTGGCCCTCCGAGGGAATGCCCCAATGTAGATGGGCCAGTGCATTGTAGGAAACATAGTCCTGACCTCCAGCAAGTTTGAGGTGGCTACCGTTTTCCCCCAGACCTCAGGACATCGAAATAACTTCACTCTGACCCTACTGCTGCCAAGGCTTTTTGGTGGCCAGTATGGCTACCACTACCTTTCCTTGACCGTGCAACACGAGGGAACTCTGCAGCACTTTTAACCGACCACCACAGTGGCCCAGTTGTCGACTTTTTGCATCAGTTTCCTCACCAGCACTGTCTAAGCGGTAAAACCAGCTCCCCCGTGGCTCGTGCTTCAGCACCAGGGACAGCCAGAGCAACTTTGCACGTAGGCTCTACGAGCCAAGTAAAATTTGGCTGACTGTCGTGGCCTGGTGATGGGACCTGAATCACCAGTGGGTTCCATGCAACTCGACCTGCAAGTGACCGATTGTCACTAGTGCTTTTTACCATTGTCCGCAATGCTAAAGCTATGCAGTGTTGAATTGCACTGATTTTTTTTTCTTTTCTAAAATCCATAACTCCGGTTATA